>JAZGTJ010000036.1:33776-213167 GCA_036877575.1 Botia almorhae | reverse complement strand
TGTCATATATATTTGTCATTTGTTTTGATGAGGCTTTTGTTCAGAGTGACCTACAGTGCACTTATTATGGAGGCAGTCCCCATGGAGCAACCCAATGTTAAATGTCATACTTAAGCAAACAGTGGTGTAGTTTATAGGCTCAGATCTTTGCCCAGACTATCCATAATATTCACCTATCCCATCATTTTTTCTGTTACTGCATAGTTTGACATGGTAGGACAAATGCTCATAGATACTCTGGCACTCCCATAATCCAATAGTCACTTCACAGTCACAGACTGTGTGCAGATGGTGCCATCTTTTAATGTTCATTCTGCCACATTGTTTAATTAAATTCAAGCATTTCTTTATCAGGCGCTTGTGTTTTCCACAGCTGTAATTGCAGTGAATTCACCACTTGCTCATTATGAGGTTTGCTAATGAGGCTCAGAGTAGTTTGCTCTTTAATTCAGAGTGTCTTGTGGTAGAACTGATGTTTGAGTTTTCCCTGAGACCATTTCTAACATGGTATTCTATGGTATTGTATGGGTGTATGACAAAAAAACAGCAACATAAACATGTGCTCTTTTGTTTGGGTTTGTTTGCGCACAAGGAGCTTAGAGGCTAACTATTATAAACAAGATTTCCCAAATACGGTTTAAGCTTAATCCTAAAACATGAATTTCAACAAAGAATAATTTTTTAACAATTTAAATCCAGGGCTGGATGCTAAACCAAACAGTATGGGAAATGTATCCCTTGTGAAATGTAAAGCTTTCATCTGACTTAAGGGACATTTTGTTTTAATTACCTTATGTTGCTAAAAACTAGTATAATGCTTTGTTTAAACTTTGTATGCAAAATGTAGGATTGGGGATTTCACTTTATTTTTGAACTCCTATAAGCACAAGGGGAAAGTTTGTGAGTGGTTTTGTTGTGTTTGTTGGCAGAACGAGGTCACCATGCTGAAGAATGAGGTGACGCAACTGAAGCAGCTTTTATTGACGCATAAGGACTGTCCCATCACAGCAATGCAGAAAGAGTCTCAAGGTTACCTCAGTGAGTACCAGCACACACACGTGGCCAAAGGTGACACCACATAATTGTGGCTGTATGTTGTTGGGGCTATTTTAGTGTAGGTCTACAGTACAGGCACACCCGTTGATATAGATACTTGTGACATTTTGAAATGTATGGAGGCTGCCACTCCTTGGCTTTATTCTGAGGGGAAAACACAGTCACTGAAAACACCTGTTGCCTGAGTGCAGGAAATAAAGATAAATATCCTCTTTATTACTATGAAGTGAATACAGTCAGGGTTTGTGTGCAGCCTGAACATCCGTTTGAAATATTCAGTATCAGAAATCCAAGGGGAATGTCCAAGAATTCACCTCATTGAGTTTTTTTAGGACCACGTCAGTGTTTTGACCGTAGTAAATTACAATTAAGTAATTAGATATCTTTAATATCTCTACTTTTTCCTTTTATCTCATATTAAGACTTTCTTAAGTTTTCTTGCTTCCCAGACTTCAAGATCTCTGTAAGCAAGATCTTTTTGATCTTACATGTCTTTCTCTTCAGAGTTTCTGAAGAGATCTCAACAGTGTCACAGACAGTGCTCAGTCAGATTTCCTATGGGTGTTATCAAAAGTCTGAGATTTCAGTATGATTCATTTATTTCTTATGAAATAATTCCAAAACAAAATCTACACTCTACACATTTAATAAATGTCAACAATTTTATGTATTTTATGTATTTCTTAATTTATCTTAAGAAGAAACATAAGCAGTTGACATTTAAATGAAACGTAACTGGCTATTACGAAGCAAATCTGAGCAATTAAGTTTTACTCTGGGTTATCCACAATAGAAAGCTAGATGGATGGATAGGCAGATGGATGAACATCTTCATCTCTCCTCTCACACCTCAGGTCCAGAGAGCAGTCCGGCAGGAAGCCCTACCCCCGCAACCCAGCAGCAAGTCATTCAGCACAATACCATCACCACCTCCAGCACGGCACCCAATCACCGCACAGATATTAACCCTATCCATTAGAAACTTGAACCCTCAGCCACCCAATGTGCCCTTACACCAGATATTCTGATTGCAAATTATGGACACACACCTCTGTGCCTCTGTAGCAGCTTGTTCTTCTGTTTGTAAATGTAAACTGATTCACATTTTGTTTAGTTTCATTTGTTCTGTATTTTGTTGTTACAATTTAAGTCAATGAAACAAAAAAGAAGTCTCACTTTGTCAAGAACATCTGATGGGTTGTTGTGGCAACACAAGCTCTACATCTGTTTCTGGATTACTACTGGACTACTGCCTTTACAAATGAACAAAACACAAATGCTAGTAGGAAATGTATTGTGTGCTGTTTTTCTTTTTTTTGGTATGAATTTTCCATTGCCAAAAAGATGCTGTTTGCATCCTTTTTGTTTCTGTTAGAAGTTTGTAACAATTACTCTCACATTCCCCCTTTTATCTCATTCAAATGGATAAATTAGAAAAGTCATTCTCCATTTGGTTATGATCATAAGGGTAAACTGAAGCAATATGAATCTCTGATGTGCTCAGCGGTCTGATTGTATTTACTTGCTAACTCGGACCAGCATCTAAATCCGATTAAGCTCAACCTGTTAGCATTTTGCCATTGCAGATATAATTTAAAAAGTAACAAATGTCTGAGGTTTCTTCTTAAAACAAGACAGCTTTGGCTTCTAAGCTGATACAGGTCATGTAAATGCTCATATCAAGCTGACACAAGTATCCGTGTGTATGATGTCTTGCTGCACATGCCCATAAGATTTCTGGGTATTTCTAGAATACTGAGATCCCAGCTGCAGTCATGTTTCCCTGTATATGCCCTGTATAACACCAGAAACACACTGCACTTGAATTTTATGTTTGAACATTTCAGAAGATTCTATCACCAGTTTCATTTTAAGCTGTTTTAACCCCTGGAACCCTGGCCTTCATCAGTTTGGGCATGTTTTTACTTATAGCAATTCATATAATCTGCAGGATCAGTTGGTAGACTGAATATCACAGCACATTCTTGGGGTATTGATGTTTAAATGCCGGTTCATGGTCTTTTCTGACCACATTTGAAACATCATCAGTTTATCTAGTCTAGCACCAGAATAAAGCCATTAAAAAAAGAAGGCTTTTACCTGAGGCTATGGAAAACATCCACAGGAGCCAAATATGTTGTCAAATGCAACTTAAAATTAGCTTTAAGCTCAGAGTATTGTTTATATCTTTGTTGGGCATTTGAACTCTGAGATAAACTTAATCTAAAAACTAGGATGATGCATGTCACTTAATATATTTTCATATGTTCTTTTAGTCATAGGAAATTCTGCTGTATACTGTCTAGTTATCTATAAATTTTGTAGAAGCCCATAAGAGGTTCCAGAAATGTAAAATCTACTTATGCCCTTTGTGCAGCTTTAAGGGGTGTGTGTGTGTGTGTGTGCGCGCGCAAGATCCTGGATATCTCAAGAGTGTATTATCATGAACCAATGAGCCCTAAGCATCTCTCTCTCTTTGAGATGTTGAGTTGTGATTGAATCCTAAATATGTTTATATCCCTTTAGTCTCTCTTGTCTAATTGCAGAAGACAAGCAAATAACATGTTGGTTGGATCTTTCTATGCAGGTACTGATCTAGACTGCTTTAGATGTCCCTGCTTTTCAAATGTTAAATATGTGCCTGATTTTTCTGTCATATCTGCCTGCATAGGAAAGAATGTCAGTCATTATTAATACCTTAAATTGCACTGCATTCACAAGTATTAGGCCTTTTTTCAGCATTTCTGTAAAGGTTGGACTAAATGTCATTACGTGTTTTCAGGGAAAACGCTGGTTTGTTTTCTTAGTTTTGTACCTTGTTGAACCAGCCCTGAGATCAGAATTTGTATTTCCCATTGATCCACAGGCAGGCTGGATATGTCTCGACTTGTGTAAACGGAGAGACACACCAAAATGTTTCACCTCGGCTGAAAAGGGCCTTTCTTCCAGCAGCTAAGCTCAGAACCGTGTCTCATGCTTTTCAGATGATGTTTTTGTCCCTCCTAAATGGGACATAATGATACCCTTCGCCTTTTCTCCTGGCACTGTGTTTGGAACAGGAGTGTGCAAATCAATCTCCACATTGAGAGGTGGAAATCATGCAGCTGTCTATGCACTTTGACCTCTGTGCACAGAGGATGGAATAGCCATATAGAAGACTCAGCGATACCCAGTTCCCACACCAGCGAGAGCCAGCCACTATCATTTAATGGAGACTGGAGCAACACAGCCTTGTATGAACTGATTTGGGTCCAGAGTGGGCCACCTCAATGAAAAGCCCCAGACTGTAGCCTAATGGTTTGGGATAGGCACCGTTTAGTAATGTGCTTCTACAGCTTTAAGACTTCCAATTTAACTGTCTGACTTGTGTGTTTTTGGTGGACCTTTCAGTTCTTTTATAGTCAAAAGTTTGTTGGCTATCAATTGCCTCATTTGTCCAAGTAACTCAAATCAACAGTCAATGTTTGTGCATGTAGCGTTGTATGGTTTTGTATTGGAGTGTGAGATTTATGTACGCATGCTATTTCATTCCTATTGGTCTAGACATCTCATATTTCACATGTTTTGCAATATATTTTACATTACATTATGATGTAATGATGGTGGGAGGAGCTGAAGGATTCAAGCAACACTTTGGCAACGAAGACACAGTAGTCTGAAGATCTCCAGTGTCTCTGCTCTTCATTTCAATGCAAGGTGGCCCAGAGGAGTGTCTACGTAGAACCACATCATCCCCTACCGATATAACACAAACAATCACAAAGAAACACACTCAACTGGAAATATTTTTCTTGCCCTCAGTGTTTAATAGTCATTAATCTCAACTTGTTGATTTGGCACCGGTCTTTGTTAGGATGGGTGGATGAACATGTCTTTTATAATAGCATTCTAAGAAAACGGAGGGAGACTTGTGTTTGTGTGTTTGTGTGTGTGTGCGTGTGAGCATACACATGCTTTTTTGTGAGTTTCTTTTGTTTAGGTGGAGGATAATGAACACATGTTAATAAACTATAAATGTATCATTGAAACAAAACTATAAATATTGTATAAATTCTCATTAACTTTTTGTAATCTTGTTCTATAATGCAACCACCTTTCTTTTTGAAAGGAGTATGTGTTTGGTACTTGTTTGTAAATAATGTTCGCAAAGCACTTGCAGTCTTCAAATGTTTTTGAGCTGAAACATTACATTGTTACATATAATGAATTCACACATGCTTGCATAACTTTGTATATTTTATATGTTTATTAATGTCCTGAATAGTTTTTGTTTATGCAAATGTACAGATGTGAGATTACAACAGCTATATTACAGTATGAAAATAAAGCACTTGTTCTGTAACAAAGCCCTGCAATGAACACTTTTGTCAATAAAAAAGTTATGTGGCACTTGATCCCGGTTAACTAAAAACAATTATGCATTTTGCATAAGAGCAATAGACTTTACACCAACTTTACACCAAATTTACAGTATGATGTGTGTCAATACACCTGCAGATATAAGTCCATAAAAAGCTTTCATACAACCACAAAACTTGAATAGCCTAATCATTCAGTGTACTAGAGACCTCTGCTGGATATAGATGTCAGTCGCTTGTAAAATTATTCTTTATTACCTGCAATTTAGCAGACATATTTGTCTAAATCTGTCTATTGTCTTTAATACACTACATAAAGTAGGAAACACCCCTTTAATTGTATTGAGATAAATTATTGTATCAACATAAAATCTGTCTGTACAAAATCAAAGCAAAATCTGAGATTCATAACCCCCTCATAAGAAACTGATCAACTTTAAGGTAAACTTAAAGTAAAGAACTGAACTGAAAAGCTGGTAATAAATCCAAGCAGCTCTATGTCGTGGCCACAAAACAATGTTGAGGCCCCCTAGTCGTATCTGTCAGTTATTGCCTGAAACACGCAGACTCAGACCCGTTCTAACTATAAGGTTGGTGGGTGGGAAACGGACGAGCTCTAAAAAAATGTTTAAAGCATCTAAGATGAACATCCTTGTTCTGCACGTCATCGCTTTAGCTAATATGTAATTAACTGACATGTTATTCAAATTAGAGAGTATTTGCATTGTTAAAAGCGTAAAGCCTAAATACCCAATAAAAGTCTAAATAGTGTTTCATCCTTGTAAGGGTTGCTGCACAATAACTCATATCTAGTATCTTTAAATCAGCACAAATGAATGGTATAGTTTGGGAAAATAATTATATGGGGATCTCAAATAATACAATCTCTCAAACAGCAATTATGTTTTCAGTGGACTGAACAAATACACACAACACACACAAAAACAAAACACCCACAGCTGTTAAGTCCATTTGTACAGTGTATATTTTAGGACATCCTCAGACCTCAGTCATACAATATACACCGTACATTTGGCACGTGCACACTGAGGAGAAACGTGAGACAATCAACAAATAGGTGCAGCATGCTAACATCATGCTAAGTCAGTTATTTTATGCTAAATTATGCTAACATCATACTAAATCATATTAGCATCATGCTAAATCTAGCATCATGTGCAATCATGTTAATCATGTCCAGAGTTTTGCCCCAGCAAGCGCCACTCACTTTTCTTCAGAAAATCTACCTAGTTATTCTGGTTAGAATCAAAACTTCACAACGCCACCATATTCTCAGAATGAAAATATTGAATGAATGAGAAAAATTAATAAAAATAATATTTCCTGTAATTTACATTCAATGCCATCTTTGATAAATGTGTATAATATATATTTTTAATAGGATATCCCATTAACTAATTGTTTTTTACACACTATGGAGGACCTTAACTTACAACATCCAGTAAAATCTGTAGAATGTAAAATGTAGCACTAATACAAACGCACAGATATATGATTGTCTGACATGACTTTAAAAGACTGAAATAGAAAATAAGGCTATATTTCATACAAGTTCAGAAATAACTAGTTTCCAATGACAAATGTTTTAAGCAGCCTGCTGTCTCCCCCTGCAGGACACATGAACTGCAACAATTAAAATAGACTGATTTACAGTATTTTAGCAGAGCTTGTGCATTCTATATGACATCTATCCACTAGTGTGCCTTCTCATTCCTCTCTTGTGTTAGAAGAGCTAAACTTATTTACTCTACACGTTGCTGTGCTTTCTTTATCAATTTAACACAAAGTCACACTAGTTAAAGGAAGAGTTATGCAAAGGATTTTTTGGCTTTTGCAGATATACCTCCAGAAAATCCTGGAGCATCAGAAAATAAATTATGCAAACATGAATGAAACAATATTGGACAAAAAAAGTCAACGAGTCTAAAGTAGTATATTCTATTAAATCATACTTTAATCATAAAAGATCCAGTAAAAACACAGACACTACTACAATATACAGTGGCCCAATAAAAACTAACTCTCATCTCAATATCACTTTTGCATTGAAATGTGCTTGACAATTGATCGAAGATACATTCAGTGGTCACTTTAAATCCAATTTAATTTTAGTGAATCATGGTAATGAGAATCCTTTGGTAGAGAGAAATCTATCAATCATGTCAAATGATCTCTCTGGTTGGTCATAAGGCAAAATATGCCCGCCTCCTCTGACAATTACCTAAAGAGGAGAAAACAGTGAAATATTATAGACAGACAGGCAGGCATTGAAGTGAACAATAGCAAAATACACACATACATACATACATTAATAAATATATATATATATATGCTATGAACCATCACCCGAAAGAACTCTTTCACTTGGCGTACATAACCTGCCACTTCAGTATCACTGGGCTGGACCTTCCAGGGGAGGCGATCTGCTTTTTTATACTGGTCTGCTCCGGACCAACTGACGGTGGGCAGGAAACGCTCAGTCAAAGGAGTTGCAACAATGACATCAAGCTGCCCGCTGTAGATCAACACCTGTAGAATACAGTCAATAATTCACATAGTGAGAGTTACTTAGGATTGTTCATCTTGATATAAAGTGAAAAGTTACCTTACTCTATAGTTGTCCATGAGAACCCCCAACCACGGCTTGATGGACTTCATGATATCCTGAAGCAGGTGCTTCTTAACTTTAGAGCCATCATGAAATGTGAGATTCCCAACATGGATTGAGCATCGAACCTCAGGTAGAGTCACAAATTCAGAGAAATACTTCTGATCTGGAGGATTCTGTTCAGGGAAATACACAGGATAAGACATCCGCTACCAATTCAGATACCTTAACTAATTCCCAAGTGTTTGCTTGAGAAAGGTGGAATCTAAACACAAATCTGTGGGTTTCTCAGTACCTGACACTGCAAGTAGTTGTAGTAATTGGTGCAACCCGTGACATTTTGGTAGAATGGGGGATCAGAAACAGTGTCACCATGGAGTAAGCTGTCAAACACCTGCCAGACACAGATGATTGTGAATCAGATTACACAACATATGCAGATTAATCACAATATGCAGATTAATCACATTTAATGCATATCAACATTTTCTGAAAAACCTAGAAATAAAAAATAAATATCCTAAAAGCCATTCGCCTACATTATCTTGGCAGATAAGTGCAGTAAATAATTTTCATATCAGTGAATGTAACTATCACTGGGCTACAATCCATAGCAAGCCATTTTGCATTAAGTTTGCCCTAATATTTTCATATGCCTGGTAGCATCACACTCACCTTGAATGCCTCCACCCATTTCTGTTCCTGGATGAGTTTGATTCCTGCATCTGTCTGCTTCTTCACAAACTGCCTCTGTAGCTCATCCACAAGCCCCGTCTGGTAGAGGAAATCTGCATAGCCTCCCAGCATCTAATATAGACAGGAGACAGCAGAGAATTCAACGGAATTATCATGGCATCCATTGAAACTTAAAACAATATTCATCTTATCAATTTTTTTTCACTTAAAATACGAATGGGAGGCAGTGAGAGAAAGTAACCATTGTGACTCTTAAGGCAAAATGTTAAACTGGTGCGATAGCACCACATACTACATTGCAGTGTCAACCAGATACTGGCACTGAATTATTCACAATATTATCAAACAACATGTGTAGTATCAATACGGTATTAATAATCATGGGTATTATCATGGTTATTGTCAATACTTGTATATTACAACACCTCTAGTCTATGCAATAACATTTCTGTCAATCATTAGCTTTTGCAAGTGCTTTAAAGAAAGCTCACCAGCTCCGGGTCACACAGACCATCTCCAATGGCCACTCCTTTAAAGTTAATCTTCACTTTGGCAGAGGGGTTGTTTTTGTGAATGTAGAAACCAATTGCTGGAACATACTTTCCTGCATATGACTACAGGTGTCACGTTTCAATTAGTCAAAACTGTAAATATTGTAAGTTGCACAATGTTGAGAAGTTAAATGTTTAAGTTATGCTTTTCCTCACCTCACCTGTGGCATAGAATGGATTAGACTGAAGCTCACTGAAAATCTGAAAGAACTGAATAAGGGCACTGCAGAGAAAACAGGTCATTTATCACATGTATCTTACAAGACAAAGAGAACAAACTGTCTTAGAGATACAGTAAATGTTTTACTTGTACAAGTCTCTGCCCACATCATCCTGGTTTTGGGCAAACCCTCGATCATCCTCAGTGAAGCTCCACCCTGTGCCAACCTTAAATGTAAATAAACAACAAATAAAGTTAAAGTTTTTACAAGTAATTATTGGTCTCACATACTGTAGTTATGTATTTGCAGACTGGATAAAAAGCCTGATCTATTGAACTCACTGGATTATCAATGTAGAGAACCGAGTAGCGTGACGTCCAGGGAAATTCCCTATAACCCACTGCAGAAAGACAGAGAATCATTGAACTTTTTAAAAAAATAATTAAACTACATAGTTATTTAAACAAAAAATATCCCTTAAGACATGTAACTACATACAAATATTACCTAAAAGTGCTCTTAAGGCAAACATTTTTTTAGAGGAAGTAAAACTATGTCCAGAGCCATCCTGATCTTGAATCATAATCTATAGACACAACTAGTAAAACACATTAATGAACCAGTACCATCAGTATTTGTCAACATGATTTTAATGTGCATAAGACTGGAAAACATGTTAATGTTAATCTCCATCTACGCTAAGTAACAACAGATAGATGTATGTGCTCACATGTGAGATTCTTATGCACAAAATATGGGCCATGCTCCACAAACAAGCCAAACATGGAGGTGCCTCCAGGTCCTCCCTGCAGCCACAGCAGCACTGGAGCGGTCTCTGGTCTCTCCTAAACACACGAAAACATGCAGCAACCACAACAAACAACATCAGTCAACAGCACACTACAAACCCCAGATAAACACAAACATACATACAAACAAAAAATTAAAAAGGCACATAAAAATAGAGACCATGTTCTATACATAAAGTACACAGTGTGTGTTTGATTCTTTAATGCTGTTATTATGAAGGCAACTGCCACAGAACGCGTGTACCTGTGCAGGGAAGAACCAGAAGAAAAGGTTACTGTTGTAGGTCTTGTTTACAGTCAGATATCCTGAGAAGCTCTTGACATTGGCACCAGGTAGAGGGCCCACCAGACTCAGTTTTTTGGCTGCATATCCACAAGAAACATCAAACAGATTTGACAAACAAGTGAGAAAGAACAGTGAAATTTTAAAACGGAGGCAGAATTGAAGAACTAATAATAAACATTTGGAAACAAAACGATTTTGATGTTGAAAACCTGTTAGAAGATTCTAAAGCAGGGGTCACCAACACGGTGCCCGCGGGCACCAGGTCACCCCCAAGGACCACATGAGTCGCCCACAGACCTGTTCTAAAAATAGCACAACTCACTAGTGAGCTGTGTCTAAAATTTAATTTTATTCTGTTGCTATTCTTTTTTTAATCACACTTGCATTTATATAGATTTAAAAATGACAATATGCACTGAATGCAGTTTGCAGAATGCGTGTCTCATTTGTGGGGCGAATGTGGCGACGGCAAAGCAGCACAATGTGGAGAGACACTTCACTACGTGTCACAAAAGCTACCATGCTAACTACCCACCGGGAAGCGCACAACAGTTAAACAGTTATAATTTTGTTAGAAATGCAGCAGATTTGGTCATTAGTTCAAAATGTGACAAGATTTATTTAAAAATATGTAAGTTGATTTTTCTTTAACATTACATACTTGATAACTTTTTGAAACATGGTGCAACATAGTTCATGATTTGTTAAAAGGGTTTGTCAGTGGCTAGTGAAAATGGGACATTTTTCCTACGAAATGTAGTGATGTAGGTGATCATCTGAAAATTTAACAATTACTGAGATTAATAGAAATAAAGTGCTGAATATCGGTATCTGTTTCCCACCTTGTTGTCATTGTTGATAATTATTGTGAGAAATCATTAACGTGATCAGTGTCTTCACATAGATGAGTATTGTTAATCATTATTAATAATGTATAACTAAAGGCAAACTGAGCAAATTTGTTAGTTCAGAAGAGTGTATTAAACTGGTAGCACTTCGTATGACTCATGACTCAGTACCCATGAAGTAGCTCTGTTTCAAAAAGGTTGGTGACCCCTGTTCTAAAAGTTAGACAGCATAATGTTCAGTCAACATTTAAAATGGTCAAATTTCAGCTGTTTAATCAGCCCGGCCATTTAAGAGTTTCTAACTTCATATTTACAAAAGCACACCTTCATCTATCTTGCCTTCCTCCAGATAGGGCGTCAGCATCAGGGGTTTGCCCGGGTCAGGTCCATGCGACCCGTTTACACGGTGTGATCTCCAGCAGAAGAATGGAGAACAGCAAAACAGAGCCAAGAGCACGAGCACGAGCAACCATAGAGTTTCCTTCAGCATTATCAACCTGCAAACAGCAGGACACCCAGATCAAGGATCAAGCATGACATTAAAGGACTCAAGTTATCTTCTGCTTTCTCTCTTTACAACAGATCTATTAAGTAATAGACTAGAAGTACAGTATTACATAAATAACAGCGAATATCAACTGTTGTTCACATCAAATGTGTCACGGCAAACGAACACATATGAAAACAGACGGTGCGAAATAATGAAGACCGATGAACTACTATCAAGCTCACATTAAATTATTTTTACATAACATACCCCTGATTAATATAACATACCCCTGATTAATAATTAAATATTAACTTACTTTAAAGATGATGCTAGCTGAAGCTCCACAGACTACTTACATCTCTATGTAAAACTGAAGAACTAAAGACCAAAATATTTACATCACGTCGTAGCTGTGTTGAAGTCATATGACTCTATGGGCTCTGTGTCATGTGATCCTAGTGTACCGCACAACTTCAGTTGTAAACATCACCCCTAGCGATGGATGTAGGAGAAACAGTTACAGATAATCCATCCCTAGATATTCTTCTATAATTTTGAGGGGGCGACATTCCAGCTAAAATGTAAATGATTTCCATCAGTTATTCACAAAATAGCCCCCCAAATGTTATGCAGATGTCATACATATAGTTGGATTTTCTGCATCTGTGGTCGAAAATGACAAACATGCCCTAGCCCTTTGTGAGTCCCTGCCATTTTCACCACTGGAATTTAAATGATTTGTTGTCAGTGAAGAAACATTTCCTGCAATTTCAGGGTCAGTTATATGCAAAATCGTGTTCAACATCATGAAAAACTGAGCAAACCCATAAAGTAATGGCTTGCCAGCACGATAAGCTGATTTAATTGTCATGTTTTAAATACATGATCTTGCTTTTGAAAATGAGACATTTTCAACATAACATTTAATACTTAATGTAATACTAATACTGAGCACCACCTTTGTCCCAGTGGGAGACCAACTGAAACTAACTAAGATTAACAAACCAGCTAACGTTAGTTTTAAATGTTTAACGTTTTATTTATTTTACCAGGGATGTCAAATGCGTTACTTATAAACATGGTCGCAGCATAGATAAAACACTTGTAACTTTATAACAATATTTTTATTTACCATAATTCTGCAGTGGCAACGTTGAAATATGGTCACAATGCACATCTGAGAGGCATGTTACTTTTTTCTTTATTGCCAGTCACATTATAATCAATTTGACAATATTCTTACATATCAAAACAAGGTATAATAGTTTGCTGAACAAATATATAATAAATAGAAAAAAGAAAATACGTAAATAATTGTGCAATCAAAAATTAAAACTGGTATGACGTGCGTCTCTTCCACTTTAAGAAGGCGGATTCGCTCCGCACACAGTGTGTTTGGAGTCAAGAAGTGGCACATGGAAGCGTTACAGTGAAATCTCTGTTTCTAAATATGGCGAAACCTACTGTTACAGACAGCACACGGAATAGCCGAAAAGTGTTTCTGCATTTTATTACGCCGAAGAGTAGATGAGTTGTCATATTTTCTGTACGTCTATTTGAGGTTGTATCAACTATTTTGAGCATATGGTTCTTCAGCCACCACATACGCAACTGTAAATGCGGCAGCGCTGGCGACTCCCGTCTGATCCGACACTCACAGCTGGATATTATCGGATCCTCAGGACGAACTCTCAGGATCTAAAGACACTGCTTTAGTTTAGGAAGGCAGGCTGAGATGGAAGAACTGTCATCACATTACAGACGCCAGTAAGCGAGAATATTAAGTGAATAAGACGCGATGGCAACGTCCAGTAACTCAAGTCTGTCGGGTTCCTCCGTTTCCTCGGGTGAGTACTGGTTTATTTGGGAACCTGGATAAACATGAGTAATTCTAATAGCGTGGTAGTTGCTGAATGGAGATGACTGACAGCGTCATTTCTGTAGTTTTAGATGTGATTAAAACAGACAGGATAGAACATGGTGAAGAGGTGTGTCATACATTTCCTTCATCCAGAATTAACTAGACCCATACCTGTGACTTCCTTAACCAATGAAGGAACAACAGGCATTGCACTAATGCATGATAGCTTTGCCATATCCATTTTATGCTGATATATGTAATGGGAACACACCTTGGTCTTTACTTTGATTTCCATAACTGCCATAAAGTATTTTCAAGTGGTTATACACAATTCTAAATTCTAATATTAAGTAATAGCCAGATCCTCATTTTTATTATTAAGCAAGCTATCTGTGGTTACTGCATGCACTATAATTGTACTTTATTTATAGGAAAAATGATTATTTTATTATTTATTATTAAAATTATTGTGCTTTCATTCTGGGTCATTTATCTGTTGTTAGTGATAGATCCCAAATATCCCACTGTTAGTCATTAATAAAAGATGGCCAACAACAACAGCCAACTCCTCTTCACACATTTTCAGCATTCAAAACAGTAACGTTTGGGTTATGTCGTGGGAAGCAAAAACTGGTTTGGACACATCCAGTACAGGAGCATTTCCCAGATATTGTCTCAAAGGATCTACAGTTGGTTACAACAGCCATATATGTTAAATCCTAAAAAGATTTCTAATTCATTTCTTTTTTTGGATCTAAGTGAGTCATCAAACGTTTACATGGGCGTGGGATGAAGACTTATTACCCTAAAAGCAGCTGCCTCTTTCAGTTTTATTCACTTGAGGGACTTTCTATTATTCTGATCCTATTATCCACAAGAATTCACTGGTGTTGAAAATGAGCTCTTCAAATTGTCTGTTTTCTTCCTAGCTGAGCATCATATAGCATTTAAGCAGCATTCTCGTAACTGCAGAATGTGCAGTTAGTGCTTTCTGATATATTTACCAGTACCTTAAATACCTACATAATACATACCTGTCTACATCCATGTGTATCATATATGACTGATTCATATTATATGTTTAGATGAGAAACACGCAGTTGTTTAAAGGGAAACCACCTTTCCCACAATGCACCAAAAAATTGTGTCTACAGTAGCGTCGGATTGGCTGGACGTGTGGGAAGCCAGAAAGGGTGTGCAGGTGTTTAAATACAAGGAGAGATAAGGTCTGATTTAAAATGCACTTTGAATCACTCCCACGTAGAAATGCTTGTTGACACCCTGTTTTGCACAGCTTGGTCTGCTTGGCATTGTGTTTTTGAGAACGCAAAGAGGAATGTCTACGTTCTGAGAGATGGTACATGCCTCGAGTTCCATCAAACAAGCAATTCACTCGCAAAACAGAAAGCTTTGTTAGATGGGTGTGTAGAGTAGAACGTTTAATGAGTAGACAATCTATATTTAAAAACATTCATTTATCATATTTTAACTTTGAAGCTGAACATTGACCCCGGATGAGAGAATTTGTCAAATGAAAAACCGTTGTGAGGTTGAGTAAGACAAAGGCCTCTGATGTTTGTCTGAATCACTTCATGCTTGCTGTAGCTTTTTACACACACACACAGAGCCTTGTTTCCTCCTCTAAGCCAAGCCATGGGCTCTTTAGGGCCAGAAAGGGATCAGACCAAGCACAGCCACATGGTCACCATTCATTCCCAACTACATTATCTCACATGCATGCTGCTGAAATGGCAGATCTGCGCCTTGGCCGCAAAGCCTGCAGGAGGCGGAGAGACTTTTTAGTCTGCAGTATGGAGAGCTGTCATTAGTTCTGTGCTGTCATTACTTCACCATTGTAATCATCGGACGCTGAATACTGCGACTCGGCGGTTTGTCACAAAAGTATCATTATTTTAGAGGAAGACTTCTTGGCAGAAACCTTTCTTCATCTGTGCAGAATCTGAACGCGCACACACATTCTGCTTTGTATTAGCCGAGAGCGGGCTGTAAACAAATGCAGAGCCGACTAGCGGGATGGATGCTGCTAGGCTCAGCTCTTCTGACATCAAAGGCCAGGCTGAGCTTTGATGTTTCCCTAAAGAAAACATTTACTGCTGCTCAGGGCTGCAAGCTTGTGAATGTTTAAAAAGTGATGAGGTTGAAATGATGGTGATTTCATGGGTTGGTGCTGGTCTAATATTTGAAATAGTTGTTGAAACGCAGACGGCGCTTAATCGAAAGGCTGCTGGTTTGATCTCAGTTAAAAAAGAGAGACATGTTTTAACACCATTGTGCCTTTAAGGATGGCACTTAACCCCAGGTTGCTTTAGGAGGATTTTAATCAGTGCACTTCAATAAGTTGCTTTGGACAAAATCATCTAAATGAGTACCTGCATACTAATCCATATTGAATTCTTTCATTTAAAGTAATTTACTTATATTTAAATGTATTTCTATGAGTGAGGTATATTATTAATGATTTGATTCTGAGTATTTGGTGAGCGAAGGGCAGGTCTTGATCTTATTCATCACTAGCTGATTGGATCATGAACAGCAGGCATTATATGTCCGAATAGAATCAGGTGGTCAGAGGAATGGGTTAAATAATGGCATACACTAATGAATGTGCAAGACAGAACCAGCAAACCAGAACAGAAAATTTATTAAGAACATGAATATTTGTTTTATTAACTTGAAATGTGCAAGCTTGATGCTTCTGTATGCAAAGTCACTCCTGAGGTAAATGTCATTACAGTGGTCAAATAAAACAACCACAGTCTACTAAGAGCTTTTCTAAGCTTTTCACATACTGTAGCTTGAAATGAATGGATTCTTGGCCTGTGATGACAGAACTGCTAAATAAGGTGTGCAAACCACTCAACTAGCCTGAAAATAGTTTGCTGTCTCCTTCGCCCTCTCTGGAAAAGCTGCTTGTTTCTCATTTCTTACAGAAGCCACTGTAATATGGTTTGTTTAATAGAGGTCATTTTGAATAGATTCCCACTGAAATAAGAGGCTTGTTTAAGTCTGCAGTTGTACGTGTTTTTGAGAATCAGAGATAGAGTTTAAAAACGTACTATTACTTTTATTTGTGCATGTATTTGTGCATTTATTATTAATAACCTCTGTGGCGATCCTGGTCACCCTGTTCTAGAATCAAATTACAAAACAATAGATCTCCCTAATATCTATGATATCCATCAGGGCATTGTGTGTACATGTGCACATAAATGTGAGTATGGTGCATTTAAGGGCACAGAATTTTTTTAATCAGTCCACAAGGAAGCATATTTGTTTTTACAAGGTACTGGGCATGTGATTGCCTTAGGGGAAGAACTAATATCTGGATTTGCCAATTATGTACTTTTATTAAATAAATTTTTATCTATTTCAGATAAACCCATGGCTGGCAGCTCTACATATCAGTTAGACAGGATCATTCTGTCTAAAAAGACGGGTCTTGGCCTCACTAAACTTCATTGTGGAGCAGGCCTTATACCAGGTTTTGCTACATGAGGCTAGTGTGTGTACTTTCTTTGCCAATTAGAGGTGAAAGGTTTCTAACAGTGCATGTACGTATATGCGCTTACACACACACACACACACACACACACACAATTAAACAAAGGCATACAGTCATGCAGGAAAATACCCAAACCCACCCTTGAATGCAGTGTTACAGGATAAACAGACTTTGTCTTCCTTTCCCTTGCAGTTTCTCTTGTCTGATGCCTCGTCTTGCACATACTCACAGAATTCTTGCCGGTTTTGTAACTGTCTTGTTCACAGAAGATGCCCACACTTAACATTGTGTGAAGTGGGAAAGATGTGTGGCATTGCATTCTATGGCTCAGGGACACACGCGCTATTTGAAGAATGTAGCCCAGCTCTTACAGAACAGCATACTGTACAGATGGCTTCTCGACAGGAGCTGATATATGTCCCCACAAACACTGTATCAGCACTCAGTTTGTGTGTGTGTTCTGCAAATGTGCTTATGGCACGCCCGCTTCTTTTGGGTTGAAGTCTTGACTGATCGAAACAGACTGTGCTGTGTGTGTGAGACAATGATAATGATAAATAATGATAATATTGCTATTTTTGCTATATGTTTAGTGTGTAGTTGTTCAAAAACATTAAAACACTCTTACATCTGCATTAAATGCAATTATATTCTGGGCTTGTTCTGATTTGGGATTTTTTTTTACCTTATGCTACAGTATGTTTCACTTTGCTCCAAATGGTTGTCAGTCTTCTTTTCCCCAAATATTGTCATGTTAAAAACGTAACATAGTATACAGCAAAGTAAGGTAAAATATTTCAACACTAAAATTATCTATTTTTACCCAACTTCTAAAAATCACCTACATTGTAGAAAGCAATCAATGAGGAAAACAGCTTAATAAACACATTAAATAATATCTGTATGATCTAAAAATACAGTGAAGCATTATAAGAGGGTTATGTTTAGGAGTGAGGATAAGGAATAGAAAATATTATTAGATCAGTGTAAAAAACAAATAGAAGTCAAGGGAAAGTCACAAAGTGATGGAAGAACAAACTTGTGTGTGAGGGGTTTAGACGTGAATGATATATTTTTGTCAGGCTGTTGTCTTCTACATGCAGAGATTTCAGACAGGCTGTTAGTTTGAAGTGCATTCTGCTTGCATGCGTCTGTGCATTTATATGTGTGTTCTGCCTCAAGGATGTCTGTTCCCTCTTATCCACTGAGCTTTAATATGTGTGAAAGATAAGAGTCTGCCTGAGAGAGTGTGAGCTGTGAGGGTGTGTGTAAGCTGCAGATAGTCGCCCAAGTTTCCGTCCCAAAAGCTCCTTACAATTCTCTCAGAAACATCCTGGAGTTTGAGAGACAACCAACACGAAATGACTTAACATATAAAACAGACCCTCAAACGCACACCTGGGCTAAGCTGTGAGAGAGACGTTGAGAACACGAGAGCTTGGCACGAGGCAATGACATGTCTTTGGCACGAGGCAATGATTTGTCCTTGGCACATTCACTCAAATTCATCTTTTGTATTGGTAATAGCAATCACTCCTCAATACTAAACTGAGAGATTGCCTGAGAGTCAAAAGAAATGTGCTTAATTAAAAGTATTTGAGGATGTCAGTTATGCTGCTCCAATGTTCAAATTCAACCAAGAAAGGCAGAGAAATAGAGCAGTTAGATATTTTTTCAGTATGTTTCAGTCTTTTCATAGTTTTCACAAAGTCTGACCTTCATAATTTCACATGCTCGAGTCATGTGCTAAATGTACTGACTGCATTACTCACTGCTTCCTGCTTTCCATGGTTTCTGAGAGCTTTTTGAGGGCTTTACTTGCATGTGTATACATTGTATTTAACCACCCACAGGCTTTCCACTGACAATCTGATGGAAAAAGTTGTGTTTGCAAGGGAAAGTTTTATTTGAAGTGTTTAGGAGCAATAAACAAATGTATATATGATAGGGGTGTGACAGTATACCAATGCCACAGTTTGGTTTATATCATGGTTCATGGCATAGCACCAGCAATACTAATGAACACTGGTTTCACTTTTAAATAATATAATAATAATAATACCTAAAGACAGTACCTGAAGACAGTAACTTTATTGTATGGGGGAATTCACCGTCAGCAGCTGTTTTGGGGGATTAATAAATTTTGGGGGGAGGGTCTTTAAAAACGATCGTTGCATTTTAAAGTGTACTAATTGCTATTTATTAAATGTCAAGTAAGAACTTTTTTGTGATAAGGTAAAGTGAAGTCAACCTCAACAATGAGCCAGGGCTGGGTCGGGTCAGCAGTGGGCTTCCAGTATACCATGAGAGTACTGAGGGTGGTGTGCCACATTTTTTCGGTTCGGTTTTGAATATTGTTACACCCTTAATATATATGAATAACTGTATATTTCACTTTGTTGTTATAGTTTTGTTTGTAAAATAATCTGTAATCTTTAATTTACTGATTTCTGTATAGCCTTTTATTCACATAACTTAATTTAATGTTGAGTTTTTTAATTCAATTAGTGGTTTATCATAGATTAAAAGCCATATATTTAGATTTTCTTTCTTCCTTAATGACACGTACAAGCAAAACTAATTGTAGTTGGCTGCTTTACTTCTCAGCCAAAATTCACTGCAATGTGAACCTGACTTTATGCCAGTACTTCAAAGTCTGGCTAATAGCTCAAGTTTATTTGAGCTGTGAATAGGCAGTCAAATAGAATGCACCTCCTGACCCAGAGGTTTCCTTCATCAATCTCCAGTCTCTCTTATTAGATCCAGTGATAAAGGAAAAGCACCTGGCAGACCACCAAAAGAAATCACATTTTCCAAACGAGCCACAGAAGAATAATTAATTTGTACTGTTAGCCATGGCTGGAACAGTATGCCAGTGTGCAACAGACAATACCTTTAACAGACTAATCCAAAAGTATGCTCACATAAACACAGATCAAATACTAATCCGCTTTATTTGAATATTATAAAGTGAACACAGACTCACTGGGTCTGTTTAATGCTGCCTGTGTGCAATAATGTTTCATTTTACCCAACTAAAATTGAAGGCCTTTTCTGGAATAGCTTAGACCAGGAAAAGACAAATCCAAACCACAACTAACATTTAAAGATAGCAATATCATCCTTTTCCTAAAGGAAAAGAAGGTCATAAATTGCTAGATGTTCTTACTAAATGTTGTCCTTGCAAGCCCTTGCCAATGGTTAAAATCGTGTTTCCTCAAACCATACAGTTCCTTCATTCTGAACTAGCATAGTTTTTCAATGTCTTTTAGTGATGACATGGCATTATGGGTAACCTTGCTGGGCATCGTAGACTCATTCTGAACTTGTACACACTTTCTAAGATTGTTTCGTAAGCACAGTTATCAATACAGACATATACGCACAGTATGTTATTGCTTATATGATGTGTGTGTTTGTTTTTTCCCAATCTTTACATAAATGACCAGATATTACAGTACTTTTATTGATAAGGAAACACTGACTACAGAATCAGTCCAGTTCATTCCTAGCACAAGTAGTTCAACTGTATCCTTAAATGAATTTTCACATATTGTTGCCAAATTTGTGTTTGAGTAATTGCTTCCAGTCCTACTTTATGTGTTAATATTGATCCTGTAGATGCCTTTCTGGCTAGACTGTGGTGGGATTAAAACGATGCATCTTATTTTATTGCTGATAACAGTTTCTTTCTTTTATTCATTCTTTATTTATTTTGTAGTGCTTGTATTGCTATTTATATATGTATTTATATATGCTAAATAATAATAATAATAATAAATACAAATTAAAAGTGTATCATTTTGTGTCAGTGATGATGTTTTTAAATAAGCTGAATGCTGTTCTACCAGCTGTGGGTGTATGTGTGTTTTTTAGTTGTTAACGTTTGTTGTTAATAACAACATATGTTTGTTATATTAGTTCTTTAAGATGGGGAACTAAATGGAAGACACGTTAAAACATGTAAAGCCCTAAGGGGATTGTGTAAAGAGGATTATACTGTCAGAACATCACAGCTTAAAGAATAACTTAATATTAATGAAGCGATATTATAACCTTGGCACGCGGCTGCTCTGTAAACTGACAGTAAGTATTATAGACCCTTTTAAGTGAGAATAAGCTGCAATTATTTCAGCAATAGCTCATGGCACATGAAAGAAGAGACTCTCACTATTAAATTATTGTTTTATCTTTTTCTTTTTTGTAGATCCAGAAGATTATCAACCACCAATATGGAAATCCTATTGTAAGTATTGTTATGCCTGTTTTTACTTTTAAAAGCTAATAAATGTTGGCCTGCATTTAAAGATCTTGATCACTGTTAAACCAGCATAAGGTGGTGTAAAATGAAAAGATGTTAAAGATGTTTGTTTTTATCAAGTGACATTTCATAGAGTTTAAACTATATAGTGATACAGTGTAGAATAAGACCTAATTTTATCCATTTAGAATTCATCTAATGATTAAAAGGAAGCTCGCTAAATGTATACAGATATATAGGTATTTGGGATACAGATATGTAGTCTGTCCTGTATTCCATTCCCTACTGTTTATATATTTTATTCAATGCAAAAATTAAAACCAGCATGCCCGCAACCAAAATGCTTTGGGATATAACACGCTGATTTGGAAGAAATTAATTATCTGGGCTCAGGAGAGGAGAACATTGCATCATGGGAATGTGGCTTAGCGCAGAGCTGGAGAAGAGCATTTTGGAGCATGCTGTGACGAAGCCCTCTCTTTCCAGAACCTTATCTCGGTTCTTCTCAAGTGAGACATCTCCTAGCCCATCCCACGCTTCACCTCAGTTTCCCTCCGATTTACTCCCACTGTGCTGTATTTTTAGAGCAGGACTCGTCCCTGTCATTCTGGTGGATGTTGTCCAGCACTTTCTGCTTGTTTTGAACCTCTCTGGCAAAATCTTGGAATTGCTGTCAAATGCCTTCCTGCTCCCTGTGTGGAAAACCTGTAAAAGTCCAGATTCTCTCTGTGCTTGGACTGCGGCAGTCAATTGCTGCTCTAGGTGACGAGCAGTTTTTAATGAAGTCATCATAAAAAGGTGGAGTTCATGTCGAGCTGAAGTGCCCCCGCACATCTGCTGCTGTTTTTTAGTTCGTATTGATCATTTCACTGGTGCTGCTGTCTTCACATTGATTTCTAAGCCATTATTACATTATGAGTTCTTAAAAACATCTGCTTGTTTCAGATTGATAATGCACTGTTGATAAGGCTTTGGGGCCATTCCTCAGATTACCACACGGATGGAACCCTTTGGAGATCTTCTAGGTAGTCTTTTGAATAGAGCAGTTCCCTAAAAAACACACAAAATAGAACTCAGAGGACTGCTAGTGATTTCTCCAAGACTTTGATGCACTTGATGTAGCTAATTTTACGTACAGTAATATGTTTTTTTAAGGTACCTTTAAAAGGGCATCCAGAGGTTCTCCAAAGGGTTCCACCAATGTGACATCTAAAGAACCCCAAATGGCATATCTTTTCATTTTGCAGTAAGGAGATATGGAAAAAGTATTAGCACCCATTAACAGTTTGAATACTTGTGATCCATTTTTTGTATCTGAGTGTATTCTCTCTCTAGTGACATAGGCTGTGGCTTTTTCAAAATCCCCATTATTATCACAATGGCAGAAGTGACCCACTATCAAAAGAATGTTGTTCGAAATGACCGCAAACTGACCTCGCACTTGAAGGCTGATTAATTAGGAAAGGATAACCTGAGGAATTCCTGGTATTAAACTGTTTTACCTGTGTAAACAAACAGGCACAATCTCAACATCTGAGCTAAAAGCCTCTTGAGCTAAATGCTGCCTGTATGTTCTGTACTGTATTCCCCTCCCATTTTGACCAAACAGTTGGTGTTGATTTATTTGTTTGCTTTCTGCACTGCATTCATTTTTCAAAGGCTTTACTAACATTACCCAGTCCACGGGTATAATGCATTGTAGCATAGTCTGACAGCAGTGTTAGTGGGGTTGTATCCTCAAGCTTAAACCGAATGGATTTATGTCCAGTACAGTATGCTGTGTTTGGCTGGTTTGTCTGCCAGCATCTTACCACAGCAATATAAAGGTTCAAGTTTAAATAAATAGCAGACGATTTCTGTTTCTTTATTTAATATTAGTATATTAATTTAGTAAAAAGATTCCAAATGTATCTAGAGTGTAATTGTAAATCCATTATGCTAAAAACAACAGTTGACCTTAATTACTGCCCTTTTAAAGCTATATGCTGCTTTATTTTTTAAATTACATTAATTATTAAAGTTAGCATGCATCTGTGGCATGTTTAAAATGATGCCTAAATTTTACTCTTAAATGTGTGCAGTTCTTAATTATGTGGAAAAATCAACACAAATTAAATCACTACTTTGTTGTATCTTTTCTTTATCATTCAATTTTTGTCAGTGTACCAGTTACAGCAGGAAGCACCAAGACCAAAGAGGATCACATGTCCTCAGGAGGTACGTGCAGGAAAACTGCCTATAAATAATCCCAAAGTTTATCAAACATGAGTCATATTGACTCAGTCAGCAGATCTTGCACAAAACACTTGAGCAGATGTTCTGACTGGCAGCTCGAGTTTTCATCTCTCTAAAACTGCTCATCCTATGAGAAATAAAGTGGTTCACTTTTTTAACCATCAGGCCACAGTTTGACAAATTTATTTGTGGTGAAAGCTGTATTTTTCAGTATCTCTCTCTCTTCCTTACTGTTTCTCTCTATTCTCTTTGGCCTTTAGATGGAGAACAGACCCAAGTACTATGGTAGAGAGTAAGTGTCTTTAACAGAGTTGAGCACAATTCTGAATTTTATTGAGAAATTAAATTCCAATGTAATTCCTGCATTTAAATTTAAAGAATGTGTCATTAAAATTGGAATTTGAATAAGTGGAATTACAATGGAAATGAATTAAAAAATACATTTTTAGTATGACCTTTTACTAATATACTAAAGTGTTAAGTAGTAGTAATACATTTAATATTTCAATAGAATTAATGTTATATAATATATTTTAAGGATTACATAGTATTTTAATATTTATTACATTGAATTTAAATAATAATCAGGTTTTAAAATGACATCTTGGAAAATAATGTGTGGAATTGGCAGTGATAGAACAGGATTTTTCTGTACCAGTGTGCAGGTGGTGTTGATATGTATGAGTGTATGAGGAACAGTGAAAAAGCTAACTGAGTGAGAGTGTGAGAAGGTGTGAGCGCTAGAGAGAGTCTGAGCTGTATTTGTGTACATCAGGGTAAATGATGTTGTGTATGTATGGTGTGTACAGGTTCCATGGTCTGATATCCAGAGAACATGCAGATGAACTGCTGGCAGGGATAGAGGGCTCATACCTCATCAGAGAGAGTCAGAGACAACCAGGAACATATACACTTGCCCTGAGGTACACACTGTCCATTTCACTATGCATTATTTTATATATCCAGTCTGCTCATTCATCTGTCCTTCTATCCATGGATGTCACTTTGTTTTAGAGACAGTAGCACAGACCACATCTGAATTGTGGGCTGGGCCACAGACATACTGATTGTGAAATCACAACACGGCGAAGGCTTGGCTTATGAATATTAATTAGGTTGGAATAATTTAACATGCTAACATGCTGTGTGTGTTTTATTGATCTAGATTAACTGATCTAGATGGAGTAATTGTTTTTTAATCATATTTATGAAAGCAAAATTGTTCCCTTTTATCATTGAAACCCATTTATTATAAAAATGTAAGCAGTACTGTTTTAAAATTAAAAAACATAAAAATTAGAAAATTATTGAAAACACAGTTTTAATAGTACATCATGTATTTTATTTAATAATAATATACAAGTAATAATGACTTGTTAGTTTGAAAGTTACTAACAACCCACAACATTTTTGTTGTAAAGGGGGTAAAGGGGGCTTCTGGGTTCTAACTCAAAACCTTTTTTTAAGTTTTTAAGTTAACAAAATGACAGATGTCTCAGTGGATGTATATCAGCAACTGAGGAACTGAACTTAAATGAATAGTAACCGTGTGTGGGAGAGAACACTACAATACATTAAAATGTTAAAAGCTATGCATTCTAGCACATACATATTCAACACATACATAACACAGTATAGAGTATACTGCTCAACCATCAGAGACGCGTTCTTTGTATTTGTACACATCCGTGTCACAGAATTGTTTTATACCGTCCATGTCAACAAGTTCATCCATCTTCTCCACTGTACAATCATCCATCAAGGAACACGTTTCTCTAAGGCAGTATTGTTTTTCCCTTTCTCAGATTTGGGGGCCAGACCTTGAACTACCGTCTGTTTTATGATGGAAAGCACTTTGTGGGAGAGAAGCGTTTTGAATCTGTTCATGATCTGGTAACAGACGGTCTCATCACACTCTATATTGAGACCAAGGCAGCTGAGTACATTGCAAAGATGACCACAAACCCCATCTACCAGCACCTGGGCTACACCTCTCTCCTTAGGGACAATATCACTCAACGCCTCAGCCGGGCCCGTTCTGAGACAAAAAGAGTTACTTTCCAACAGGATGCCAAGGTGAGGAGCTGACATCTGCTAGAATGTTCTTATAACATGTTAGTTAAAGTCACAGCCTATGCCAAATAAAACCGTTTAAACAATTTTTAATGAATAAACAGTTTGTGTCTTTGTAAAATCATTATTACAATAATTGGCTTTTTCAGTTGGCTAATCAGAAAACTTGAATGACATGAATTTTATTATTATTATTAGACATGAATTTGTTGTTTTCTGCTTGTTATATTAAAATTTTGGCACACCAACAAATATAATCATAAGACATTCTGCTAACTAGGTCAGTTGTGCCAGATAATGCTGATAAGAGCATTTTTGATGAAGTTTTCTGTTTCTCTGCAAAACCAATAATTAACATTGGTGTGGAGTCCCACAGGGCTCTATTTTAAAACCTGCACTCTTTCATTTTGTATGGTAATTTTAGATTATGTAGTCTAATTAGTAAACATGGGATGGAATCACTGTTTTTGGCTTGTTGTTGCGCATTTCAGAACCTTGACTAACAAACAAGAATGCTGTCTTTTTAGTTTCACTTACTTTTATTAAGGCTGATATCTAAGATGACGTTGCGTGCAAAATTCAGTGGATGACTTAGATTGGCAAGGAATGCTTTGTCTTACACGCACATCTCAGGTCAGCAGGATATACAGTATTATGTATGTGTTTTGTTTTGAGTAGATGTTATTTAGATAAATGCTAAGGAGGAGAATGTCTGTTTGCAAGATACTTAGAAGATTAGGAGAGTGCGGAAAAGGGTTTCAGCGTCAGGGTGTGCATCTTTGATGAAAGATAATGCAGACAGTGTTGTCTTCTCTCTCATCTATCAGACGCACCGTCTGGTTCACAGATGAGGCAGCTTTATCAAATCAGTCAGGTCTACTTTACCTCTTTATGAATTCTGCCACCTCACTATTGAGGTGAAATGTCTCTTCATGAGAGCTGTATAATATTAACATAAGAGATGTTCAAATGTTTATGAATTAATGTTTGTCTGGTACCCACATTCATATTTGATGTTTGTTAGAGGAGACCGATGTATGTTTAGGGTAAGGCAGATGCTGAACGATTCTTATTAAAGTATATGCAAATATTGTGCCTTAGAAAGTGTTTGTTTGTTCTTCTTGTTTGTTCTTTTAGTGTCCACCAGGGGGCAGCGATAATACACTGTCAAATTTAATATAGATCTACATTTGTCTCCATTGGATTTTACTGTGCTGTGAACTCCAAAGAACTGATTTATTCCTCAAAATGCTCAATGTTTGTTATATATCTTGTGTGTGCTGCTGCATACGTTGTTGTGTTTTGTTGCCCTGGAAGCGCAAATAAATCATCATGTTTAATTTGTTGTGACCAGCAAGAGACCGACGAGATAAAATGTTCATACAGTTCTCACAAGACTCGGAACGTAATGCGGAAATTATTTTTCATCTGATACAATGAATATGAAATGACAAACTCACAAGCTGTGAATGAGTCAGCCATTTCGGTAGTCAGTATGGCAGTTATTATTTCATACTGGTTGTAACATATTGCTTTGTATTCTGCTGGCCTTTATTCGCTAGCCTACTGTTGTGTTATAATAATGTGATTTTGTTTAAAGCTTTTCAGGATATTTTGCTCACTCACTTTGGTCACTTGGCAGGTTTAGCAATGTTGCCACGGATACATCATTATGAATACATCAATAAGTAATGAAACTATTATTATAAGGCAATTTCAGTCAATTAGGGTCATTCCAGTAACCTCACACACCCTTTCATTCTGAATCACTTTTAGCATCACCATCTTAACTTACCCATTTCTGAGCAATTACTAACTCACATTTGGGGACAGAAATAGGGGTGTGGATTTCTGTGACTGTTGTTTTATATGATGATGACCTGTATGATAACACTCATCCTGTTTGTCTGGTCATCTGTAAATCTCAGAGGTTAATTCATATAGCTGTCTTCCGCTAATAGCAGTAACGCTTAAGTGTTCCGATTGCATGGCAGGTTCCACCTAAAACCACTAGCTGCTGATGGATTACTGTTATTAGAATTTGTGCATTTTGGTGATTTATCATTGTTGTTTACCTAATATATCAGCATTGCAGCTTTTAATATGAAGGATGGAAATGATCTGTATGTATATGTATACATAACTTTGTTATATATATATATATATATATATATATATATATACTATATATAAGTTGTTTTGTACATAAGTCATAATAGTAGCTTCTAAGTTAAATTACAGCAGAATTATAGACTGTTTGTTTGTTTGTTTGTTTGTATGTTTTGCTGGTTCAGCAAAATGTCTTTTTAATCCATTGAAAGTTCTTAGTCTGTTGCATTTTTGCAGTCCTCTTCAACAACTTTACAAAAACTAAATAATTAAAATAACAATTACAGCTCTACTGACACTGGTAGACTGTATTCCCAAACAGCATTGAAAAGATACACATAACACATTCGCCTCTGTCTGTGTGGATTGCGCAGGACGTGACTTTGTCCTGTACATACTGAGCTGTATGTATGTGCTTGGAGAGATGTTTTCTTGTTATTATGCCCTAGTTCCGTCCTTCAGCTGCTGGGTCTTGTCTCTGCTCTGTCAATACAGTGGGCTCTAAAAAGAGACTAGGTCTTATTGTCTCTGTCTTTTGTGTCTTTGCTTTGCTGCTTTTTCATTAGAAGACAAGAAGCCATCTGCCTTGGGACAAAAAGTGCAAGTCTTGCGCCTTCACTCACACACCCCGTTTCTCACTTCCCTTTCATCACTGTGTGTAACTCCCCACCATCTCTTTATCTTGAGTGTACATCTTGACCTCCAGTCGTTCAGTGTAAGACCTGTTTTTTAATCAGCCAAATTTTACAGGCTCATATTTTGCCACTTTGAGATTATCATAGTGACTGCCTTAAAAAACGTTGTTTCTTATGAGTTCACTATTTAGACATTTATGTGGTAAATACTGTTTCAGTTTTAAAAAAAAACCCTCTAGTCTTATTATTGGTAGTTAGGTGTTGGTTCAGTTTTGGTTCTCTAAAATAAACATATTAAACAGAGAATTTACAAATGTAAGTATAAATTAGTTATTATTTTTTAATCGTGTACATTCAGTGTTATTATGTTTCATACATTGTTATATGTTGGTCATCAGCTGCCCAGTGCCCTAGATATCAGCATCATCATTGTTAATCCATATCAGTCAATCGCTGCATAGACTGTTTTTTGGTGTCTTCTGCTCTTTACCTCCAGCAAGCAGCTATATCTGTCACTTTGTGGAGCTCAGAAGCAATTAAACCAGCGGTGAGGTTTTATTCTTAGCAATGCTCATATTTTTTAACACGGCCTTAACAGGCCTACATTCATCTGTTTCTCACTTTTCTGGGAAATCCGGTGTAGCATGTATCTGAATGCAGCACATCTTGAAACTCTGGGCTTAGACATCTTGCCTTTCTTCCTCTTCCACATTTTTTATTTCTTTTATCACTTTAATCCCTCCTAATATCATCATTTTGTTAATTGATGCAATCATTAAAATGTCTTGGCCACCCATTCTTGTCCTGCTGGATGTCTGAGCAGAAACTCAGGCTGTGTTACTAACCTCGGCTGCAGCCTCCTGCAGAGAGGGGTCATGGCCCCATGATCTAAAAATGGCCTTCATCTAAGGAGGAAGGCGAACAATTAAGGAACTATAGGATTATCCCGTAATGTGGGATTACGGCTGTAATCTGTCTTAATCCCAAGCAGTTTGTTCAGATTGGTTGAAGGTTTGTGACTGAAGTGTGGTGCAGAGTATCAAACAGTACAGAAAGATGACTAGACTGCTAAACTTCTTAAAACCTTTCCACTAAAAAGAAAAGAAAAAGGGATTTCTAAGGATGTTTATCTTCTGATTAGGATAAAGATCGTTTTGAGACCAAATCTAATCTAATTTAGAGAGCAGATCTCTGATTTTATTGCACTGTAAAGCCACTTGGCTTTGAGCTGTAGGATTAGCCATGTTTAGGGAAGTTCTGTGGAAGCTTTGTGTTCCACTGAAAGTGTCTGTATTCCATTGATCCTGCTATAGAAACCTGTGGAGATGTATATACAAGACTAAGAATCAGCCTCCTAAAATGCCTCGTCTCCTTTTCCTTCTCTGTCTCTCTTTACCCTTTGCTGAATGAGTGTTATTGTGTGAGGCACACTCCTGCCCTCGGGCAGACCACCCACCCCCAGCCCTGCCCATGCAGAACCAGACTGCCCCCACTCATTCATCCCAGACCACCAGAGAGTGGAGGACTGCCCAGGTTCCTGCAAGACAATTGACCCCCATAATCCTGACCTCATCCTTTCATACTCCTTAACATTTCCATCTTCCTCGAGAGAGGAAATGCAGGCTATTCCAGAGCCAAGGGTCCGAGTTGTTGGCCCTAAAGGGTCAGTGAAGGGCGAGTTAGCTCCTCACAGATTGAAGCAGAAGGATCGCAAGCACCAGGAGTTGTTGGCATTAGCTCTGGGGGTGAATCTGGGCAGTAAGGGCGCTTTGCTATGGAAGCCTTTAAAGATTCTGGCTTGTTTGCAGATTTCACCATCGCCGTTAAGCAGACGCACCACACTCAAGGACGGACCAGAAAAACAATGTAACTATGAGAAGATCCACAACTTTAAGGTGAGTGCTGACTTTAATCCTAATGCTTACTGTCAGATATACAAGAACCTCTTAACCAAGATAAAAAAAATTACGTAATTGACACCTGTATTTCTGCAGTACCAGTAGCCAAAGTGCTGTCTGACTGAATCAGTACATTTGGAGATGTAAATACAGAGTAATTGATCTGCCACAGTCTGTTACATCATTAATACTAATCTAACAACAATATTGACAAAAACAAACAGAGCACCACTTACTTCTCTTGGCTGGATAACTTTAATAGCTTTAAAAAGCCCTCGGCTATTAAACAAAGATACACAAACAATATTCTACAGATCATTTTAATTACAGGTCTGCTTTTCATTTAAGCTCACAATTATGTGCAAATCAGTATAATGTTTTAATTTAATAATCGCACTGTAAAGACAATAAATTGTACTTTGTAAAAAAACAAGTAAAAAAGGTACTTGCAAGCAACATGCTATAATTTTAAGTTTTAATTTAATTTTGATGTTTTTTATATAAAAATAAAGTATATAAACAACATAAAATACTCTATATATTATATTCCTTTTTAAACAGAGAAGCATTTAGTGCAACTACTATGTTTTTAACTATCTTAATGTTATGTGCTGACAGCATTTCTAAATGCACAATACACGCTGTGAGTCTTATATCAATAAACCTAAATCTATCGTATGAGCTTAATCGTCTAGGCTTTTAATCCATTAACAGAGGTATTGACCAACAGGATTGATCACACAGGTCAATAAGCTCTCACTGAAGCTGCTGAATGGATTCTCCTGTTTCATGCCTTTATCTGCTGAAAAATGAGTGAGACTAAACACAGTGTCTCTGAATCTAAATCCCTTTTGTCTCCTTTAACACCTAAAAGAGCAAAACAAAGCACTTACGTCACTTCAGTTTGACACCTGGAAGTTTCCTCACTTTCCATGAAAATGGTGCCGTTTGCATTTCACATGACTTCTTTTAAAGTATCAGATACATGTTTTGTTTTGTTCTGAGAATACTAAACAAATATCCAACTTACAGCTAACCCAAGAGAAATAGCCAGTTTAAACACATCAAATGTCAAGGTTTTGTGTGTTTAAACATTTTGGTCACCCAAATTTAAATTTCACATCTTAAAATTAACGTTTTTTTAAAACATCTCCTTTTAATGACTATTTGTTGAAAAAGATAAACTTTCTAGACCCTTCTTTGTCCAAGGTAAAGGTCCCTGTCCAAGGAAAGGGGCATATAACTTGATGTTACATACAATCATTCAGTAAAAGAATACAATTCAGAATTATTCAGTCTTCTTTGAGTTTCTGGACACAGATGAAGAAGATTCTTGTTATTATTATTATTATTACATTTCAGCATTCATACACCTGGGATTTGTTTTAAAACCCTGGTCTGTCAGTTTTTCGTCTATCTTAGTGCAGTGTTGTGACACAGAGGGTGTGCATAGGAACATATTTTGTGTGTGACTTTTAGCAGCCTTGGTAACAAATGCCAGACACATTATTTTCCTTAGCAATCCTGTAATGTGACTCACATGTATTGTAATTAAACAAAAAGAGGGCTGTGTCTACATAGGAGGTCCACCCTATATCCACCCTCAGAGTTGATTGTTTCTTCTAAATTTTGGCTGACAGCAGATTTATCTCTGAGGTTTTGCCTGTCCTCAAACTGCCCCTTAAGGGCTCAGGTAAGTCTGAGTGAGGTGGACAGAGATACAGACAACAACTTGTTTTACAGACAACAGACTAATCCTACTACTCTGATATTCTTAACTACATATATAAAAAACTCTGTTCTTCTTGTCTCTAGCAGCAGAATACAACTTTCACATATAGCTAAATGTAGCTTTGTGGACTTGGCTTGGATTAAGACGTTTAATGTTTAATGCTCTTTGTAAGTCACTTTGAATAAAAGCATCTGCTAAATGAATAAACATAAATGTAAAATGTAACTTCACTCATTACTGCCGCTATTGTCATTTACACCAAATGAATCAAGTTCAAATATCATCAATGTGAATTTAAGCACACTGTATCATTAAAGCTCTGGACAAGCATATGTGCTGTAACACATTGTCTCTCATCCCTAAATGAGAATGAAAGATTGCTATACATCATACATTACAGTGTTACGACCTGTCTATATCTGTGCACTTATTCACTGTTGCCTCTTATTGTAATTAAAGTTGCTACCTTGTCCTCATTTGTAAGTTGCTTTGGATAAAAGCGTCAGCTAAATGACTAAATGTAAATGTAAATTTTACAGTTTATGTAGGTGAGGTTGAATACAAGTAAAATCAAAGTAATCATTTTGTGTTTGATGTCATTTATTCTGGGAGATACAAAAGGTAATTTCAAATATTATTTATCTACTGATGAAATACAATTTATTTACTGTTGAACTTTCAGTGTGGAAATAAAATCAAGTAATAAATTATGAATAATAAATTGTTTGAACAAGAATGACAGCAAAGATTTTTTATATTACACAACAAGACGGTTTTTCCCTTTATGCTTGAGTGGCACACTGTTTGTTGCCATTTGTACTTGGAGATGCTCCAGAAATGTTGTTATTCATTTTTCACTGAAATTCAGTATGAGCTTTAGCTGGAAGTGAAAACGGAGAGATGAATGAATCAGCGTTGTGTGTAGATGTGATTCCAAAGTGTGAGCATGTATGTTTGACACATAATGACTTCTTTGTTGTCCTTCTGTTTGTAGGTGCACACCTTCAAGGGGCCACACTGGTGTGAATACTGTGCTAACTTCATGTGGGGTCTCATTGCCCAGGGCGTCCGTTGCTCAGGTAACCCTGCACCAACCCCTCCCACTCAAATGAACTGTCCATCAGAATTATAGCACCAGCCATTTTTTGTATTAAATTACAACCAATGCCTCCAAAGGTTTCCATTTGTTAATTTGTTACAGTACTTGCCTTACTTACAATCAACTAACAATAAAGGTCAACTTAATTTCAGTGTTTATTAATGTAATGTTTAAATCAAAAGATGTATTTGTTACTATTAGTTAATGCACGATTAACAAACAGGAATGAACAATATGTTTGTATAAACTTTTGTATAAACATTAACCAAGTACATTAAATGCATTAAAATATATTGTTCACTGTAAATAAATAAATAAATACATATAATTATATGCCGTATTTAATTTGTTGTAGCTGTTACACCAGTCATTTTATTCTTAAGTAAAAAAATTAAGCCGTTCTTAAGAAATATTTGAGAACATCTTAAAAGATTTTCAAGAATTCCATTTAGGAACATTCTTAAGAACTTAAAATTTATCATAAGAACTTTCTTAGCTTCTTTCATAAGAAAATTTTTATGAATTTGGCCCCAAATAATGTGTCGTACTGTTGACAATGTCTGATTGCCTGTAGAACTTCTACAGCATGCTGTGATAACCTGAAGCTAAATACTGAAAGTGAGACCTGGGACAATATGGGTTTTAACTACCATGCTGATGTGCGGGTATTTAACATTTTTTAATGACATCTGGTACAAACCAGTTGTGTGCCTTCTGTTGACTGTTTATAGTGGCACACACTGTGTACACTGTAGATTATTGTGACAGAGGCACACCCAGGTAAACCAGGGCAATCGTCTTGTAGAATAATGTCCAATGAAATCCATCTGAACTTTATTTAACACACATAAAAATATAATAGATACACACAGTAATTTAATCCTATCTCAGCAGATGATTGGGCTGGAGATTGACCTTTTTTGTGGTTACAAATGTAATGTAGATATTGAAAATCAAATTTATGGTAGCACAGTTCCACATGGCTCAAGTTAAATGTTTTTGTCACGTTTTTTGTTTGTTAAAATTTTTTAAGGTAGTTCAAAAGGTTTTGATTTAAACGTTTAATGCAGGATATTCACTTTCTGTACATGTGTGCAACAGACAAATTCACCTTCATTTCATAATTATAGGTTGTGTCATGTTAACATGCAGTTCGTCTGACAGAACTTTCCCAAAAACATTCTGTACACAAACCCAATCCAGTCACAAGGCTGTATTGTTGTTGTTTTTACACAGTAAAGGGCCTTATTTATTTGCAACAATATTAAAGCCTATTCTTCTCACGCAGGGGTCTCTTATATTTCACACAGGCCGCCGGGCGAGCCGGTGTCATCAGACACATTGAGAAATAGAGCAGAATTGAACGTGTCCCCAGGCTCATGTGGAAGAATTGAGTATTTTTCCTTTAATGTAGAAGGGGCTCAGGGAGGTTCAGTGACAATATAATTAATGACAGGAAACCACAGATAGACAGACAGACCACCATGCAGTAGCAAACATTCCCCTGCATACACTCACACTCCCTGTATCATTTAGCAAACAGGTCTCTGAAGTGACGTGTCATGACCAGGCTGACACAGAATTTGCACACTATTTTCACATTTGTGTAAAATAAATCATATTTGTAAAATAACGTTAAATGTAGGAACATTTTTGATTATTTTGAGAGAACTTTTACAGAATGTTAGCCAATATTCTGAGATCTGTTAGTTGGGTGTTTCAATGAGATCATAATCATTTACCAGGCAAAAACTGTCCAATCACTTAGCAAATGTCAGTAATGCCAGTGATTATATTTAGTCACATACTGATACAATGTATACCTTGAATGCACTATAAGTCGCTGTAAGTCTGCCAAATGCATAAATGTATTAAATTAAATAGTACAACTGTCCCTAACAAGTCACACAATATCACATATCATTTATGCCTGTAACACAAAATATGTGGGGACCAGTTATGTATAAGTAATACATAAACTAAAGGGTTGGAGAATGTGGGCCTGCTTATGATTTAAAATTATCTTACATTATTAAAAGTATTTTGTGTTTGTAAAAACAAAAATAAATTCATTAATGAATTCAATCAATTCAATTCAATAAATTTAGTCTTGACTCCGGGTATTTAGGTTTAAAATGGTAGTTTTAAAACAGCGGGGATACATACACCTGCATGCGCATACGTGTACCCACTGGCAAACACACCACCAGTCATTGGAGATGATTGACTGACATTATTAGATTGGCAGAGCCTCATAAACACACACCAGAATGTGACAGACATTCTACCTCCCAGCTTGACTAAGACTCACCTTTGCACATAAACTTTGCCCTGAAGATATACAGACCCCTAGACACACACATGCTTCAGTTCTTCAGTCTCTTTGTCTCTGTTTTGTCTCTTTGGAGGCAACTTGGTCACGCTCTTCTGACCTTTTGACCTGTGACTCTTGCAGACTGCGGGTTGAATGTGCACAAACAATGCTCCAAACTAGTGCCCAGCGACTGTCAGCCAGACTTGCGCAGAATCAAGAAGGTCTTCAGCTGTGACCTCACCACGCTGGTCAAAGCCCACAACACACCACGGCCGATGGTTCTGGACATGTGCATCAAAGAGATTGAGCATAGAGGTATTGACCACTTCTAAAATATGGTACTATAAGTGGGTTGTTGATTGTTTGGCGTGTTTCAGCATGAACAGCAGATCCCATGCTTGGACCTTCTCTACACCACCTGTGGCCTTCAACAAAACACATAATCACTGTTTGCGGCACCTCACAGCTGCCCTGTGCTTTGACCCCTTCCCCTGCCATATATCAAGACGTGCAAAGAATCCTGAGATTCTTGTACTAACTTAGCATTCTCTGTGATCTTTTTGGGTGATTACAGAAGTAACAAATAAGATCTATTTTATTTATCAGCGTTGTTTTGCAATGAGAATAAATTGAGACTCTGATGTTTCTTCGGAAAAAAAGATCCAGTAATCTCATGGCTCCTCTAGAGTTTAGGAGATTTCAACAATGTCACAAAAAAGAAGACATTTTAGGAGAAACTGAACTGAAACATAACTGAGATCTCCAAAGAAAGGAAAGGAAAGGACATGAGGCCAAGTATGAGGCCAAGTATGGTGACCCATACTCGGAAATTGTGTTCTGCATTTAACCCATCCAAGTGCGCGCACACACACAGTAGTGAACACACACCCGGAGCAGTGGGCAGCCATTGCTGCGGCGCCCGGGGAGCGTTTGGGGGTTCGGTGCCTTGCTCAAGGGTCTCACCTCAGTCGTGGTATTGAGGTTGAAGAGAGTGCTGGTAATTCACAATCTCCACCTACAATCCCTGCCGGACCTGAGACTCGAACCTGCAACCTTTGGGTTATAAGTCCGACTCTCTAACCATTAGGCCACGGCTGCCCCTGGTAGTTAAGAATCTCCTTAACTACTAAAGATGTATTCTGAGCAAACAAATCAACTGGGAGGTGTTGCATTAACAGAGAGCAATCTTTGAGAATATATATTAGCCAACTGTCATTCAGCTTACTAAGTTTCTCTTCAGAACAGTTGTTTTGTTTTAGGTTTAAGTACTGCAACTGCTGTTTCTTTCAGGGTTAAAATCTGAGGGTCTCTACAGAGTGTCTGGCTTCACAGAACACATAGAAGATGTCAGACTGGCCTTTGACAGAGGTGCGTATTAGAAGAAATGTTAATCCTTGAAGGCATAGTTTACCCATTCCATCATTTACCCACTGTCACTTCATTCCAAACCTGTATCACCTTTGCTTCTGTGTAACTCAAAAAAATAATTTGAGAAATGTCACTATAGTCACCTTGACTATAGAGGGGCCTCGTCTTTCTCTAGAGTTTGGCCAGAGGGACAATGTTCAAGTGGCTGATGCCATCTATCTACTAGCTCCCCACAATTGTCAGTTCTTGGGGTTAAGTGTGTTTGGCACCCTCACTACACCCTCACATACTCCACTTATTTGGTGACAGGACACTAGCCTGGGAAACTAGCCTCGAATACCATGCCAAACACCTCCCTGTGTCTAGTGTAAGCTTTTTTTAAAAGGGCCTTGCATTTGGGCAGTGGCCCGAGATAGTTATTTTTGTCATTAGCAGTGCGCAAGTAGGGTTGAGTGCAGTGTTGTGTTCCCTCAAAAGTGAACATCCCATTTATGTCTGTAGCCACTGCGTCTCTTTGTCATGCCTCAGGGGCACCTGTTTACGTCTCCTCTATGTGTGTCCATACAATGGAAGACAAGTGCTACTGTTTTTTTACATACTTTAAAATATTCCTCAGAAGCAAAAAAGTCATACAGGTTTACAATGACATACAAGTGAGTAAATGACAAAAGAGCACTATCCCTTTAACATTACTGATGTGTCACCCTGAGTTTGTTAGTACCACAGATATTAAGAGGTTAAGATTAAGAGGACATGCCCATTTCACGATCACACCCCAATATTCAGATTTGTGGTCTAATAATATAGATTTAAAGACTAGATTTAAAGATTTTTAAATTTTAATATGTAGTCTATCCATTTTCCTTTCATCTGTACTTGAATAATCTCACAAAAGTCATTCATGTCAGTTTTATTTTCTGTCAACATTCAACCTGAGTGGAAAACCCAGGCTTTTCCAGTCAAAACAAACAATACATTCTCGGTATAGTGATTAATCAGTTAATCAGATAACTAATTCTCTTCTGCAGATGGTGAAAAGGCAGACATCAGTGCCAATGTCTACCCAGACATCAACATTATTGCTGGAGCTCTGAAGCTTTATCTGCGAGATCTTCCCATCCCGGTCATCACATACAGTGTTTACTCCAAATTCATACAGGCAGCCAGTAAGAGAAACATTGTTTGCTCTTTAATCATGTTGTTGATGTTATATATTTTATAGGGTCATAGTTAACATGAAAACCTTTTGGAAACATGTCCTGCAGGGTGACATGCTGTATTACAACTATTTTAAACAACATTTTACAAACTTAGTTTAATTTATTTTAAATTGTTTTGTTTGCAATTTAAGCCTGCATGGAATATTTGTATTTTAAAAAAGGCAAAGTGAAGGCAAAAAAACATGCTTTATACATTGATATACATTATATACAAGTTGTAATGTCAATTAAAAAAGTAAGCATAGCATGGCCAAGCACAATTTCTAAACAGTATATTTTCATGATCAGAAATAACAGACCCTGACTCCAGACTAGAGGCAATTCATGATGGTCTTCTTCAGCTTCCTCCAGCCCACTACGAGACCCTGCGTTATCTGATGACACACCTGAAGAGGTAAATGACAAATGCATTACATTTCTGGACAAATTGACTGGTCCCCAAGTTCACTTCTTGAATTTGTGCCACATTGAGTTGGTGAGTGTTCAGGATTTTGCATCTACGCATTTTACCCACAGTGTGAGCAGGATAGTTTAGTTCATGTCATCCTACAATATAAAACCACTAAGACTTATTAAAAGGCAACAGGAAACCCAATACAGGACTTTAGTTTATGCCACTTCAGGAAGTAGAAAATCTTAACTATCCTCAAGGATTTGTGCTTTACCTCTAAAGTTGTCAAGCGAGCTCTGTCACATTCTTCCCATCCATGGAGAATATATCAGTATCCTTCCTGCTTATGTTTGTTACGAAAACTGTATTGTCTAAGGGTTTATTTTTTATGTTCATAAGGGTCACCATGTATGAGAAAGACAATTACATGAATGCAGAGAATCTAGGAATAGTTTTTGGACCAACGCTGATGAGACCACCTGACCAGAACACGCTTACCACCCTCAACGACATGAGATACCAGAAACTAATTGTTCAGCTCTTGATAGAACAAGAGGACATTTTGTTTTAGCAGGTGAAACTGAATAAATCTGTTGTGAGGACAGCACGAAAATGAACATAAAGCTAATTCACTTTTCTACTTCACATTTTAAATTGCTGCCTGCCGAAAATGTAGGAGGAAGTTAGGAAATTCTGTTTTCTTATGACTGTAATTGGACTTTATTATACATTTTACTCAATGTGTTTTCCAATAATGGTACAATATAAAAATGCTGTTACACGGACTGTATTTAACATTCATGATAACATTAGGAACAGATCAATTGTTTTGTTTGATCAAATAGATTTTATGAACAGAGTCAAAATACTGCAAAAAAATGCATTGATTTTAATGCGCTATTGTCAAGTATGAAAAAAAAATCTATTTTTTGGGGTCATGAGGTTTTTAAATGTATAATGTGTGCTATAATGGACAGACAATTAAGATCCTGTGGAAAGCACTTTTTAATTTTACATAGAGTGTAAATAGTTATCATATTTTTGTTCACTCAGTGTTGCTGTATTTAACTTACGGGTTGTTCAAATGATATTTTGTTTACCATTAAAACAATGTAGTGGTCTACATCATGCTGTAACTCAACAAAATGGTTCTGTCAGCATTTATTTAGTGCTTATTTCCCCCGCATGGACTTATAACTTACCTCCCATTTAAAGAATGACACTAAACAAAATTACTTGTATTGTATTCATCCTAGACTGTGACATGCAATGCTGGGCTTTTAGCCTAAAAGCAAGTCATTGAAAACAATGCTCACAAGCGGTACCATTGCCTTGATCTTGTTCTTTTGAATGGTTTCTTTAACGTAAGATCTTTCTTCAAATTTTGGTTAAGATATTTTTTGTGACGAATGTAATTATGATTGTAATTTATCTAATGCTGATTTATTAAATTATGTAAACCTGTGTACCATTTTAATGTGTAAAATTCCTTTCAGACAATTCTTTCCAGGACCTACCTGACACTACAGTCGAGCTTTTGAAAGTATTTTTAATTTTGGGAGCTTTAAACATTTTACATTTATAGTTTGTGAAATATGTTGTAATATGTTGCTCAGCCTCGCGCACTAACTTGGTTAGGTGTTTAGGTGTTGGCAAAGGTTGATTCCTTTGTGCCACATTTAGGGGTGTGAACGGTAACATTGTTTTAGTACCAGACAGCTGAGCTGGTATGCCTCAGAGTGACTTTAACCTAACCACATGTAAAGTGAGAACCTGAAACCAGCTTCCTGAGGGCAGTTGGTATGACAGGTAATGAACATAACCTGTCTCGAAGGACCAATGAAAGAGAGGGAGGAGGGCATGTAAACTGCAGGTGAAGTATAAATAAATCACTCGTTTTAGGCGGCAAGATGCAGCGCTTCAACATGTGGTCCACGTTTTAGAAACCCGCAAATTTGTTCTGCTGCAAATTTAAACAGGAGAGTCTGGCATTCAGACTGATAATTATCTTATCCATATAAGACTGGTGAGTATTGCTGAACCATGTTTTTGTTGTATCAAGTAAAAAATAATTTATATGTGCAATGTTTATTACACAGTCTAAAAACAATGTAAATAATAATTATTAAATAATTGCATTTCAGTGCTAAATTAAAAACAGAATGGCGGACCGGTACCCATGGTGGAAAACCTTAACTCAAAGAAACATAAATGTTCTCAAAGAATCCCAGCAGGACTTCGGAAACGCGGACAAAACATCAGTAAAACAAACCAGCGCTGACAACAAAAACAACAACATGATCAGCGAGGAGACGTACGATGACTCTCGGATGGAGCCTGTCTTCAATGAACATACATCTCGGAGAAACCTGACAGTTTCACGATCTGGCCGTTTCAAGGAGAAACGAAAAGTGCGGGTCACACTGCCCGAGAATAGCTTCTATGGGACAAATATTGCTGCAGCAAAGTAGACACAAAATCAAGCTGCTGGCGACACGACAAAACTAGAACGTCACTTATTGACTCGACGAAGCGGTGTACATAGCCAGCGCGCTTCTGTGTTTGTGGATCGAGTTTTGCGTGCGGCGCGGCCTTACGCTGTAGCGTTGTCATCTTTTCGCGTCATTCGTTTAGATGGGTAGATGGGTGAAGCAAACATCTTTTGATGGAGCCTTTCACTTTTATTTTTGTGATTGACAATGATAGCTGGGCCATTTAACCTGGGATTTGTCTTGGTCCCGTGGTCCGGAGACACTGAATTCTTGATGTTTTCAGTATTTTATTTGTTATTTTGAAAAGGGTTTTTGCAAATGCTTTTAGTTGTTTAAATGAAGGAAATCAAGATGTGCTTATATGTCATCTTTGTTTAAGCAGAATTTGACGTAGAGTTTTACCATTTACTGTTAAGTACCCTTTTGTCAAGAAAAGATTTGGTTTTACATTAATAAACATTGCACCTGTGGAGGGTTTGATTTATACATATTATTAATGTTGCATTAAGGAGGACACAGTGGTAAGCAGCTGAGAGGGTCATTTTATGTAAAGGTATAGAAAATGTTACCAGCAAACTGTAGGTAGTATAAAGTTTCAGTAGCGATAATATAATTGACAATTGAAAACACTGTATATTTGACAGTGTTTCTATAAAAATGTACAATAGTTTGATATATTTTTCATATGAAGTGTTTTTATTACTTGACATGGTCTCTTTGATCAGTGAACTAATTGTTTATACATAATTGTTTATTCATTAGAAATAGAAATGGAATGAAGTACAATTTATACAACAAGGAAGTTTAACTTGAGTTAAACAGAGTTAAACAGTCACAACAGTTTATGTAATTATGTAATGCCATAGTAAGAGAATGCAATGTTGTTAAACAAGATTTGAAGCAATTTGAACAAGTTGTATGAAAATTTAAAAACAATCTCACACATCATACCATAAAAATAATGCAGTTTGTCATCTGTAGGTGTGTGATGTGCTGTGTTAACAAAAGGTCACTTGACTGCATTTTAAATGAGTGTCTCATAAAATGACACATGCTATATAGGAGGTAGGATATTTTTCAAACAGTGTATCTGGTTTATATTTTACACTTCATAAAGATTCATGGCCTGACTTGAGATAATTTAAAGTAAATTTCCCTTTCGATTCTCTAAGCTATTTTATAAAAACGGGAGGGCTAGTATATGACTTAAACTGCATTGTAGGAATTATGAAAACATGTTACTAAAATCATCAAAATGTTTCTGTTAAAGGTAGAGTAGGCAGTTTCGGAGAGGCTAGCCATAGCAACAAAAGTAGGACATCAATCACTGCATTCGGAGTGAATGCAATGATTGGACAAACATTTCATTTACATTTACTTTTAGGCACAAACAGCTACAGTGCATTCGCATGATACTCAGTTTTACTTTGCGCAACTGACAGAGCTCCCTCTGGTGTACAAAACTAACAACAACACTGATGAGCAGTTGAACACTATTCAACACGGTTTAAGATATTATTCATTAAAAAATACATACAGGCCACTCGGGGCAAAATTGCCATTACAAGGTCCTAAATATTGTAACCATTATTACATGGTTCATTTGGCTCCACAATACGAAATAAAACACACATATTGCAATAGGTATTATAAAAAATTGAAATGTACTAACAACATATTTTAGTCAAAAGGCACTTTAGGAGCAAAACATTCTCCTTTGCTGCAGCATGAAACACTGCAATTAAAGATAACTGTTCCTTGCAATCTTTAAATATTAACAGCCTAAACTGTTAATGACAGGATGTACCACCTGTGTAAAACCCTTGAATAAATTACAGACATGTTCTGTAAATGACAACATCTGTTAACATCTAGCCTACTGTAACAGTCTTCTCCAATACTGCACTGAAGCATGATGTAAAATGATACTGACAAGCTGTAAATCTCTGATTTATCAGAATTTATGTAAATCTCTGATTTATCAGAGGTAAACATCAGAATCGCTTTGAAGGTAAACATTGCTATATACTCATTATAGCTCATCATGTTTATAAGTGAATTCTCGAGCTGATATATATCCATCGTTGTCTTCATCCTCCTTCTGGAAGATGTCTTCAACCATGGATTCATGGTGGGTGTCGTTGGCAGGATATCCGTGTCTTTCAAACTCTTTACGTAAGTATTCTTTTACCTTAAACATAAAGGTGTTTATGATAAGCACACTTGTTTTAAACATTCTTTGAAATAAACTTATTAATAATCTTGAAAACCAAGCTTTAAAAAATTCAACCACATTTTAGCATCTTGACCAACCTCTAATTTGGAAAGCTTCCAGTCATCATTGAGGTCCATTTCCTGGAAGGACTCATGTGACCTTGGCCCATTTCGGATTTCCATGACCTCAATGTCAAAAATTAGAGTGCTCTCTGGAGGGATTTTACCTAGAAAAAAGAAACTGATATAAATCATAGACATAAATAAAGACATAAATAAATATATAAATAAATATAGATCTTGGCCTGTTCTTTATTATGCATCTAGTTTTATTTTAACTCCTGTACTCATTAGAAAACTTCAGTGTCAGGTGGGGCAAGCCAAAAGGTGTTCAAACTATGCTGACAAACCTTTGCCCTCTTTGCCATATGCAAGAGCTGGAGGGACGGTTAGTTTCCTCTTCTCTCCCGCACACATGTCTTGAAGACCCTTGTCCCAACCTTGGATCACCTCACGGATTCCCAGTGTGAACCAGACAGGATTTTTGTCTCCATGATGTCGGCTACCAAGTGCAAGACATACTAAGTGCATTAGTATTAAAGGCTAGAGATTGAATTTGTTTATTCAACACGAAAAAAATACTTTTTTTACAGTAGCGTAAACCATCTATAGGGCAGGTTTACGTATATGTATTTTGATGCAGTATGTTCCTAGAGTGTGTATTTGTAATGTATAAACATGCTATCACCTGGAATGAAACATTGTCCCATTACTCTCTAGAAAGCCGTCGTAGTGAACTAGAAGCATATCCCCGTATTTGGATTTACGATGACACAGGAAAGGTTTGTATAAAACTTCTATCTTCACCTCGGCCTCAGGAAGTTTTGCTCCATGCACATAAAAGAAAAATGCAGAAAAGACGCACGTCCACAATTCTGGAATCATCTCCAAATAAAGATAATGCACCACAAAACCAAACCTTCCTAAACTGTCAGTTGCGTGCAGCAAGGACTACGTGGCAAACAAAATTCCTATAGGCTCATACGCAGACCCCAGTATTGCCCTACGTAAAGTTGTTGCCACCCTACTGTAACGTCATTGGTCGATTGGTCGCGCCCCTTTGACCAGCATTCAATTGTTATTTGATGTTACTGCCGTTGCCTCAGCGAGTCCACGCCTATATACACACATCATATCCAATCAGAAAAGCATTAGGAGAAAATCTCGCTGGCGTCACCTACATGGGAGAGGCTTAAATGATCACATGGATTGGTATTCTCGAAGTGTTTACGTCCGTCGATCGCGTGTTAGTAACGGGGAGTGTGCGCCTTGCGTCTTTCAGATACGATTGTCGTAGTTAAGAATTATCTCGAGTTTGTCAAAGCGCTGCTGTTGGGCTCAGTCTCGCCACGACTAAGTAATGAATTGTCAAAGGAGTGTCAACCATGGAGGGAGTTCTCTATAAATGGACCAACTATATCAGTGGTATGTGTACTGCGATACTTAAAAGTCTTGTAATCTTGTAAATTAGGAAAGTCTGTAAGGCTGTTAGCCTGTTGGCTAGCCCTGGTAGTGTGAATGAAGTTAAGTTAAAGGGGTGTTTGGCTGTGCCATTATAATATCTAAAAAAATATGCTGGTAACTTTTTCCAAAGCTTTGACCGCGACCACATCTGATAAGATCACAGAAAAGTTTGTTTTGTTAAGGGTTTTTGATTCAATTTATTTGCATGGAAGTCAGTTGGATTATGCATGATCTAAAACAGACTATTTTATTTATTTATTATTATGTATAGTTTACTTTTAATTTACACGAAAAACACCACAATGACATGCCTTCATATTTCTCAGCTTTCTTGAGTGGAAGAACAAGTCATGGATGTCAAGAGGACACCTGTGACGTGTTGACACGATTGTCAATTACAGCACAGAATGTAATTTTGTGTGCATTTTCTCTTTAAAGGTTGGCAGCCCCGTTGGTTTGTGCTTGAAGGAGGCACTCTTTCCTACTATGACTCTCAAGAGGATGCATGGAAAGGATGCAAGGGCAGCATCAAAATCTCTGTGTGTGAAATACAAGGTAAAAAAGTTCAGGTTTAACCAGAGCAGGACACCTGTGATGTAATAATTACACCACAAGGCTATTCTTTGTGAAGGCTCTTCTATGTTTCAGAAGAGTTTCTTTGCATTCCCATGTGGTAGTGCATAATACATACTGTGTTTACATAAGTACTGCATTGTGGCTGATGTCACAAAAGACAGACAATTGCTTATCCGCTTTCTTTGTCCACCCTCTGCCCTTTGTAGTTCATCCATCAGATTTCACAAGGCTTGATCTGATCATTCCAGGAGAACAGTACTTTTATCTCAGGGCAATTAACGCAGCAGAGAGACAGAAATGGCTTGTGGCATTAGGGACTGCAAAAGCCTGTCTTACAGACAACAGAACCAAAAGAGAGAAAGGTAAGAGTTATATTATCATACAGGATGTACTCTTTAGGGTATTTTGTTTCATTGTCTCCTCAGATATTTGTTAATATGACTCTAAATAGCTATAACAGTATAGACTGATAGAATATATTCTGTTTATATATTCTGTTTTTATTATAAGAAGAAACCCCATGAAACCAGGATGTAAGTTATGTGGCTTTTAATCCATCTCTGTTTTCAAGATCCCTTTTAGAAAAGTTTCATTCCAGGCATTTAATTAAAATGTACAGCCTTTCTCTCTGTTTTTAAAAAAATTGGTGATCTTGGTTTGGCCAAGTTGTAATGTAAAAAAAGCTTCTGGCCATTTTACATTCTGTTTTAATTTATAGCATTTAAATAACCTAAAATTGTAGCCTTTGTATTATAAACTAGCCTGTGCTGGACAAATGTTTTAAATATTTTCTGTTGAACATACATTAACAGAGGAAAGAAAAATGCATTCAAGTCGTTTCATGGGGTCTTAAACCAATGAGGTTACATGCCTTGTTAATCATGTCATCATGTCTCCTCCTCCTCCAGCAGTTCCTCAAAGCACTGTCTATCCGTGTGTCTGTCATAAAAATGATACATTAGTTCTCTTTTATCCTCTCAGAGCTCCAGGAAAACACAGAGGCTCTGAAAACAAAAATGTCTGAGCTGAGGCTTTACTGTGACCTGCTCCTTCAGCAAGTGAACAAAATCAAAGACAGTCCTCTAGCTGAGACAACGGCCCATTCTGGGGAGGTAAAAAATTGTTTCTCTGAGGTTGGGATCAGATTAGGTGCTGATGTTCAGAGTTAGTTAACCAATATGCTCGCAGTACATTACAAGCATGATTTGGGGCTACAGTTGAGAAAACAGTAATAAATGGGTAGGGGATTGGGGTCCTCGATGCTGATTGGTCAGTAGATGTGGTTTATTCTTTCTAGAGGTAAAGCACAGCCATAACCTCTTCATCAAACACCCATACTTGATCTATATTTATGTTGCATAGCAACATTCTGTAACTGTTTACATATCATGGACTGTATTTTCTAACGAAAGAATGTCAATAATTGAATTTGCCTAAACAATTCTTAAAAGGTTTATTTATATAATTACCTAATATTTTAGTGAACTTTTAATGTCATTAAAAAGGCAAGGTACTCAAGGCCGTGCTATGTTGTAAATGCAGTCATGGCCAGGTGGATTTCCAATGATGGTTAGCCGTGACTATATTACAGATATCACACAGCCTCCCATGCCTTGCAGTGAAGCATGTAATTATATAAATATTTTATAAATTCATCTGTTTTATATATTGTTTCAAATTTTTATGTTTTGCCTTTTTATTATCATTATAGGACATAGGGGATGAGACAGGAAGTCTTGTGAAGTCCACATGCAGCACCTTCTTGAAGACCCTGGAAGAGTGTATGCAGATCGCCAGCCAGACCTTTAGTCCAGACCTCTTGAGTCAAACCCCACCTGGCTCTCCGCCAGTGGCTACTGTCAAACCTCAAAAGGTATTGATCATGATCAGGCCTTCAGACATGATTAGGCCTTCAGAAATACAAAAGATTGTTGTACATACACATACTGTTATAAATTGATAGTGTTTTGTCAAAACCTTGATTATCCCATTTTTTCTATAGATCAAAGTTACTGATACAAAAAATCACCACCAAGGAGAAAAGTAAGTATAATCAAAGTAAAAAAAGGTTATGTAAAAGTCAGTGATATCAATGCACTTTTTGGGGCCAGCTGTGCTTTTCTAAGTTGTTTAAAATGAATGTTATTTAGACACAAGGACTCAGTAAGCATCTCAGGTAGTCCATCAGCACACAGACGAAAGAGTGGACCAGAAAATGAATCACCTTTATCTACACAGGAGAACATATCAACACCTCTTACAGGTATGTCAATGGTAAATGTATTTCATTGAAGGCCAGAGCGGGTTACATGTGAATTTTTTTTAGTGACATCATCTCTCATTTCCTAATTTGCCTGCTTCATGTTCCATTAGGGGGCAGTTTAGTGGAGGAACACAAAGAGCTTGTGGAGACTCACAATTGCTCTTCATCAAGCACACAGGATCCAGAGGAGACTGTTGTGTCTGCAGGAGAGGAAGAGAAGGACAGGCCAACAGAAGCAGCAAACCACACCGAAGAAAAACTACAGGAAGACCCAGCAAGCCTCACAAAGAACAAAGAGCAAAAGGTTAATGAAGAAATCCAGGCTTACCTGGAAGTAAATGAGTCTCATTCTGAAAATAAACAGGAAGAGGAAGATAAGGTGGACACATTCTTCAGTACCATGAGCCACAGGTATGAGGCGCCTCCGTTGCTGTGAACTTCATGCTGAGGGATTTAAATCGATGATTGCGCATTACACGTCAGTTCAGAATCACATTGGTCATGCTACTGGTAAAACTATCACTACTGCTAGAATTGTATTTATTATCACCAGAAAGTGCAGTCCTAATGACTGGTTTTAAACTAGTTGCCAGTGGTTAAACAAAATGATAGCCCCACCCCAAACTCGTGCAGTTAGTTGACTTAATATTGTTATGGCAAGCCATTTAAACTGAGCAATGTTTTAATGGAGTTTCAGGGGCATCAGCCTAAGAGTGCTATTATAACTAATAATAAACTTTGTGTAATAAGATGCAAAAAAAAGTATTTTAACATCATCAGTACTTATATATAGCTCTCTATAAGTATTGGATTAGTAAAGAAAAAAAATTGCTCAGTTTGTTGTGGAGTCAAAAAATCATTTATGGTTAAAAGATGAATATAAGGCAAATGAACAGAACATCAGGTTTTTCACTGACACAAAACTCACTGACTGTAGAAAAGACTGTAGAACCAACTAGATACATTTTCTGAAAAAATGTAAGTGGTGCTTGCCATGGCAAAACTCTGGAAAATTTAAACATTGCTAACATGACTTAGCATGATGCTAACATGACTTAGCATGATGCTAACATGACTTAGCATAGTGCTAACATTACATAGCATGATGCTAACATGACTTAGCATGATGTTAGCACGACTTAGCATGATGTTAACATGATGTTGGCACGACTTAGCATGATTTTAGCATGATGCTGGCACGACTTAGTAAGATGCTAGCATGATAGATATACTAAAATATGGCTTATTCGTGATGTTAGGAGGTAGCTAGGGTGATCTAAATGGTTGTTAGGGTCTAGACAGTTAACAGGGTAAAACCAATAGACAGATGCATGTGTGAATCAAAAGAGCCAACTCCCATGTCTCTGTGATGTTCTGGTACTAAAATATAGCTAATTCATGTTGGTTGCTAGGGCATGGCTTGGCAGTCTGAGTCAAAAGAGGCCACCCACTTGTCTCTACGATGTTCTGATGCCTCTCACCTTTATAAATGGAAGTCAACAGGATGGTTTCTAGGGTATTGTCACTGGTTGCTGGGGCGTGGCTATGAAGGTGAAACATTACCATTTGTTGCTGCTTACTAAGCTGAGCAATATGAGCCCGCCCCCAAGTCTCTATGTCTAATCTGATGCAGAGCTTAGTTACAAAATTAAAAAAAAAAATCTGTCCACTTTTTCGTCTGCCCCAAAAACATTGTACACCGATCGCTTATAAAAGTCATAGCATAGATCCTTTGCTTCGCAAGCATCACTAATAAACAGAATTGATACTATATAAGATGCATTCAAAAAGTATTTTAGCATGGAAAAAAATTACTGAATTCTTAAACTTCTTGGTGTGGGTGGTTAATACATGGTGTAAAACAATTAACTGAATGTCTGTAAGATTCAGTGGAATGTTTTTAAATTTAAAGCTTCATAAGATGTTTATCCTAGTATTTTTTTCTTTTGATCCCTTAAAATAAGACCTGTCTATAATGAGGGTTTGTATTTTCTCTTGCTATATCATTCTTTTATGTCCTTAATGCAATAATGAGGTCATCATCATATAGCAACAATACAATAATCTGTTCCAGCAGCCATCATTTGGCTGTACAGTTCAATTGAACATGTACTGTGAAATGTTAAAGCAATGTTTCAGTATTTAGATATAATGACCTTTACAGTATTACCTCAGTGTGTGAAGCCTGCACGGACTCTACAAAACCTGTATGTAATGTGAGCTGTAGGGAAAGTAAAATCTCATTGTTTGTATTTCTTAGACTTGTGACTTCAATCACAGAGGACTGCTTGCTATAATCTGACAATTGTCTGCTTCAGCTATGCCTGCTTTTTTGTATTTGATGTTTTATTTAATCAAATAAATATGCATTGTGTTGAAGTGAACTACTGTACTCATGTATAGTGCTTGTCTAAATGTCTGTGGTTTTTCTTGTAGATTTAGTGATATAATACTGGAGGACGGCAGTGGTATTCCCACACAGGCATTTTTGGATTCTTGCTATGCTATTGTACCAGTTTTAGGTAATACAGTCTTGTTCCTTCTCTTTCTCATTTTTCCATTCATTCACACTTTTTATTTGCTTGATTTTTTACTGCTGCAAGTCTTGGCCGCTTCTGTCTTTGCTCTCATTGTTTCTGTGCTTATAACAAGGTTGTTAAAGGTCACCGGGGACATTTCTTTGGTGGCATGTTCTGGCTTACCATGTGGCTTACCATCATTTATTTTTTTCTCGTAAAGCCGTTTGCATCACAAATGTCTTCATTCAGTCAATCACTCATCGTCTCTAAGGTATGGCCATGCATGCTCTATGTCTTTGTTTGGTGAGTTTGGTGAGTGTCTGGGACCAAGAATATCTGGAACCAGTTGGCTGCTGGGACCAAGAGCTGTATTGGCTGTATTGTATCACTTTAAAATCCATTGAGATTTTTCTTGCTTTTCATAATGTTTTCGCTAAGAATACAGCAGTAAAGGTGATTGTGTTTAGTTGCATGTCTATCTGGGTTATGGTGGTGGCTTGCTTCAGAAATGGATCACTGAGAATCAATGGACTAAACATGAACTGTCAGGAAATCTCAACATCTATAATTTACTTGACAATAAATGTACTTAAAACATGCTTAAAATTGTCTGAATGTCATTTTGCTATTTAGCCAAATATTAAATCAAGCAGATTTTTTTTTATTTAGCACCAGATATATTAAATATTAAAAATATATTAAAAGTTTGTTTACTTCTGGTCAGTGGAACATGTCGATAGTTGAAAGTATGGCAGGCAATTTCTGAGAGGCTAGCAATAGCAAGGTAGCTTTCAACCTAAAATCCTGCCCTCCCTTCACAGTCGCCCTCTCCAAAGTTATGCCTCCTCCAACACATGAACACATACTTGGTTTGACAGGCAAGTAGGACATTCTGTCTGTGCAGTCAGATCAAATGTAATGACAAACATTTTATGGTCCTGTGCCTTCCACAGAAAATATATTTTTATATAAATATATTTACATCACTTAATTTAGTGATTCCTATCAAAATGTAAAGGGACTTTTGACCAGCATAACAAAAAATGTTTCTGGAAAAAAATCACCTACCCTGCTTGAACTACACTTTTTTCTTTGCTAGAACACCTGTGTAAACGTCATATATTCTGTAAAATTGTATGCCACTTGGTTTGATATATTGTCTTTAACTCAGTGACATTCATTTTTGTGTCTTGTACATGTTCAAAAGTGTCCGAAGTGTGCAAGAAGAAGTATATGATTCATACTAAGAAACTCAGAAACCAAGTTTAACTAGCAAAGTACTTACTAAAACATTCTCCCCTCAGACAAGCTTGGACCGACCGTCTTTGCTCCAGTTAAAATTGATTTTGTGGGAAACATTAAGGTAAGTGTCATTTTTATGTGACAAGTAAAACAATAGAATTTATATTGCTAGGAATTTCAGATAGTAGTTAAATTGCATGTAACTGGGGGAAGAACTGACTGTTCGTTATATTTGTAATTTTAAAAAAATTGTTAAATTGAAGCAAGCCGAGTCATAACAAATAATTTAAAGATTTGTAGAAGCAACATTAAAAGAGAACTGAATCAGAGTTATTATAGTTAGTATATATAGTACCCTCCATAAGTATTGGGACAAATTATGGTTAAAAGATAAATATGAGGCATATGTACAGTATGTCACGTTTGGACATTTTTCACTGCTTTTCTATCAAGAGTCAGCTCCCCCATCTTTGTCTTGATTTATGTTTGTTCTCATCGAACACATGATTCAGACTGCAGAACCAATAGACGGAGCTGATACTACACATTTCCTGCTGTTAATGTGTGAACAACAAGACACAGCTGATTCAATTAGAAACACAATTGTGAGCCAATTGTGGGGGATACTGTTTGTTATAGGAGATATGACCTCAAAGGTCATAAATCTTTAGTAAGAGTATGTAATGCAGTATTTGTAATGCATAGGGAAGTATTGGCAAGGGTTATCGACTGTAGTAGTTCCAAATATAAACAGAGACAGTGATACATAGTTGTTGCGGTTAACACTTCAATGTCTCTGTACTTGGTTGGCATATCACCATCACCACTAGGTGGCATCATAGCTTTAGTTGCATTCTATTCAAGAAGCCCTACATTTTAGTGATTGGCTAACCAATCGTTCAAGTGTGTACAATATATATACAGAATGCAGTTTGGGTATATATATATTTTAGCAACTCTGCATAAAAGTTAATCTTCCTTATGCTCCATTAGAAAATCCAGCAGAAGGTAGTGTCAGATCCTGACAGCTTCACCACCTTGCAGAGTATTGTGCTGCATGAGGTGGAGATAGACGTCGCACAGGTGCGAAACTCTGCCACAGAAGCGCTGCTGTGGCTTAAACGTGGACTCAAGTTTCTTAAAGAATTCCTCTGTGAAATCAACACTGGGATGAAGGATGTCCAAGGAGCACTGAGTAAGTCACATGGTCGAATGCAAAACTTTGTGAGATTTTTTTTTATATAGTGCTGAAATTCGAGAAAAATGTCTAAACATATAAAAATATTCAGCTTGCAGTCCATTTTTGCTCAATACACTAAAATTAACTAGGCCTTACACATTACTATTACTTTTTAAATACCATATTTAAATAATATACCTCTTCCAGATAATGCATATGGAAAGACATTAAGACAGTATCATGGATGGGTTGTGCGAGGTGTCTTTGCAGTAAGTATTACCACAGTACTGCTTGAATTTATTGACTGCGTGAATGCAAATCTCTTCAAGTCTTTCTGGCTATGTTTTTGTGTATTAGCTGGCTCTGCGGGCCGCCCCGACCTATGAGGGCTTCATGGCTGCTCTGGTTTCTCATGAGGGTGACGAGCTGAAGGAGGGCTTTACCACAGGAATGCATCGAGACCTGGACATCTACCTGCCGGCTATGGAAAAACATCTGTCCATCCTGGATGCTTTCTATGAGGAGTATGGACTGGAATCAGACGAGATTGTATGATTAACACATACAAATAGGCACAGTAAATAGAGTTAGCTGCTGAGGGAGCTAATTAATGTTTCAGCTGTGGAGTTTCAACTCTCTCTTGCTGTGATAACCAAGCCCAATTTGTGGTAGTTCGCATTGAAGAAAGCAGAAAGGTTTCAGTGAGGGCAGGGCTTGATAAAACTGACCAATAGGAGTGTGTTATGTAATGTGCCATTGGCAGACTCCAGCTCAAACACTAAAAGTTTTAAATGCAAAAGTTAAAAAGCTGCATCAAAAAAATAATGCTATATTGGGTGTTATTTCTCACACTTTACGGCATGAGAGTATAAATGGCCAAAACTAAAAAGATATCCTACTGTATGTTTAAATGTACAGTATGTAAGCTGGAAATGAAGTCACAGTGTTAGTTACAGTATTGTATGCTCTGTAAAAGTGCACAAATGCACTTTTGATCTCCTGACTTGAAATATTGATTTTCCTTTGCACTTGAAATATTGTCTTTCATTCATTTAGATACTCGAATCTCGTTCACCTTACGCTAGCACAAAGCAAGGGGGAAAACAGTATTCAGAATCTTTCTGAGATTTAGAGAAATGTATATCGTAAATAATGTTACAGTGCAGAATACTGTGGTGGGTTACTCTTTGTAATGGCATTTTTTTACCATTTAGCAAAGACTTTGTTTCAAACCCAGGACTCAATTTAAAGATTGGTAAGAGGGACCAAGTATATATATTTTAATTTAATAGGGACATTTCTTACTACACAAAACATATGACTGTTCAAGCAGTAATTTTGAATAGTGTAATGCATTCAAGTAGTTCGTAGTTGCGTACATCTACAATTGTTCATCTACCAATGCAAAGATGCCATGCCGTTTCCTTGACATTATTTAATGACTTATTTATAAGGACTCTAGCAGTTGATTTTATTGTAAGACTCACACTCTGCTTACTCTTAAGTCATATGAACAATACTAACTTGTGCATGTTGCATTGCATGACTGTTTGTATATTTTTAAATTAATCCAGACAGCTAAATGATGCACAGATAACATAATGATTATTTTACACTAATCACAATCCATACATTTGTAAACCAAAATCCCTCTGTCTGACGAACCAACAGAGAATTACGGTCAAATGTGTAATGAATATGCCCCTGTAAAATTCTAGATATGGTTAAACCAGACACATAATATTTGACATTAAGCAAAATGTTATGTAATCTTGCAGCATTATAAAGAGGTCTCTAGAAATCTTAGCACCATTGTTAAATTTGAATTTGAATTGAAATTTTAAATTTGAATGAATTCACACTGTCATTGGTTAGTATTAAGATAGTATGTTTGTATGGTATGACTTTTATATGTATATCAAATGCACATGAATAAATGATTTATTTTATAAGTTCTTTTAATTCACATTCTAATTGTTTTTTTAAACTGTATGACATTTGTACTGAATTGCCTGCAGTCTATTTTAAGTCCTAATATACATTTGTACAAATTTACAAATATGCACAATTCTTAGCAGCACAGATCATCAATTTTGTAGTTGCAAAATTTTGAGGTGAGCAGTAAAAGGCATTATCCATGCATCCAAGTGACAGCGTGAAATACAAGGAGTTACATATTCGGTATGACATGTTATCCTTCAATATCTGGGTGTGGTTGCCAGGATACTCAACAACAGCAACAAGGTTTGTTAGTAAACTTAATAAGTTTCAGGAATAGAAAGCTTGTTTTTACATGCACTTGTGCGTGTGTGACAGAGATTTCTGATAACATCTGAACAGAGCTGAAAATAGTAAAACCTAATAACCTGATATTCTTTGGTCTTGGAGATGTATTCTACATGAAGAATCTTTTGTAACTAAATGTACTACTATAAGTATTTAATATTCATGAGGGGTGGCCCAGTGGGTAGCACTGTTGCCTCACAGCAAGAAGGTCCCTGGTTCAAGTCCTGGCTAAGCCTTTCTTAGCAATAGTTTGCATGTTCTTCGTTGGTCAGCGTGGGTTCATCCTATAGTCCAAAGACATGCAGGTTAGGTAAATTGAATATGCTAAATTCTTGTTCCTGAACTGTGTGTAGATTAACTGTTTCCTGCTATAAATGTAGCCTTAGATGCTGGAATGGCATAACGCAATGAATAAATAAATGGGTCTTGTGACAGTTTTGTGAAGACTACTTGCCTTCCAAACACAAAAAAAACGCATTATATGCCCTCTACCTCCATTCCAAGGCTTTAGGGTAAACATGAGGCAGAGAGTCTGCTGGAATTGGCACTTGGATGCCATATTAATCTCTTGCAACACCACAGTGCACAATCCACAAGTTCCCGCGCTGTTGTCAGTGTTTTCCAGTAACCTGAATTCAGACCATGACTGAACTCAAGGTCTAATATGTTAATTGCATTTCAAAAACTAAATCGAATGTAAATTTAAAAAATGTAAAAAAAAAAGCTGTCAATAGGCTAAGAGAAAGTGGAGGTTAAAGGAACAGTTCACCCAAAAAGAAAATTAGCCCACAAATTACCCTTAAGTCGTAGGTGTAAATGACTTTCTTTCAGTCAACAGAATTGGAGTTATATTACATAAGATCTTTATAATAGCACAAAACTAAGATTCTGAAGCTCCAAAAAGTGCATCCATTCATTTAACAATCAATCAATTTTACTGCAGAAGGAATTTATTAAACCCCTGGTCCATTTACATTTAACATTGTTAAATGTTATATTAACTACATTTTACATTGTTTCTGAGTATGTGCAATCCCTGGGATCAAACCCATGACCTTGGCATTGTTAACACCGTGCTCTAACCACTGAGCATATGAAATACTTTTATGATGAATGAGCTTTTAGTAATCTCGTTCCCTGCCATTGTCAAGCTTGATATTTGGGAAAAGCATTAATGAAAATGTAGTGAAATTTTTCATTACAAAAATCAATTACTTAATCATTACTACATTACAACATAAAAATGATTAATCACTGTTAGTATTAGTCTTATGAAACTGTTTAATAGATTTAATACTTAAAGAATTGCATTCAATGTCCATTTATTTCTTATTTATGTGTTTATCTTGTTTTATTGCACCTGCATATTTGTCATTCCTTTAGGTTAGGGATTTTACTGAAGCTAAGGATGACAGCTGGGTCCTCTCTGTTTCCTGCCTGTGAGGCCCCCTGTCCTCGGTCCCGCGCCACCCCTGAAACAAGACACTGCTCAACTTGCACTGCTATAATCCATCATCATACAATATGGCAGCTGCCTTTTTCCCTATTTAAGTGCCAACCCCAGTCTATAGGATTTCAACAGAACACATTTCAAAGCTGACCCCCAAACTTCAGAAAGCAAGACTATAAGCTTATGAGAAAGTTTCCATCCAGCCCCCAATGGAAAGTCCTGGCAGCTAAATAAGACTCAATATTATCCCCCTTAAATGGAATGTGGGTCTCGCTTCACACTCTGTTCCATACACCCCCCCCCCCCCTTCAAAATCTGGCACGTTCCCAACAAAGTTCAAAATCAGATTGTGTTATGCAATGCATATGTAAGCTATTGGCTAGCTCATCTGCAGGCAGATTACTGTAATGTAATTAGTGGGAAAAGATATGGCTGTATAACGCAGTTACAGAACAGCAAGCATCTTTCAAAAATCTCTGTACCCAGCCATCCTGGATGCTGCCAACCTCTACACACAGACAGAGAGAGACACACACACACAACAGCATGCCAGCCTAAAGCTGTAGCACAACATTTTTGCTGGCACTACAGTCTGCTCTCCAGGTAGTGCAACGGGTTTCTTTGCTGGAGAATCGTTGACAGCATCTCTTCTTTCTCAGTCACCTCGTCTTCATAGTGATTGATACACACTGTCAATCAGTGTCAGGCCACACGCCCACACACTGGGTTTCTCAGCAGCAGAGCCAGCGACTCAGCGCAGCAATGCTGATAGTCATCAACTGCGGCTGGCTGCGATCTAGTACAGAGCTGAGTCAGCCACAATACTGTGATGAGCAAGAAAAAACATCTAATACAGAAAGAGAGCAGCACAACCTCCTCAGAAGGTATGATGTCACAATATAAACCTGAATATGTGTGTATAGCAAGGGACTTGATTTTATCACTTGGGAATTTATTGAATTATGAAAAGTGGGTGATCTATTACAGTGGGGACAGAGGACCTTTTTGACCTGAACAGTGAGGTGGAAGGTCAAGTTCAAAGTTCATCTCAATGTATCCCAATGGTAGGTGAAGTTGGCCTAAAAGAAAAGTTGTTTCCAAGGTAGATCCACTTGTTACATTTTGATGAACGATTACTCAGGCATTTGTATTTATTTGGAATTACATACAATGATGAATCATGCACAATAAAACCATTAACCTGTATAAGAAAATAGGCGTTGTGTTGACATTGTTTGCGTTGTAATTTGTGAGCAGAGAAACAAAAGGATGTCTTTATATTCTGACAAGATACTATTATTTACTGTATAATGTAACCCGACATAATAAATACAATGTTTAAAGATACAATGAAAGTTAGCTTTTCAAGCTAGTTTTATTTGATCATTGTTACAGGACAGTATCAAACATGGTTTATTACGAATGAAAACAGCCTTCACATTACAGTAGGACAAAACAATTCTATTTTTCTATTTGTTGTTGTGCAATATTTTATGATAGCACATTTCCTCGGTTTGTCCAAGTGTGAGGATAACAGTCACAAGCTTAATGCACTTTGATTCTACAGTCGGTTAGCCAAACGGCATCTGTTAAATAGCATCAATGCATTTAAATGTGGCAATTCTGCTCTTTTTAACAAGAGTATACAATACACACGAACATGCAGTTGCACCAGGATCATTTGAATACACTTATTCCCATATTTCCGTATAATATTTTACATTAAATGTACAGATAATTCAGGAATATGAATCAAAATGAATCATATAGCTTATGGAAAACTGGCTCACAGATGATCGAACAAAAAACAAATCATGTAACTTTTGGATACTTAAGCTACCACTGAGTTATCGCTGGTAAGTGCCTTGTACTGAATTCTACACCTCAGGTCCTGTATTCACAAAAAGCTAAAGCACACTGTATATGCTGAGGTATATTCAAGCTGGACTTTGGCACGGGGATAAAACATTTGTTTGGACACCAATGACAATATAAACTGTCCAGCCTTAATCCAACAGTCTTAAGCCTGAATAGCAGCAAAACACTAGCCCTGCAACAGCAGACAGTACAAAACCTTCAATAACAGCTTGAGGGCCTTCACATACAGCAGAATTATATTTTCCCCCAATGTAAGATCTTTAGACCCACATCCCAAATAAACTGGGTACCCTTGACTTCAAGACTGCAAGCATGTTCTTGAAGGACATAACAAGAAAACATTACTGAACTAGGCTACAGTGAAAGAAGTGGAATATATGCACCCTGCTCCACACTTGGAGATGGAGGGGTTCCGTTTAAGTGGTTTCCTGAGATACGGATGGAAATGTTATGCAAGATTATGGCAAGAAAGGTGGATCTTCTACCTTAAGCAACTTTACTGTAGTATGTGAAATTGTCTATGGAAAACTGTCACTATGGAAACTGTATTGTCACAAAATTCCCTTAATGTATATCAGTGTTATTTAAGATTTTTCAAAGCATGAAGTACAGACATTTTAGGGTTCTTTTGGCACCAATTTGGTCTAACTCTACATAACAGTCAATTTAAAAATACAAGCAATTGTTTTGTTTTGATCTTGTACTTGGTAACAATCTTTGCTGACATAGCTACAGCAATTACAGCCTCATGCAAAATACTATAGTATTGCATTCCACATACAGAGCACCCTTTGTAAGAGAAGGTGGACCAGAAGAAAATGGCTTATCTTTGAAACAGTACTACATAGAGGTATTAAGGAGACCTTTATCTCCAAGACACATTCAACTCTCCAGTTTCTTCCATGCAGCCAATCACAGTGGCCAAATGTCGAGCCAGGCCGAACGGAAATTATGTGAATGGAGAACGGTGTCTGAAGTTTTGCTACAGTTCTTAAGACCGCGAGCGAGAGGTCCCGTGCGAGGGCCGCGGCTTTGCCGAGCTTTCCTTTCCCAGTTGAGCTACGTGGCTTTTTAGCAGCATGACAACAAAGACGTTCAGCTAATGTGTTTGATAATTCCTTCAATGATATCTACTCTGTTTATCAGCTCAGTCTGTGGTGTTCTGAGTTGTTTGTATGGATCTCGTAACCTGCCAGTTGAAACGAGACTTTCATTTGAGACTTTCTCATGTCCTCATGTAAAATACTTGCAGTTTGTTGAGTCAATGAAGCAGTCGGCCGTGCACTTGAGACGTCCATATGATCTAAGGACAGCAAAAATGGGCAGTGTTATTTATATAGTTATAGTTATATATATATCTATCATAAGCCTTTCCCTTACACTAAAAATAAATACAAAAACCATCATGATATTTTCGTTAAACACCTGGCAGCTGTTTGTCATTATACATTGTAAAATTATCCTGGTGATTACATGTAATACAAAAGATTGAATTTGATCATTTGAATGATTAAAAATCAAAATATTGTGAAATGGCAACAATTTTAACAGATAAGTGGTTATTTACTGAAATGCTACTCAAAATATATTGCTATATTGAAAGAATTTTCACATGGTGACAATTTTTGACTCTTATAACTACTGAAATTTTAGAATATATAGCTATTGTTCTATGTCTATGCCCAGGTGTGGGTAAATGTCCTCTCTGGTTACCTTCATATTTACATGATTTCTAATCAATATTTCAGTGTTCAATAAAAGGGCCTGAGAAGTGTTACCCAGGCAAAAAGGATCTGCATGTGTGAAAGCCAAAATCCTTTCCATCACACTCCTCTGCATCTTCATAGCGATATCCATCCCCACAATATGCATGTTTGCACTCTGAAAATTAGTGAAAGAAAAAGGAAGAAATATGTTACACTTATTATGGCAAAATAAACTCTGACAGTGTAAATTTGTATTTAAGTTGAATTTTTTTTTTTTTACAAAGAGACCACTGTGATTTATGAAATTATGAAAACTAGAAACCATGAAACTAGCACAGCTATGTTGGAAATTGGTTGCTTGGGCCAACAGTCAATTATTACACTTAGAAATATTTGACTGCAGTGATGGACCAATTAGAATCAAGCATTTTGAATAGATGTGCAATAAATTACAAGAACAAATGTGTTATTCTCAGCTTCACTTACTGTGTCTACATTGTGTAACATACAGGATATGATTATTTTTACCTTTTTAGCTTGAGAATGAACTCACAACCACCTTACACATGCTCAGCTGGGTCAGTGTTATTTCATCCTCATACTCACTAATGCAACCGTCTGTGACCACCTTATTTCCATCATCACACTCCTCTCCATTCTCAACCTGCACAATACTGTCTCCACAAAAACCCTCCTGGTCAGGGTCCTGCTCCATTGACTGAAAGGGCATTAACTGCAATGAAAGACTCTTTTACAGACTTTCAACAAAACCAATTGCAATGCAATATATATATCAGCATTATTTTCACCCAAAACCTTTATATCTGTCAATATTTCTTTAACTTCGAAATACCCAAAAAAGCACCATGACAGCTGTCTATATAAGCAGTCTTTGCACTTTTTGCATGACATTTGTTATTGGTGCTTTTAATGTTTTATTCATTAAATAAGTTTTTTGCAGCTTTATAGCCACCATACCTGTACCTGTTGAAACAAAGGGTGAAATAGTATGTAAAGTGAAGTACAGTAAAGTACTTTTTTACATTCTACAGAAAAAACAACAGCATACATATTTGGAACAACACAAGCAGTAAATAATGACAGAATCTCAATTACCTGAATAGGCATCCAGCCGTTAATATCTTTGAAGTAAAGTGAGCGCTGATCTTTCCGGAAGGCGAGAGCATTATCAGTCTGGAGACGGTTCAGCTCCTGTTCATTATTTACCACAAATATCTGCAGCAAAGACAACAAATATTAACCACCATCTGGTATTTCAATTAGCCAAAATGAAGCATGGCTCTAAAATGTACTCATGTTGAATTTCATCCAAAAATCAATCGATCCATTAAGGCACAGGGATATCTGGCAATATTCAGGCTTAGTTTCTAAACCGCACTGGCATTACTGGCTTACCGCAGGCACTCTGGGGTAGCTGCCCCAGGACAAGTGCTGGTCAAAGGAGGGGTTGTTAACACTGGAGGGCGCATTGCAGCCGCAGCGACCTGGGCTGCCAAGTTGCCCCTTCTCCCCTTTCTGTCCTACCATGTACAGTCCTGGAAGAGAGGCAAACAACATTTAGCTAAAGGCATATAAACGCCCCCCCATGTGATGCAATGAAATGATTTTAAGAGTAACTAAATCTGGCCCTCATCTATCATGAAGAGAAAGCAATTGAGCTGATATTCACAGAAACCAAAACAAGAGAGCAGCTGTCTGTGAATAACGTGCTGACATAATGTTTGTAATTCTGTGAGAAGCTTGGCCACTCCAGCCATCAGTTAAGAACATGATGTCATGGCTTCACCCTCCTGTGGGGTGTCTGGGATCGAGTTGCTTCTGGAGCTAAATAGACCAGTGGTGGGATTTCCTGCACTGATTTAAGATCCATGTGCTTTCTACACATGGTAATCGCTAATGCTGCAATACCATGTGAAGAAATCCAGAGGACCAAGCTGAGAGCTAATGTCAATGTTAGCCAAACACTAACAACCTAATGTGATTTAATGAGATATGGACAAAACAGATTAAAAATAAATAAATAACAAAATCAGGTTCATAAATTAGATAATTAATCTGAATTAATTCATTTTTTATGCTTTGTTATAATGTAATTTCAATAAGAAGCTATGTTACATAGGAGACCAGAGGATTGTTGTGATCTGATTGCTGTATGTAGAAGGCACTGGAATGTACGATCTACATGTAATACAATACCTGTGGCAGGCTGTCCCGGAGGGCCAGGGTGACCAGGGGGCCCCTGGGGGCCTGCAGGTCCTATGGGCCCAATTGCACCACTGTCACCTTTTGAGCCCTGCATTAGAAATCAATCAACCCATCACTTACTTCAAGACCTTATTTGTTTGTATTATGTTGTTGTTATGTGTTCCGAGATGGATCACCTGCTTTCCCCTTTTTCCTGGGCGGCCAGTGGGTCCCCGATTCCCTGAACTTCCAGGTTCTCCTTTTGGACCCATTTCACCCTGAGAGATGTATCGATAACATATAATAGATATAAGAATAAAGGGGTTGCATATAGTAATACATATGCATTCCTGCAATATTTAAAAAACGAAAAACCTTCTGGCCAAGCATTCCAGGAAGACCCATTGATCCCTATAACGGAAAATATCAAAATCTTTATAAACACAACTGAATGATGTCTTATATCAATAACAATAAGTGAAGCAGGACAAACTTAATCAAACTGAAAGGCAATTTACCTTGTCACCTTTCAAGCCAATTTCCCCTCTAAAACCTTGTGTGCCCTGTCAGGACAGAAGAGAGAACATCATCTGTATTCAACAACAGCACTTTAGTTAAAGGAACAGTTCATCCACCTTATATGTTACACAAGCAATCACAGCTGCATTCAATGAAATAACATTTTGGGTGAACTATTCCGTTCAATAATTTACAGAGTAAAGAATAATGTTTAATAACATTAATTATATACTTACTTTTTCTCCCTTATATCCAGGTAAGCCCTGTGTCAAAGACATAAACAACATTCAGCTACATTCAGCAAACTAAATATATTACAAAGCAGACAACCACAACACAGGAGTCATAATTTTGGAATATAATCTGGACCTTGGGTCCAATTGGTCCTCTTGCCCCTGGCATGCCCATCAGCCCAGAGTCTCCTTTCTCTCCCTGTAAAGCGCACACAGATGTCATCTCTCAATACACAATCACACCATCATCTTTCAGCTGTAATGAGAATGGGACTCTGTTCTGTGAAGAAAGGGATTTTTTTATTATATGGGTGGCATTACTCACTTTAGGCCCATTTGGTCCCTGCCACCCACTTGGTCCCTGTCGCCCGGGGAGACCAGGAGGGCCAGTGCGTCCCTGTAAAAAAAATACTAAATATCAGTATATGAAAGGCACTATGAACATTTTTCACATGTTTGGAAGACCCCTAAAACAATTTTGGGGCAGCAGGATCAGAAAAACTTCGGAAGCCCTATGGAGTAATTTGGAGGCACAAATTATGGTTGAGGGAATGGGGGGTGTAAATCTGCCACAACTGATTTCAAAATTGTAATATTGCTAACAACACTTTCAGAGATATATAAGCAAAGATGTGATCTTTTAAATGTAAGAAACAGATTATGTACCACATCTTAGATCAGAAATGCAACAAAGGCTAACATGTGGTCAAATATAAAGAACGAGGATGTTTCTTATAAATTAGATGTTTATGATTCTACTCGGCTATTACCAGTTCTGCTACTTTTCCAACGGTTCCAGAATCTGAAGTAGATAAGGCCTAAAGATGATTGGGCCGTAAGGAGAAGGTGCTTTGAGGGACAAAGCAGCCATCAGAAGAGAGAGAGAGCGAGGCAGAGAGAGAGAGAACAAACTAAACCAAGCACCATCAGTCTCCCGGCTTTAATTAAATAACGTGCTAGGGGCAGGACTATGGGAAAGCAAATGATTTATTGGGCTCCTCCAGCACTAAGCTAAATTACTATGCAATGCTGCAAAGCTTCTTACACCCGCACCACTCCAATCAGAGTGTTCTCTCTAGTAAAACAATGCAGCAGTACACCCAGAATTCTGCCCATCGTTTAGTGGCTTCTCAATTTACCCTCCGCCCTGCTTAAGGTATTACTGACCCTGTTCCCTGATGCGTTCCTGGAAACTACAAGTCCATAAATGTGATTGTGGCACAGAAGCCACAGGGATGTTCTATTGTGTATTCATTCTAATGTGGGTGACCACAAGTGTCCCCTGCTGTTTAGCATTCTGCTGCTCGTAAAATGCTGAAGATCATGTGGACAATATGGCCTGCGTATCTGTGTCAAGGTTGCACTTGCTTTGAATTTCCTCAAGGTTACTTTATGTGTGTGTGTGTGAGAGCACATCTCTCACTAACTGTAATCCAATTATTGAAAAGCATTGGACAGTGAACGTCTCACCTTTTGTCCAGGTCTTCCAATTTCACCCTGGAAAAAAACAAAGGGGGGAGGGGGGTTGGGTTTGTGCATAATACTTAGATACTCATAATAATCAGATTGAATTTTACACTGCACAGTTATATACAGGTTACACTCATTGCCATTATAATAAAAGGAATGTTCTGGGTTAGTTTCTATCAGCATTACAGTAAAGTGTCCAAGTGCTATTTATGCATATGTTTGTAAAAATGTATGTGTATGTGTGTACCGTATGTAGACAGACAGACAGACAGACAGACAGACAGACGTCTCGTACCTTATCTCCCTTTGGTCCCTGTGGTCCCGGCAGTCCAAGAGAACCCTGACCATAACACAAACAATATCTTATGTAGCTCAAAAAAATGCAATTTCTGTTCATATCATCAAATTTCAAATCACAATGACAAAATCCTTTAAACACTACAAACTCTATTTTGACCAATTGTATCAAGAGTTCTATAATTTAAATGCAGGGCTGAGGTAAACTCTCAGGATTTTGGTTGTCTGTGTGTCTTTCTCAGGGTTGTTTCTAAGAATGGTATCGTGAAACAGAGGCTGGCAGTGGAAAAAGGTCTATTTCCATCTGATCTAAATGTGGAGCGTTAATGGCCTGCTGTGTTGTGGGGGGCCGAGCTGGTCGCATCCATGCCACTACAAAAAGACGTCTGGGAAACTCACACGGCTCTCATGCTGAGAGCTCTATGAGGGCTAATTACAGAGCTGGAAGTGACCATTGTGACAACCCAACCCTCAACTTCCCTGAAGGATCATACATACGATCCTCAACAAATTTGCAGTTGTTTATTATTGTGCTAGACAGCTTTCAAATACATTTGGGGTTTATCAGTTTCTTTACTTTTAAATGTAGCATATTTATTCTGGTTATCTATGAACCAGATAATAGCAGCAGCCACAAAATTAATGTAGTTCATGTCTGCCATTCAAATACTTTGAAAATCTACCTAATCTCCAACAAACCTGTGAAATACACAAATAAAAAATATTCAAGATTCTGCATTATTTTCTGTTACTAGGTCACTAATCAGTGAGCAAATTTGTGACATTGACCATGTGAACTCCTTTGTAGTGGCCTCAGATGTTCGAGCCTCACTATATGAAGCACATACCTGAGGGCCAGGAGGTCCTGCAGGTCCTGGGGGCCCTGGGGAACACGTGTTGGTTGTTGGTTTGTGCGTCTCCTCTGAGTTCCCTTCCTTTGGTGTAACGCCATTCTCTGTCTAAGACACAAAACTATATTTAAGAACTATGTTTGATTGCAATATATTGGACAATGATTAAACATGTTGCAGGTAAAAAGGTCACTCTTTGTACAGTTTGCAGTGATAAAAACATCATAAGCACATTCTCCAGCTGGGTGATCCTGAGGTCATAGGAACACACCTAATACGCCTTAATACACACCCTGAACTTCACTGAGTAACCCTATTAGTCACCTGGAACTTACATCACAGAACAAATCACATGTCCTGGATGAAGGGTGATGCATCGGGACTCACCAGAGACCTCCGCCAAAGCAAAAGGGGTGGAGGGAGGAGGGGGGGTGGAGGAGTCAGTAAACAGCAGGGGTTGAATTTCTTTCTGGTTTCCAGCAACTGGAGATCTGTAGATGAGGGGAGACAGGGGTCATGAGGAACATGTCCACAGACATGTGATTCAATCGAACAGCGTTTCACTCTGTTGCTTTGGAAAAAGACAGAGTGGAACACATGACAACTATGACATTTATCACATGTTGAATATGACAGTAATGACCCCCATTACAGAAAGCTATTAGATATTAAAGATTTAGTGGTCTGTTTTAATGCTGTCAAACAGAGTTTCAGAACACAAATATAAATGTCACGAAATTAAATACAAAATATAAAAAAGGCAATAACATCTGCAGTTAAATGTCAGAATTCTTCTGAGTCTTTGTGTTGATGATGTTTAACCGTCTGGAGCCCAGGTGATTTGTAATAGATGAATACAGTTTCTCAGTTTCACTTATCTCAAGTTCACTCAGGTGTGAGAGTAACCATTACACTACATTACATGTTTTTGTAAAAAAATATTACACTACACATTAAACACATTAATACACAATTAAACACACACATAACAATTTTACATGTATTGTTATGCAAAGCCAACATACAAAAAGGTTTTGTGCTAGAAACACACTAAGGAAACATTAAAAAAATAATAAATGAGTAAACTCATCACTGCAGTGTTGGCTGAGGAAACTGAATCATAGCCATTTTACCATTAGACAGATAATTTATTGATGCCTGTGGGGAAAATGGGCAACATTTATTTGCAGAGTAATTAACCTTTCTTATTAGGAGCACACACTGCAGTGCTTAACACTAAACAGCTTGTGGACCTTTTTGAATATTATATCAAGACACATGACACATAGATCACTTTTTACTGGCATTTTCCAAAATATACAATATTCAAGCAAACCTAATAATACTTATGCTTATAAATGACCTGCACAGAATATTTACCAGCATATCAGAGGTAAAGAACCTGTTAACTAATTTATACCAAACTGTTAAATATTTATTATAACCAGAAGAGCATATAATCAATGAACCTCACTGCAAACACATTCAGTTTATCAATATTTATTCACTTTCGCAACCTGCAAGTACATTCATTTAATGTCGCAAAAAGTGGGCATTAGGGACCGATGGCAGGTCTAATTTGCATATCAGATAATTTGCATAAACAATGCTTCCTTCAGTTTATGTAAGAAAAATCCCCAAAATTAGACAAATCTCAGCATCTGCAAAAGATACAGAGTCGAGGATGGCTGTGCTGTCTTACCTGTTGGAGGAGGGAAAACAACATCAACGTAAGAAAGTGAAGACACATAGCAGAGGAGTGGAAAATATAGTCCAAGTGTGAGTAGAATCATGCTGCAAACTACGGTCTTTCTCCAACAGCGCAGAGGAGCGATCTGAGGCAGCCACCCACTACTCTTCCCTCTCTCACTAGCTCCACGCCTTCAGGAGATGTGAATGCCAGCCAATATCTGTTACACTTATCCCATGTATTGGCCCTGAGCTAAATATATACAAAAGGCAGCCGGTCAGCTGCCCCCTGTAGCCAATATTAGCCTGTTACTACTGCCAATACTGCTTTTGTTTCCCCCTGCCTCAAATGGACAGAGAAAACACAACAGTACAGACAGAAATGACAAGGTGTCACGCCATTGGCAGACGTCTAACCACCACCATTAGCATAGAGATCATGGTGACACACAGTGACAGTCAAGACTGTTGTTTGCAAACCTATGCTTTAGTTATAACGTACACACATAAAATGACAGAATTAGCCTGCATGGGATGTAGTGGAATATCTCAGATGCTTTTCGCAGCCTCTCATCCCTCATTCTCTCTCTCTGTGTCCCCTTTTCAAGACTTATTGATTAGTACTGTTGACAATTTATTGGTGCCTGTGCTTTTAGCCAGAATTACTGATTAGGCAATTATGAAGAAAACCATTCGAAAGCCCAGAGCTTCACAAGAAGGAGATACACACAGAGCAAAACCAGACAGGTAGAGATGAGTTTTTATGAATCACAGTTTAATTTTTCATCATTCCCATCAACGTATTTATCCAAGTACATAGACTTTTTAATCAAGTAGTTGTTACAAAAATATGTATATATACATACACACATATATATATATATATACATACACACACACATATATATATATATATATATATATGTTTTTTTTTGCATCTTGCACCCTGTAAACTGCCAAGACCAAGCTGGAGAAGAAGCACATGATGATAAAACTTTACAGGAGAGCAAAAGAGGAGGCCAGCAGAACTTCAACTGACCAGAGGCAGTGACTTTAAACAGAACCCACTCTAGCAGAAAAAAAACCCTGACTACTCAACAGTAATGGGTGCAAAATATGTATAAATTACATAAATTAAATATGCATGGTCTGAACTGTGTAAAAGTCCATTAATTTATTTGAGATTGTTCATTTTTTTCTTTAAAGAAATAAGACACCCACAAAATATTAAATTGTTTTCTGTTGTTTCGCATCTATTTTTTCTGTTTTTGTTGTATGAAAAAAGAATTGTGATGATCCTTTTAAAAATCGAATTCTGAGTTCCACCGGGAAATAAAACCATATGAGCTAAAAATGTGATGATAGCAAAAATTTGAAAAATTGTGAAAAATGTAAAAAAATTCCACTGTATTTACATTAACTCTAATTTTTTTTTAAAAAAAAAACAGCTTATTGAAAACCAATGTTGTGTTTTGTTAGTTCTGTAAAAGGGACAGATAACAATTTAAATGAATTAGCAGATTTAAAGTGCATAATTAGTTGTTTAAAGTGAAACTCAATAGTGGGTGTCCCAACCCCAACTGCAATCATATGAAAATATATTAAATGTCTAAAGTGTTAAAATTGATACAGATTTGTTGTTTTTTTTTCTTCAAATTCTGCCATCTACAGTAAGTTTATCAATTGTAGTGTACAGTAAAAATATGCCAGCCTCTCAGACATGATCCAGTCCCATGTGATGCTTTAAAGATTTGAACGTGTCAGCCAGGGAAACTCCTAAAAAATAAAACACAAACAGGAACAGGGTTGGATATAAAAATTCCAGACAATTGACACATCCACATCAATAAACTCCAGCAGTACTGATAAATCTGTAACAGTGAATTAAATCTTTGTACAGTTTGCATTCAAATGCTATTGTAACTGTAGAAAGTTTTCCATTCATGTTTGGGGAAACCCTTTAAATCAGTCTGGGATATACACAGAGACTCAGTGTTCCAGGGTCGTAATGACACCCAATCCTTCAATCTGTCTGCGCCTGGTTGCTAGGATACATGCATCATAACAAAGAGGGTCATAACTTTTAATAATGGGGTCTCATAACTTTCAAGAATAGAAAGGGCAGATATGTATAAGGTGTGTGTTGGGAGCTATTAAAAATCCATGTAGGGGTGTGTTAGTGTTCATTGATTAAACAGGGCCCCCAATGTCATGAACCCTTAGCAGTTTGAGTTTTAGAGGTGTGGAACACAACAATAAATGGAAAGTCAGGCTATATCTTGCTATGTGCTGCAGCATATGCATTTATATATATGGAATCACGGTACACTTCATACAGGTCCAAATCCCAACGATCAAATCCACAATTATTTAAGACAACTTCAGGAAGTTGAGGCACTGCCAACCACACTAACACACTTTACCAGTGTATCCACTTTACATTTATTTATGAATTTGGCATATAATAGACATTTTTATCTAAAGTGACTTACAGTGAATACAAAGTACAGTTTGTGAAAACCCATGATCTTGGCATTTTCATTACTAGCACCATACCTTAGTCTTCATACTTATACACCACCAATTACAGCAATCAAATTTAAAATTATTGTATTTCCTGCTATAAATAATGCTATTTAAAATTTTCAAGAGCAGGTATGTGGAAACCTGCACATTAGGTGCCTCTATACACACATGCCACCTGCTGGGCTGTGTTGAATGATTTCAGTATTACTCTGAAATAATTTGTTAATATTTGTATTGATTTAAATGGAGTCAGTTTGTAACTTGTGTGTGTGTGTGTGTGTGTGTGTGTGTGAGAGCATTACCTGTTGTTTGCGGTCAGATGACGGGTCTATAAGAACATTGAGAAGGCTTGGCATCTCTGTGTTTTTCAGACTCTCCTGCAGTGCACTACGCAGTTCCTCCACTGTTCGAACCAGATACCCGTATCCCCCGAATGCACTCATCACATGCTCGTACCGTGCCTCTGGTAACAGAGTCACTGGAGGAGCTCTGAAATACACACATGGGTCATTGAGTGCAGTGCAGAAGTCTCAAGCACATTAGGTGTGTCAGCAAAGCAACTGTTTCTAAGATGTTGATTTATATAATTTGTTTTAATGTGTCAGTAGAATATATCAAAATATTTAGATTTTATAATGAACTGAGATTTTTATATGAACAAAAAGTCTAGAGTCTAAATTGGCAACATCTATAAAATGCTCGAACCTGCAACATTCCTTTAACAGGCTCTAGAGACTCACATTTTAGTCATGTCTCCCATTTTCTCCATCTCTCTCCATGTCTCAGGATCCACTCCACTGTAGATGCCATTGTTGTTGATCACTATGATGATGATGGGTAGTTTATACCTAGTCAAGAATAAATGTAACATAACATGGACCATCATAACAATATTCCTGCATTGCTCAAATATCCTACAGATAAAGCTAATTTTTATTTATAAATGAAAGATCGGGGCAGATTAGAATGAGCCATAATGTAAGTGAACGTGCCTGCACATGGTCTCCACCTCCATCCCAGAGAAACCAAAGGCACTGTCTCCCTCCACACATATCACTCTCTGTGTGTTCTGCTGGGCCTGCTCCAAAACAGCTGCTGCGATGGCAAAGCCTGGGCCCACCCCCATAGTGCCAAAAGTACCAGCATCTAACCTGTACGAAACATTTACACAATTACATTTAATTAACTAGTCACCCATTAAGAAACTAATTTGAGCAACCTCTGATTAAATCCTGTTCTCAGGATCCCAGTAGACTGCATCATGATGTTTTCTCTTTACAAGGCCTCAATATATTGTCAGGAGCTGCTGGGATTAATTTTGTGTTCAATGTATCTGCTTTTTTGACTCTCAAAGAGATGGCACCTGTTGACTTGCATTTTATGAATCGCCAAGGACCACAGATTCAGCTAAAAATCTTCTTTCTTGTTCTACTGAGGAACAAGTGTCACCTACACTTTAGATGGTTTGAGGGTGAGTAAATTAACCACAAATGTTCATTTTAGGCTGAACTATCCCTGCTAAATTGTTTTTTCAGCACTTCAGCATAAATATTCAATAAACAAACATCTAAGGTCAAACTTATAAACCACAAGCATCCCACCTGTGTCGTGGGAGGTAGTTGAACAGCATAGTACGACCAATGTCCATTGTGTTGGCTCCCTCACTCACTATGATGCAGTCTTTGGGCAGAAGTTCAGAGATGTGGTGAAAGGCTGTATAGTAGTTCATGGGTAGAATCGATTGAAGTGCGAGGGTCTGCAGGAAACAATAATGCCCCACTCAATACAGTTGACTACACATATGTCATTATAAAGGAATGAATATATTGTCAGACAGTGTTTCTTTTGAATGACTGCTTTATTACTTTGAACACATTAGCATTGAATGGCCACACTCGCACCTTTGATATGTTAGCATTTGCAGTCATTTTCTCCCTCAGTTTTGCCCACCAGTCTGCATTAGATGGAAATTTCCAGAGCTCTGACCTCAAAGCCTCCAACAACTTCAACAGTTAAAGAAATAAAGATTAATGAGATATGGTATTATAATAATAATACTGTTATTTATTAAATAGTTAATAACTGTTAATAATTTAATGTTATTATTAAAATGCTAATAATAGTATTTCCACAGTGGTTTTGAAAAAATAAATACATTTGATGCATACTTTAATGACCTCATATTGTATGACTGTATTCACTGTTACTTATTTTGACTTTTCTCATGCAAAGACGTTAGCAAACGAAAAAAAGGCTTAAAGGTGAAGGAGCAAAAAATTCCCTGCTTAATTCTAAGAATGAGTGAGAAGGTGAAAAATGACCATGCGAAACTAAATTTTAGGGAAAGACAAATGGCACAAAAGTATAGAACACTGCATTACAGTGAACTGCACATCAGTGGGGTACTGTGGGTTGATGTCGCACAACAGAATATCCCACAACACAAAATATCATTATGTAAATGTGCGGCGTAAAACTAGATAACGTTGTTTTATTAAAGGTGACTAAGCCTGTATTTACTATGGTGTATTTACCTGGTTGACCACAGCTCTTATGTCCCCCATCAGAGCAGATGCGGCTCTAACATTATTACTCAACTCCTCAGCACACAGATCCACCTGAACATTCACAAGTCAATAACAAACACAACAAAACATGACCAATCGTCTGTGTGATCAAGCAGATTACCAGGTAATTGTGTCATCTACATGTATTTATGATGGTACCTGAATGACCTTCACATTGGGATTAAATCTGGGTGGGAAACCAAAGTGCAGGATCCAGTTGAGTCTGGCACCCAAAAGGACCACAACATCAGCCTGCAGCAGAGCTCTACACCCACCAGAGAGAGAAAGAGAGAAAAAAAGAAAACGATAGAGAGACAGAGAGAGTGACAGTGACAAAGAAAGGAAGAGTTTACCATTACCAAAAATTAACCTAGTTTTGTCAACTAAAACAAAGAGTAGGGTATACAGGGAGGCTAGCAATAGCATTCAGACCAAATACAGTTGACTGGATGAACATTTTATGGTCCTGCACCTTCCACAGAAGAAATATGTATGTATAAATATATTTCAACCAGTTTACTTATTGACTTTAAACAACCAAAACAAAAAATGTTTCTGGAAAAAAATTGCCTGCATCACCCGATATGATCCTCTAGACACACCTGGATCTGGCTGCAGACACACAGTTGGGGTGGTCATCAGGCAACACTCCTTTCCCCATGGGTGTGGGAAGGAAAGGGAGTCCTGTCACCTCCACCAACTCCCTGACCTCCCTCTCCGCCCTGGCATACGCTGCACCTGCACCACATCACAGCTGTGCTAGTCTGAAATCATCTAGGTGTTCTGTACATGTCATTTTAACTTGACTGGGACATTGCTTGTCACTCAGATATCTGTGTCACCTTTTCCAATGATGATCAGGGGCCTCTGAGCGGCTCTGAGCAGCTCAACAGCCTGTGTGATCTCCCTGCTGTCAGCCTGACTCACAGGGGGTGCAGGACAACAGGAAACAAACCTACACCAACAATGAGACATGTGAACATGTGTGAAAAACACAGACCTAAGACTGATATCTTTATGCAATGTATGTACACAATGTTAGAGCTTGCATTGAAATACATGCAAATTTACATCAGGAAATATGGTCAAAACGTTTCAGAATCTGAAGAACCCAATGATCAGTAAACAATTACATTATAATAGGTGTTATGTTGGTTATGATGCTTTCATTTAATTACAAGTCCACATAAGGCCCACCTGACACTGGCCCGGTCTATTTTAGCGTTCACCATGTCTCCAGCAATGTCCACATAGCATGCTCCCGGTCGTCCATAAATGCTGCTCCTTACAGCCTGAAACAGACAGCACATTTCTCTATTTACCGGATAACAGAATGTTTTGCGCAGTCTGTGTACGCTAAAGGCATCATTACAGTTTTCATTCAATTGACGAACGCAAATCTCTTTCCTGTACTGACTTACTTCCTATTGGAGCATGTTGAAGTGGGATACATCAAAGTGCTTGGAAGATGCACATACTGGTGAGATTCATAGCTTAAATGTATTGTAAACGTGCCCGTTAAAGTGTATGCAAAATGTGAATAGTTACTTTTTCAATTACAGCTGGAATCATCTGAAGACTGCTTGGCCGAGCTGAGAACTTGCTATACAAACGACAAGCCTCTATCTAATAAAACAAGATGAGAGACCGTCAGTATCAGCGGTAAAGAGATACGCTGGAGAAATAAATATAAAGTATCGAATGTTTTATTTACAACTAACTAACCTGAGGAAACTCTTGAAAAGCTCCTGTGGTTTCCTGGTTCCTATCAGAGGAACCACCAATGACAATGACAGGCCTGTGATTAAAAAAGAAACATGATACATATATAAAAATGCTAATTCAGTTACCATTAATGTTCAGTGAATACAGCAGCATGAAAGCTACCAGCAGTTCATGTTAGCATTGGCCATTCCTCCAAGCGCATGAATTAGCCCAGGTCCAGATACCACCAGGCACACGGCAGGGCTAAGAAAAATAACATAGCATCAACACAAAATTACTACTTTAAATGTGTGAAACTGAGAAATGAACAGAAATTAGACACATTCATACCGTCCTGTCAAATAGCCAATAGCAGACGCAGCATAGCAGGCCTATCAAGATAAAAACATTCAATCAAAACAGATCCACATAGTCTTTGGTGTTCATTAAAATAACATTTTACAGAAAAGCAAAAGCCTTACTGCTTGCTCATTGCGCATGCCCACATATTTGATGCCAGCTGCCTGGGCTGCCATGGCTACCTCAATGATTGGCACACCAACAATGCCAAACATGTACTCCACATTCTGCAGATGAAGTGAAAAATACATACTGGACTCACATTTCCTATTCGATTATCTTATGAAAAAGGAAGACCGTGCGCATTTTAAATAAGAAATTCACTGTACATCCAACAAGAATAAAAACTTCAATACAAAATGTAATGCTTACTGATACTGTGTTGATAAACTACTATAATTACATGTAGATATCAAAGTTATATGAAATGTATGCGTTTGTTTACTGTTACTAGTGCGCATGTGCAACATTTGACACACTGTCCAAGTTCACTAGAAGAACAGGTAATATAAACCGTACGTTTAACAGCATGTTGCAAAGATTGTATTAACAATACAACACATACGGCACGTTTATCTTTGACTAACTGCAAAAAAACAAACATTTCAAATAGACGTTAACTTTACAAAACTATTTTCAAACCATAAAGGATAAAAATGACAAACGTTGAGAACTCATTATTGCAATAGGCACAGGACGATATGAAAGTCACCTGATCTCTGAGTGCTTCAGCGATCAGCTGAGCTCCAGTTACTTCGTCCATGATCAACTTTAAATTTGATTTATTTCAGCAATGACCAGACGTGAAACTACTCTTCCTCCACAGCTCTTCTTCAGTGGTTTGTGAATAAAAAAATATCTCCACCTACTGGATATAAAGGGTATCCGGATAAAAAATATGTTGTACTTAGTTACTGATACGAAACAGGTAGTGCAGCTTTATTTTCATATGTATTCTTATTGCTATTATAGGTAATTATATTGGAATAATGCATAGTTAACCAAAAGAGTTGATATATTCATACAATAAATAATTATAAAACATTTCTGACAGGCTAATTAATTAGAGTGGGTTTTGAAAGGGCAGAGTCACTTTTACCCACCTGCCTGGATTTTTCCCACCTCAGATTTCTGACTGGAATTTCAACTGGTTTGATAGGTTCATACAAGCAGCAATGTATTAGTCATAAAGCAATAATTAATTAATTGGGTGGGGGAGCGGGTTGGTTGTTAGTTTACTCAAAGTCCTAGTCAAGTGAACAAAATTCCTGGGATTTTTGAAACATGACCTGAAATATTTTGGTTTTCCAGGTGTTTTGTCAATAGTTTGTCAGCAGTTTTTTATAAATGTTCACAGATTTGTTTGCTTGTTTGGGATCATTTTTAAGGAGTAATCAATAATTTTGTCCCATTTTACCTGATTTCCCAGTTTTGCTGAACCTATCCTATAAAATTCTATTTAATAGAATTTATAGAATTGAAATCTATTCTAAAATAAATGTCATACTTTTTCAGCTTTTTTGTTTAAGTATTTACTATTAACTATATTTTGTTTCAAGGAATTTAAAACATAGAAAAGTGTATATTTATCTTTTAACTCTAATATTGCCTCAGCTATTGATAAAGAAAAGAGAGAAAAAGGGAAACGGCCAGAAAATTGTTAAGCAAGAGTGTTTACTATGTAAAAGGTCATTACAGACATAATGACTTTCTGTGTAATAATATAACAATCACATATTAAAACAATGACTAACATTTCTCAAACTATGATACATCATACACTTAGACATCATGAGCTTTAAAAGGAAATCCTCAGCTAAATGTCATAAATGTCATTGTGCAATAACGGGTTGTATTTGTCTTAGCCAGTATTTGCCATATTGCTGTTTTATTTGTTTAATTTCATTCGCATTTGTTTTTCTGCCCAGAGCTTGAGCTTCACTCGCTATCAAGATATGACTGCAGAATCTGAAAAAACTGAAAATTAGACAGATTCATAAGAACATGAATTTAAACTGTAGCATATCTTATTGTAAGAGGTAAAAAAATAACTTTTTATTCGCCAATAGCAATACACTGAAACAGTTTTACATATGCTGTAGTATAAATTATCAAAATTATCTATTGTCTATTGTGGAAGGATCAATTAATACCAACAGAACACATGAATCCAAACAACAGGTATTTGACTTACCAGGGTCCTGCTCTGGGGGTTGCTCAGAGATTTCTACTCAACTGGGTTTGAAACAAAGTGGCAGTGTTCTTTATTTGGAGGATTTTTTCCCACTCTCATCCCACTGAGGCAATTTTGAGCAGTATTGACTGAGTTTTTATGATTTCATAGCTTTTTTTTTTACATTTTTTCACACCGTTTGTGAAATCTTTAAACCAAAATTATGTAATTATTATAAATTTGCCTTTTCTACCCATTATCTTTAGAGTATATTGGGTTTGAAGGATTTAATTCACTTACTCATCTATATTACTAGGTGATTCAGATATTATAACAGAGAGAAATAGGTATGTGTTGGCCCTTCAAAAACCTTTCTAAATGACTGACAAACAAATTGTAAATGAATAAATTGTAAAATTTCTGTCAGCCGATAATCTTAATAAAGAGCTTCAGAAACCCTGTCGAAGATTGCCTTACAGTCTACAAATTAGGATAAACTCTCCTGAATGTCATTAAAATAAAAACAAGACAACATGTTGAACTTTCATGAATGCATAATAAAAATATTAGGTTTTATTATTAATAATAAAGAAAAAACTACTTTTGTCACTGATGGGTAGAGGTTCACCTGGTTATTCACAATTTTATGTGGTAACAGTTTGTTTAACAGTAGACATGAATGGACCAAAACGATTCAAATTACTCAACTCATTTATTTATTTAATCAACCATAAAATATACAGGAATCTCTTGTTCTGAGTCAGGGGAAAGCAGTGACCATCCACTGCATCAGTCACTTTCATTTTTCAACAAAGAAGGACAGGAAAGCAAACACAGTTTCCTGCTGACCCCACCTCAGATGGGGAGGTGTTATAAACACTTCCAGTTTCAATCATTCCAAAATCAAAGTTTGAAAAGAGACAATCACAGGTTTTCTGACAGGCCATCACAGAAGGATTGAGTGGTTTCGTTTGCTAAATCAAAACGAGCATACCTGCCTGAAAATGTAATGTTAGTAAGAGCCAGAAAAAAAATATAATATGTATTTATATTTATATATCAACATACAAAGAGATCAAATGCTGTTCTACCATTGGTTTACACAGTGTTCCTCATCCTGGAGCAAAGTATGCTGGGAGCTGTTTGCCTCCGTTTATGTTCAGTGCTTTTCACAGATGTAGTACTGGGGAACTTCTTGTACATCATATTTGTTCTTTCAAGTTGCCCCTTTCTTCCATACAGTAATTTATGAAGGCACACAATGATGATGATAATGATGATGAAATTATGGAAAGTAAAAATAAATACCATAGATAAAAAGAATAATTTATCCTAAAACTGATGATGGAGACAGTTAGCTTTTAACTTCACTCATGCTTGTGACCAAAAGCATTACAACGCTAATGTCCTTGCATTTTAGAAACTTGAAACTCTGTGATTTTTTTTCTCCCACCTAAGGGACAGAGAAATTGAATGGTATTAAAATCGCATTTTAAAAAATAAATCATTTCTTTCCCCAAAGTTGTAAATAATCAATTCAGAAGTGCACACTAACTTGCATCACAATTATCCCAGTCTTTAGTAGGGGACAGTTTTAAATCCTCCCTAACAATTATAAAGAAGCTGAAAAGATTTGAATCTCAAATCAAAACGACAGTGTCAAACTGCCTGTGCAAACATTGGTCCCAGGCTGTTGATTCTTGTCTTATTGCCATACTGGGTCCGCTCACCAATCCGTTACATATGTATGGGTGAAGCAGAGTACTGTGAGGTATCTGCTAAAGGGCAAGATATGCTGGCAGAGGTTGAGCTGATGGATATAGGGGGCAGGAGAGCCAGCCTGCTGCGCCTTGTGTGTATGTGTGTGTATGTTTGTGTTGCGTTTTGAGACTCTTTAAGGCTCTGCGGAGTGGCTGGCCGCTCTGTAATTAAGACAAGATGTGCTTCTCTCCTTTCCTCCGTCTCAGTAGGTCTCTGAGTCAGAGTCGTTAAGCTCATCGTCCTTGTAGAAGCCGTCGTGGCGGCCAATGCTGTTGAAACTGCAATAGGAGCTGTGTTCGGAGCGGAGCATGGGCAGACTGTCAAATGTGACACTTTTAGTGGGGCTGGTGTAGTGATTTATGGCGCTGAATGTGAGGCTGGGTACCGCCCCTCCGCCAGGGGACACTGGCATCATGGTGGCCAGGATTAACGCCAAGCAATCTGCCACGTCTTTGTTTGGAGCACAAGCCAGGGCAGGAGTATAGCCTACCAGAGACATTTGGGAAAAACAGTGTGAAAACAGTTTTATCTTTTAAAACTGATAAAAAAAAGTTTTCTCTTTTTAAAGTACAAAAAAAAAGGTTAAGATAACATGCATATAAATGACCATTGCTTACCATTTTCATCCACAGCTAGCACACTAGCCCCCTTAGCTAGTAGTTCTTGAACGACCACAGTTAAGCCATTTCTAGCTGCCACATGCAGGGGCCTAGAAAGGAACATTACTGTGAAGCTTAAAATTATTCTTATTTTAAATTTTCTGTTTACAGTAAATATCTGTATGAGTGCTAAAGTCTTGTGTGCTGCACATACGTTTGTAAAGCTGCATTGGTGGAGTTAATGAGGTTTCTGTCGGTGATCTTCTCCAAAATCAACAAGGCACTGGTTTCATGGCCCTACAAAGATCAAATGAAACACAATACATTTCATATGATGGCCAGAAGTCATTGCCATAGCAGCATCACAAAACATTGATTCAGGATGACAGCAAAACAATTGGCAAGCATCAGACTACAGTAACATGCTGTAGTCTTTACCAGCTTCAAAATGAAGAAGTGAGAAAATAGTCACATAATGGAACACATTTTTGAAGTTTGAGACATTGTGTCACTCCCATCACGCACCATGGCCTAAACCCCAATGCAGCAGAATACAATTTTTATGAAAAACTTGGACAAACGAGAGAACTGAGAGAGTGTTTCTTACCTTACCGCAGGCCAGATGGAGCGCAGTGTTTTTGTTGGCATCCTGCAGTGTAAGGTCTGCTTTTGCACTGCTCACCAACACCTCTGCCAAACACAGACAGACATTAAAACACATCGACACATGCAAACTCTTCAGCTGAACTACAAACTTGAAAACCATAACAGTTTCAAACTCTCACCGACAGCATTGGTCTGGCCATTCTCAGCAGCCATCATGAGGGGAGTTTTACCACCGGCATCCACACAGTTCACCTGTGCGTTGTGACCCAGCAGGAGCTGCAGACACTCCACATGGTCTGTAAAAGCCGCAGCGTGAAGGGGAGTCCTGACAGAGAGAACCAATTACAGCCTGGACCTCAGCCATTAAAAACCTTAAGGGTTTAATAATCATGTCTGCAGTATGCAATTATTTGAGTACATTCCGATATGAAGGACTGGGTGGTATGACGACGCAACCGTAGAAAACTACAGCCTTTATGAACTGTATCGCGGACAAGCGTTTTACATGTGGGCAACTTTATTAATTATAATGAGGGCTAAACTGTAGGAATAGATATTTAAATTCTAGCTAAATGGATGAAGGGAGTGTTACCTGTTTTTAGAATCAGTTGAATTGACGATGGCAGGACCCAGAGTGTCTATCAACATCTCAGCTGCTCCTTCATTATCATTTATACTGAAGATCATAAAAACAGCTTTTAATACTCACACACTTCTTATGCATGCGCACACACAATAGAAACATACCCAAACCCACTTACACAGCACAGTGAAGGGGGCTAAATAGGTTCCCTTCAGGCTTATGGAATAACTCCTGCTCCAGCAACACTTCAACACAAGTGTCATGACCTGTCGTGAACAAAAAAAATCAAACATAACTGTACTTCATTAAACAAGCTTCTTGACTCCTGCTCAAACAATCCATCAAGACCATAATGGTTTTGATTTATAGGTAGATAGATTATTAAAGTTTTGTTCTGATTATTTTTTAAATACTGTTTGTTTTGTAAAAGCAAGTAAAATCTGTAATATCAGATGCTTTGTATTTTAAATGAAAGTAATGTTAAAAATGTAAAGCAAACATTCTATTTTGAATCTGTACTGACGCAAAAAAAAAAGTATTTTTCACAAGCAATCTGTGACATTCTGTACTAAACATTTTGTGACACAGAAAAACATGAATATTTTTTACATTTATTCAGGTGACCAAACCACAAATTAGGCACCAGACTTGATGTGAAGTCTTCATGCAATTTTTATTTGCACTTGTATCTCTTGGTGACATGGCACTTGATGTAAACTGGCTATAGTTGAAACAGGATCTACTACATCGAACTGTGATTGTGAATGTGACTATTCACCGTTGTAACAGGCCCAGTGAAGGGGTGTGTAGCCCTGGTGGTCAGTGATGACAGGAATGCTCTCTACTGACTGGGCAGCATGCAGAAGTCCCCCCAGAACCCCAACGTGGCCACAGGCAGATGCAAGGTGCACCGGAGAGCGCCCCCTACAGTCTCGTACCATGAAACTGGCACTGTGCTGCAGCAGAGCCTCCACAGACTCCTCGTGACCCGTCACCGCCTTGACGAAATGACACACATGTTCAATTTGTAATCCAAGCTACAGTAATGCATTCACTATAGAAATTAGTACAGCTAAAAAGGTGTTTCTACTAGTACTGCATGATTATGACGAAATAGTAATTGTTGATGTTGAATTCCCTTGATATTGTAATTGGAATTCATACTGCTGATTATTTGATTTACACAGAAGTGTTTGCAGTAAACGCACGGCTTGCCCACTGCATAAGTGTTAGTTATTAAGCAGTCAAAAACTCTACAAGACAACCTTAATTTGAAGATTTAAGTCGCTGCAGCTTTCAATGCGCAACACACCTACCAAAACCCACAGAAATGAGCACAAGTGGACCAATGTAACCGTGGCTTTTAATGACTATGTAATCAATATTATGTCATAATTGTAATCCCGATTAATTTTACGATTAATTGTGCAGCTCTAGTTTACTGACAATAATATAACTCAAGTGTGAAAAGAGATCAGAAGTCAGACAACAGTCGTGATTTACCCCTCTGTGCAGCGCAGTGCGGCCCCACTTGTCTTTGGCATCTACATTAGCTCCTTTGTTAATAAGGGAGTAAACGCAGTCTGTGTGTCCGCCCAGCACAGACAGCATCAGAGGAGTCCTGAGAACAACAGACATTAAACACTAAAACTGCACAATCTCTACTGGTCAAGACTAGGGATGTGCTAGAGCAATCAAATAATAGAGTACTCATACTACAAGTTGTCTATTTTAAACATTGAATTATTTGAAACATTAAATACTTGAATTATTGGTAATGCTTTATTCATAACAAAACAAATATATATTTTCCTGTAAATTGTCATGCTCCTTCTTATACATACTGGCCAATTCCATCCTGAATATCCACTGCACTCTGCAGGTCAGCATTCCCGATTAGCAAACGCAGACACTCTAAGTGACCGTTTGTGGCTATAAGGCAAAAAATTATACAAACACGTGAGTTCTTAAATCGTGATACATTGACATTATGAAGCACATTCCAAGTCTAATATGTAGCATTCTGATTCTATAAATGGTTGTTAAGTTAATAACCTAATAACAGAACTGCTTTACACACCATCTAATTAAATGTTTGGACACGTACCGGCTGCATGGATGGGGGTCCGTTTGAGTGCGTAGTCCTTCACCAGGATGGAAGCCCCCTGGTTAATGAGAACATCTACACACTCCACGTGGCCTTTGAAGGCAGCCAGGTCCAGCGGTGTGTGGCCTTGTGCGGTTCTCACATCCAGGTCCAACAGAGACTGAACCAGTACTTCTAGAGCTTGGTGATGACGGTGGTATGCCTAAAGACAAATGATAAGTTTTATTACGTAGGACCCCAGATCAGAATCATGTTTTCCAGATAGCTGAGCAACGACTATGGTCTGTTGCTTCCCAATATTTGTTAAACGAATGGAGTTTGTACTCACAGCCAGGTGGAGAGGGCTGACAGGAGCACGTACATCAGAGTCATTCAGGATGTCTGTCCCTGAGGTTTCCATTAACTACAAGACAAGACACAACAGACCCAATTAAAACAGACCACTTGAGGGCTGTGATGATCTTACAGGCATTTATGCTGAGCATCACAATACTTACCACATCTAAAGGAGTTTCACTTGCAATCTTATGGAACATAAAAAACAGCCAGTTGAAAATAGTTAACAAAAACTCAATACTTTGTCAATACTATGTATTACACTATGAATTATACTACGTATTGATTGATGAAGTGGTCGCTCACCAGCTCTAAACACAAACGGTGTCCATACGCAGAGGCATAATGAACTGCGTTGTAGCCCTGATTGTCTCGGATCCCTGGGTTAGCATCGTTCCTCAGCAAATACTCCAGGCACCTAGTTAGGGAACAAGAGGGGGTGGTAAATACATACTACCTAAACCATCACCCATCCATATGTTGTGCGTAACGCTGCAACTCACTTTCCGTCAGCATTGGAGGCAGCGGCGTAGTGGAGGGGGGTGCAGCCCCTCTTGTCAAGCTCGTTGACATTGGCTCCTGAACCCACTAAAGCAAACAGGCACTGATAGTTGCAGTTTGCAGCTGCATAGTGCAAAGGTGTCCTGGAGGAGAGATTGCTTGCTCAAATCTTGCTATCAGGCAGAATATTTTTTTTAAAGAGGAAATTAAACTACCAGCAAAAGCTGAATGAAAGTTTATGCTCACATTTACACCTGGTATCAATATCAGTTTTAGGTGATCACAAGATGACATTTTGATAATGCTTTTATGCAAAGCAACTGTGCACTGGGGCTATACATATTATATTTTACATACATACCAGGAATCGGAAATCGACTCTGGCGTTGTAGGTGCCATTCTCTACCAGCTACAGTTTCAGTGGTAAATACACACGTAAACAAGATCTAAAACATTTTGTTATCTGATCACTCAAACCACACCACTGTGTGTAAATCGTGATTTGCTGCCTGACCACCTGTGATCAGATCACTCATGACAGACATTAATACCAGGGGTAAACAGGGTCTACAGGGACGTAGAGGAAAACACACCTTCCAAAGCTGTCCTTCCTGCTAAAATCTGCCCCCGTGTTGAGCAGAAGATTCAGACACTCAAGGTTCCTGCAGTGACAAACACATTTAGATAAAAACTCCAATGCACTCTCTAAGGGCAATAAGATTAAATGGAATCCACCAGGTGGATACAAATCCCTACCCGCCGGCAGCAGCAGCATGTAAACAGGTCCTTCCAAAGTCATCTGGTGTGTCTATATCAAAGCCTGTGAGAAAGAGACCTGCTCAGTAAATCCTTGTAAGCAATTAGACAGATAAACAACAAATTGTGCAATCCATGCACAGCAAGTGCAGCCTAATTCAGCAGCGATGTTGCTTACCAGATGACAACAGCTTACGACAGCAGTCCGAGAAGCCGCTGAGAGCAGCCAAATGCAGTGGAAACATGCCATGCACTCCCCTCCTGCAGGAAAAACAACAGCCCGAGTCAAACAGACAGGCTCTAGACAGCTGAACCTCGCTGTGCATGAGGGATCAATTAATGCATTCTTGGATTTTCATAATGGTGACATAACGAGCCTCTAACTGTATGTCCACATTCGATACACACTTCTGTTAAAATGAGCTATAGGGTGTCAGGGGAGAAACAATTATGCTGAATAATTAACAGGCTCATGGGAATGTGAATTCTTACTTGGCTGTATCAGCTCCGTTGGTGATCAGTGTGTTGATGAGAAGTTCGTGTCCGTATCGAGCAGCAATGTGCAGAGGAGTGTTCCCGTTCTTATCTTCACAGTCTATCTCAGCACCTACACACAAGCAGCACTGTTAGATACTGACAGTGTGAGCATCACTGATAGAATGTCACAATGCTGAAGGCTCACCGTTTTGAATAATTGCCTGAGATCTCGAGAACCTTCCATGGATTGCAGTCATATGTAACGGGGTCTTGCCATCCTTACTCTAAAAAAAACAAATGTTATTATAAAAATATTTTTTTAATAAAAAGAATTGATATAATTAAAAGAAATTAATAATTTATTATAAAAATGAATTTTGTAAATATGAATTTAGATTTTGTTTCAACAATGGATTGTTAGTCAAGCCCAAATTTCATGGACGCATTTCTTTACGCATTGTAGTTTTAGTCGTTTTCATAAAAATTTGAGATCGTCCACACACTGTCCTGTTATTTTTACGTCCATGCTGTGTTATTTTGCACTATAAAATTATAATCCTAGTACAAACATTTCAAACAAGACTATATAAAGTGATCTAATCAGTCTTTTACAAAGAGAACCTAAACCATAACAATACAAAAAGTAGGGTAAAGAAAGTAGTATGGTATGTAGTATTCCTAGTATACTGAAGCGCCACCTTGATATTGACATCAGCGCCGTTGCCAACAAGCAGCTCGAGGCAGAGCGCTCCGTGACGTGAGGCAGCAGTGAAGTGAAGTGGAGCGAAACCCTTCTCGTTCACCTGGTTCACATTTGCTCCACATTCAATCAGCTCATTGACCACCACATCCTGTCCATTGTAGCATGCCACATGCAGCGGAGTGTTCCCATATGCATTTGGCTCATTCATCTATAATTACAACCACAGTTTACTTGAGTCTAGGGATATGACAAAAGCGACCACCTGAGACTCAACAGTGTGCATGAGCTTAAGCACTATGGTGCAACCCAGTTAGCTATACATGTTCTTTTGCACAGCACAGCAGTCTGCTCTCTTAGTACTTTTGAAGAGGGTCTCCATATGGAAACTTGGCATGGGATTTGAAACATACTCCAATCACACCATCTATAAATGGAGGAAAGAGTCGCCATAATAAAACACACTGTGAGTTCTACATTTAATTCTATTGCTGTTAAACAAAATTACTGGAATTTTGTTAATTTACACAAAACTCAGATCTGCCTTAAAATACATTCCCACACAAGTATCTTCAGCTCAGCTGGTAGAGCAAAGCTCTAGCAATGCTAAAATCATAGCTTCCCAGGGGACACAAAAGTAATAAAAGTACATTGAATAAAGCAGCTTACAATTGCATAAAAGGAAAAGGTATGGTTGCAAATAACATAGTGTCTTTTCATATTACAGTTTGGCATGCGTTTACACTCACATCCACTCCTAGGTCCAGCAGATACTTGACTACACTGATCATTCCACTGGATGCTGCAGCGTGGAGGGGTGTGTAAGCTTTCTTGTCCTTACACGTCACCTCAGCACCATGAGACACCAGCAGTTTCACCACCTCCATGTGACCTGAGGCACGTAAACAAAGAGATGATGGTCTGAAAGGCACACATAAGATCCCATCTATTGTTGTATGTGAAGCTGGAGAGCAAACGGAGCTCTGTCTTACCCATGTAAGCTGCCCAGTGGATTGCTCTTCTGTCCTTCTTATCAAATGCGTTTATATTGGCTCCCCTGGAGAGCAGTAGCCGTACCATCTGACAAAAATAAAATGTGTACTTTACACGCAATGGATATTTGTTTCATATCAAAATGTCAAAACATCTGCGGTAGGGCTGCACAATATGGAGGTAAGATTGCCATAAACTTGTTAAATAATAATACAATGGCAATATGTGATGCAATAAAGCTAAGAATATAAGTGAACGTTTGCATTGCTGCTTTGGATTATTTGGTCTGCGTGCAAATACAGGTTCACTGACCTCCAGGTGACCACTGAAGGCAGCATGGTGCAGGGCTGTACGTCCGGCCCTATCGGACACATTAACATTGCTGAGCAGTGGGACCAACGCCTCGGCACACCGGACCGCCTTGTTAGCCGCGGCCACATGTAGAGGGGTCTGCCAGTTCTTATCGCGAGCGTTCACATCAGCTGAGTGCTTTAGCAAAACCTGCACCGCCTCCTGCAAGACAAAGGGCTGAATGAGGAGCTGGTTAAATAATTAATGCCTTTCATTCAATTTCCTTTGAATTAATGTGTGGGTGCATAATTTCTAACTCAATTACTTATACAGCTACAACTCAAGTCAATTTATTAGACAATAAGTGCGCTAAAAGAAGTAGATTAATTATACAGGATCAGAAGTGTGGCTATAAGTGCAAAAGAACATCTAAAGAACATCTCTTGCTGTCTGACTGTGATTGCAGTACCTCACTGCAGGACGCCACCGCGCGGTGCAGAGGAGTCAGCCATTTGTTGTCTTTAGCATTTACCCTCGCACCTACAGCGCAAACAAAACATCAACCGAATCATTATGAAAAACAGTGTAACAATACATCAAAGCCACATCTGAAGAACGTGGAATCAAACGAAGGAGACATGAAAAGATGAATTAATTTATTTCTTTATTATGACTATTCCAGATGCATTTACCTGATAAAATTAAGAGCTCTATAATCTCAGCATCTCCTAAATAGGCAGCTGCATGCAGTGGTGTCCGTTTCTCATTGTCCTGAAAGGTCAAATAAATCAGTTCAGACTGTACTGAACAGGTGGTGCTAGTCAAAAACCGCAACAGGTAATTCAGTTCAGATCTTACTTGGACATTCACATCCTCCTTCTTGAAAATGAGTGAGCGCACTTCATCTGGATCAACATTGAAAATTGCTTTTAGCAGGGAAGGCTGAAAGACAGAGAAACATGAAGTCACAAAGCTGACAGTGAGAAACTTGGCCAAGTCTGAAATATGACAAGCAGACCAGAGGGGTGAACTTAAACGCAGAGCTTGGTGTAACTAAGGGTAAGCGCAGTTGCATCTCTTCCCCCATAGACTTCTGACAGCAAACCAAAGCAATAACATCTCGAAGTAATGTTGTCATGAGACAACATTACTGTAACATCTGTATCACTTACGTAAGTGCATCCTTAAAAACCAGAGTGATTCTAAATGAAACCAGCCTCTGACTCATCTTTTTGAAAGCAGTGTAAATTGATAGAATGGAGTACCATTACCAGAAGCAACATCAATGATTCTTTAATATTCTCTGTTCCCTATGATAGTATTAAAGCAAAGACAATTCTACTTTTGCACTTATTATTAACAACTCAAATAAATCTGATAGTTAACAATCATTAACTTTCAGGTTCAAAATTAAAGACTCATAGTTAGATGAAAGATGTGTCCAAAATACAATATTTCCCACCAATGAGGAGAGAGCAGATGGAGCAGACAATGCTGATTGGCTCTAAACAGACATAAATGTTGATGCTGGAGGTCACTGCTCCTCCCAGCAGCTAAACTTGTATTACCGGCTTATCAAAAAGGATCCATCTGTTACCTTGATTGTCAAATATTTAACCAATTTCTAGAAACAGAAATATTTAGTGAAAACAGTGACAACAGCCAAGTATAAAGAAAAAGATACGACACTGTGCGGAGCATTCAACACCAAAAGAGTGCAAACTGGTGGCTGATTCCTCCACATATTCTTATCTCTAGCTTTGCAGGATAAAACCTCTGTACTACCATTTTTATGGTCACACACACAAAAACAAGCATCACACACAATACACATACATTCCACATCTTCAGCCGTACAGACTTGCTGTGACTTATGGAAAGTATGTGCAGTATGACAGAGTAAAAGGAAGTGTTCAGTCACACATTCCTAAGTGTTGCAAAATGGTATCTAGCGCCTCAATGGGACACAGAAACTGCTCAGTGTTCATTTGCCTAAGGGTTTGTGCCAAAGCGTCCTTGAGAACAGTAATGGCAAGACATTCATAATTTAACCATGATCTCTATATGTGAAATGTGTTGTTCTACACTTCAAAGGTTTCAAAGGTAGCATTCCAGAGTTAAACAAATAATTATAAATTAAAAAAATACAAATACAAAAGTGTCTTTGTTTTATACACATTCAATCTATTATTCAATAGCATAAACATAATAGAGTACATCTACTCGGATTTATGTTCATTGTCTCATCTAAATCCACTTGGTCTCAGTTTAGGCTATCAGAGTGGGGCTAAACGAGACAAACTCGCACTGAGAATCGTAAGAACATAAGCAAACACTTGCTTGAAGAAAGCTTAGTTTGAAAAAACTGTTAGTGGCAAATTACAGCTCTAAGCGGAGACAAGGCTCCGTTTGTCACATCTGGCTGGTGCTCAGTCGCATACATATGAGACAGTCAATGTCTATGGGTGGTGGAATCATGTTCCATCTCCTTTAAAAAACACTTCCAGATAATGCCATCACCATAGAGATGGGCTCTTCAGTATCTCATTCTCCCCCACCAGAGACCACATGCGCTGAGTGATGTAAACACGTGTCAGCATGTACAAACAAAACCACCTTAATATTGAGGTTTGGTTCCGTTTCCGTAACTCAGCTGGTTGAGCACAGCGCTTGCAATGCCAAGGTCATGGGCAATGATTTCCAGCAAACACAAATGCAGATAAACACATACAACCAGAATGCACTGCAGGGTGCTTTTGGATGAAAGCAAATCCAAGGTAAATAACCAACCTGCGCCAAAAAACTATGAATAAACCAATATACAACAGTGAAAGAAATGAGAGCTTATAAGTGGTCTTATTAAAAACTGCATAAAAGATGGATTGAAAAGAAAGGATAAGGTCATAGGAGAACAGACCCTGCAAAAATTAAGACCCATCAACACATCATTATTGAGATGCTAATAACCTGTGAGCATTTAGGGATCCTGGTGGAGGAAAAAAATGTGACAGGTTCATCCATGACTTTTAGGCCTCTTTATCAAAAAGAGTAATCATTACCAAGGTCAAATGTCCAAAATATTTAACAACGCTTCCCCATCGATGTGAGGTCAATGTATATTTTAATCTATATGCTGTGGAAACGTCTTATACAAGTAACACATTACCATATAGGAATACATTATCAACAGCTGTGTTCAACCACACAACCAATATTACTAAAATTGTTTTATATTTATAAAATTTAATGCAACTACAATGCATGACTGGACTACATACGTGTGAACTTGTACAGTACTAATAGCCAACGATACACCTGTCGTGCACTCAGCAAAGCTGTTTATAGGTAACGATGGCAGATATTAGTTATTTTAGATAAATGCCCAGCTAAACGTTGACGTTAACAACCCACTGCAACTGGTGCCCTAACCAAATAATAATAATTAATTAAAAGAGTGATTTATGACTTACATGCTGCAGGTGACTATTAAAGACAAAATGTATTTAACACTCATCAGTCAGAATTCTTTAAAGTGATATCGTGGCTTGCGCACATCTAGCTTGGAATCTCCAAGCTACATACCTGCTGCGTCAGATAAAAATGTAAAATCCACCTTTCAAACAATTATTTAATTATAAAAATGTGGTCCTTCTTATTTTACATCTTTCCCGTGCTTGAGTTTAATTACTTAGGTAAATCTGTGAGGTTGCCGTTTTTCACTAGCGTGTTAGCATTTATTAGCCTAGCTCAGCTGGCTGTTAAAGACATCACTCACCTGGTCTCTAATTTTGAGAACCACCATGTTTCGATGCTCCCTTTGGCTCTCATACAGGACTGAAATGATATTATTCACCTCCACCACTTGAATGCTGATGTTTTACAGTCGTTACATCTACCGTCCCCAGTAGGCCTGGCGTATCCTTTTTGCCTCTGATGTGCAAGAGAGAGAAAACTCCATAACATTACCGCCACTGCCACCCCGCAAAGAACACAGGCGATGATTGGTTACACTACGGTTTGACCGAAAGGAACCAAAACGGTGATTGGTTAAAAGCGTTTGTGAGAAAGAACCGTGAAACGTTGCTCATAATACTGAATGATATAATTTCACAGAAGGCAGAAGTATGTGTTTCTCTATTGTAGACTGACTTCCAATGGTTGGATACAATATGCATTGCTAAAAAATAATAAAACAGTGGTGATGGATTGAGTTCAGGCAGAAATAAAGGGCACAGCTTCTGTTTCTATTTGTATCATGATACATTTTCAGTCCTAGAGGCAAATACTTTAAGTGAATAGCAACAAAGTTTGTGAACAATACACACATTCATAAATAAAAAAAATGAAAAAATAAAAATAAGGAATGTTTTCTAGATATTTTTGGGGAAAAAACTAAACTAATAAGAGTTGACCATGAATATAACGATAATAATATGTTATAATATCAATTCCAACATTATAATTCATTCCAATGGCCAACTTAATGTAATTGGAACATAATGTATACAATACACAATGTAACTCAGGCATAACATATAAAGTGTGTATTAACTATTAAAATTGATTAAAAGTCAACACTATATGAAATAACAATTTGCTACAAAACTGTAAAAAAACTGAGCAAACTTGAAACATTCTATTTTATCCTTAATATGAGTTGTCTGGTCTTCATTTCATGTTACAGGAAATGCATAGAAATGTTCAGAAGGTGTTCAACAATTTAATCAGTTCCTTGTATTGTGATCGTAAAGGGAACAGTTCACTGGATGAATGCTAAATTATAATGGATTATGCACTAGGGTTTCTGTAGCATGTTACAACTATGTTACAATTGCTTAATCTTTTTCTCCCTTTATAATGTTAAAGAAGTATGAGCATCGCAAACACGTACAAATAAGTCTATATATACAAACACGTATATATAGATAAAGTTACACATTGCAGTTATATATTGCCTCCCATGATTTGAATTGCATACGACTTTGAGACAGTTGCTTTGAATTTAAGATGAGCGTGGCCCACAGCTAAAACAAACGCAACAGAAACGGCTTATTTTAATATTGTCCACCAGATGACGCTAAAGTTAATTTATAATACTTTACAAATGCTAGTTTCAGTTCAGTACCTGTTCTCGTGTCTAAAATTAAGAAGCGATATACTTGTTTCACGTTTTTTATTCAGTATAACACAGGCTAAAGTTATGAAACAACAGAAGGCGTCTTAGTAGGATATCTTAACATCTTTAAGCAACTTATAAATAATAATCACATTGTCGGACTTGTTGAAAAGTGAACATTATTGTATGCAAACAGGGCACATTAATATAAAGCAACAATATACATATAAATACACATCATTAAAATTTACGTTTCAGTTTGTTTTTGCAGAAGCGTCTATACAAAACTTACAGCATATACTTTGTGACGTCTTCTTGCTAAATATACTTACATATCTGTTCACCAGCACGTTTTATGCTTATAGCACTTTAAAATAAATAAAGTCATTTAAAATGAATAAATGTAATAATAAGTTGGAACATTATAATAATTTGGGCCTGCAGCCTATTCAAGCCTTGATCGCTACAGCATACAACTAATATGACAATTGGGTAACGTCTGAATGCTTTTATTAGCAATACACATTCACACTGAGGTTTCTCAGTGTGAAAAAGAGAACAATTGGCCATCCTAATGAAAATTCCACTCCTTGTAAGTAATTTTTCTGTCTTCTCCACAATTAAAGTGGTAATAAATGTTAACAAAATGGCTGAGCAGCCATTAACAGATCTTCTTAGAAAGTACAACATGAGAGTATGAGCAATTTAAGACTAATGCACTAATGTACGATATGGCTGTTTCAGTACAAATTAATTATTACAGGATTATCAGAGAATTTAAGCAGATCTTCTACTACTTATCTTGTCTCTAGAGAGACTATATGCTTCCTGTTTCAGCACAGCTTCTCTGTGCTAAAATTGTATTAATAGCATTTTTATTAATAAAAGTATTAAACTTATATTATGTCCACCATGTCCACATTTGGATAAGCAAGGATAAGCCTAATGACTCTCTGTCCCACCAGATTGCATGAAGGGGACTCAGTGTGTACAGTGTGTACCTTAATCACACTTACTGCAGCACTTAGATAAGTGATTTTTGTGAGGTGAATAGTGTAATGCACAGTTTTTCACATTTCTCAAGCCAACAGCAGTCCAATATTAAATAAGAGAACCTCTTTTGCATGCTACACAGATATACCATGCACATAGTTTTAATAATAAAAATGTTTTTTTTTCTTATTTGCCCTGCAGGGGAAAATGATAATTAAACTGACCTTAGCTAAAACAATTTAGTGATATCCAGAGATTTGTAAAGATGTGTGTCTGGTCATTTTAAGACTCTGCTTTAATGTGGATTGACCCACATGTTTTAGCCCCTTAATCCTATTGTAAACTTAAGGGGATTTGTTAATGAAGGGCCCCTAACACTTTTGTCACCATGAATTACTAATCAAGATTAGATCACACAGGGAATTTCTACAATGCATCAAAAAGAAACCAAAGATGCATAGCATGAATTATGACATTGAATCTGGGCATGACTACATAAACATATAAGGTGCTATGGCACCATAGTATAAAAACTAGTAACAAACAAATAATTTACATAATTATTGTCTTTTGATTTATTGATGTCTTCCTAAACAAATCAACTACTTCTTCATTCTGTCAATTATAATAAATAAGCATTTTAAATAAACATTAATATAATAATGTACAATATCCGGATAAACAGCTTCTTGCTTTTAAGCCTATTAATTAGGCTTTCCCAAACAACCCTCTTTAACTGGTGATTTGGGTTGTTAAGTAGGCTGTGTCTGCCACAGCTAAGTACAAAAAGACGCACATTTAGAAGAGAGGTGATAGAGCTTTTCTAAGAATCACACACGCTCTTAGACAAACAAGTTTAGTTCTATGATGTCCAAATTAATTACTCAGATTTCCCCTTTTTTAACGTGTTATATTTTGTTGGTTGCCGTGGTTTTTATGAGTTTTACGGTACTTATTCACACTCCCATTTCATACTGCCACAAAACCGCACTCCCTATACAGTACTTAAAGTTTAGGAGGTGTTTAGCAGGTGGTTAGGCGGCGAGGGAGGGGCTCTGATCACTCATCCACAGTGACAAAGCCAAATATTAGTCAGACTGCTACTGCACAAAGTTAGAGCTGCACTTTAAAACCAACTACAGCAATTAACTAGTACTCGCGGTTAGTATCTGTACATAATACGTGAAGCATTACTAGGTAGTAAAATAAATGTGCGTGTGGTTGAGCGAGAGTTGAGTTTTAGAAAGTTAGACGCAACTTGGCTAATAGACAAATAGCTTGTCATTTTAGCCTAGCTATGACAGATAGAGATGTGTTTATTCCACTCTCTCACGTCGATCATTGTGCTTTAACTGTTCAAATGTGACTGTGGACTACTGTAAGTGTGTTTTTGAGTTTAACAGCGCTTTCGGATAATTGTCAGCGGGTAAGGTATGCTTGCTTGAGAAGAAAGCTCATCTAACTCAAGGCAGATTAAGGTTAGCCTGCTAGCAGCGCGCAAAACCACTGTCTAACCACCAGACTGTATCTGTGGGAATAATGAGCACCAGTAATGTTTATGCAAGTCGCAAACGGAGGAAACCTGTCCCAAAAAGGTAATAAATCATTGTTTTACTAAAACTAAGCTTGAAAACCAAACCCGTGCGTTTTTATTGAAAATTAATTAATGCATAACTTTGTAAGTATAATGACGTTATAACGCTTGTTATTTATGTGTGGTAATGTCAAACAGGCTGTTTCAAAAACACCACTTTTGAGCATCGTAATGATACAGTGCCATAAATTTCCGTTTCTGTGATCCAGGCTTGTTAGAAATATGCAAGTTACAGATACTTAGTTTCACAGTTTGTACATATCACATATCAGTCTGTATTTACATGGTTTGTTTCATACATACCGTAGCAAGATGTGCGTCTTAGTCTTCAGTTGCTGGTGTCATTTTGACTTTACCCAGATAAAAAAATGTTGACGCTCATGTCATATATTTGTCTTAATGTAAACTGCCTTCAAGATAGTAACAGACTATTCACACTTGTGACATTGCGACAGTGTGGTTATACTGATCTAATCTACCATACAGTAAAGCAGGGTACATTGTCTTTCAGTGTGCAGCAGACTCCACCTAAAAGTGTCAAATCAAATCCTTCAAAACGCCACCGGGACCGGATGAATGGAGAGTTGGACAGGTTGGCCAGCCAGCTTCCCTTCCCCCAAGAGGTCATATCCAAGCTGGACAAACTTACCATTCTGAGGCTGAGTGTGAGCTATCTGCGGGCCAAAAGTCACTTTAATGGTAATACATAGTCTATTATATATATCCCTTTAAAAATAGACTGTCACACGTGTATGTTGTTGTGAGATGTATGTGAAGTGAAATAATTGTAGATCATTTTAAATGGTCGCGCCCTGAACACTGAAAAACCTCAATATTTACACGTCCGTTTCCTCCTATGAGGGCCAGTCACATCCCAAAGCTGTTTACACTAAGATACCCTCAATAAGAAGAGGAGGGGGAGCCCTTTCAAAAAACAGGATGTCACTAGGGTGTGTGAGATCCTGCGGAAAGTAAGACATAAATTTGTAATCATATGCTTGCCCTTTCAGTGGAAACCCGATCAGCACTGCAACAATAGCTCTGTTCTCTCAAAGAACAAAAATGCGTTTCAGTTTTGTTTTTGACAAGTAACTTGTCAAATTTAACCCCAAACTGGTTGCTTAAGAATTAACAGAATGTTGTTAAAAAAAATTAACATCTAAAATTTACCTGGCCTGAGGCAATAGCTTTGTCTTCAGCATAGAAAGCGTTTGGTGTGGCGTCTGTTTGTTTGCAGGCTGTATTCAGTAGATTCAGTGCTTATAACATCCCAGGACATCCCATTTTCTCAGAATGGCCTATATTTGAATTAAACTTTTTATGTTGGAAATGTTAGCTACTCTTTATTTGGCTTGGAGATGTGTTGTTTTGTAAAGTTGGAACAGATTGCACCAATTTTTTTCTTGCACCTGTCCAAAAGTTTCAAGTCACAAAATTCAATACACTGATTGGGATCAGTTTACCATAAACATGCTGTAATTAACATTAACTAGGAGTGCAGTGCAGGTTTGTTGACACTGTAGCAGTCATCTCTGCTCAGATAATTAGATGTTCCAGTTGATGGTCTGATGATAAGTATAAAATGAGCTTTGATGTTTTCCTCTGACACTTGGCTGTCCAGTTTTTAGATGTGCACATAATATTTACCCAATTGTTTTGACATTTTCAGAGATGTAAGAAATGGATTTGATGCATCCTGCACTGTTGTACTTGGAAAGGGATTATATATTCTCTGTATTTTTTTATCTCATTCTTCATTGTTAACATCAGTCATAGAGACTGTTTCATATGAGGTGGCCATGCAGGCAAAAGCATATGCAGGTGCCCTTTCCTACTGTGCTTTCAAGGGTGCAGCTGTGTGTCCTTACCGAGATTTATAAAGGCAGCCATCCAAGTTTAGTTAAGCAAGAAGCTTAACAAAAAATCCAGAGCTATTTTCCAGGGAAGTTACTCAATCATTATTTAGGGAATTGGGCACCTTCTGTGTTGTTTATACCTATGTAAAGAAATAGTGACTGAAACGGCACAGCAATAATTCTCATTAAATTAGTCTTTTTTTTTGTTTGTTTTTGTAATTGGTGCTGACCTGTTCAGAGGTGTAGTCAGATGGTCCAGATCACAGGGAACTTAAAGCAGTGATGGATTCCATGAGAAACAGGCTTAGCAGGGTTGGTTTTGCTCTGGTTTCCTTAAGGCATTATGGAGACCTGCTGATTGTTTTGCGTGCAATTAACCAGACTCTCTGGAGGCCAGTGCTGGGGTAATATAAACAGATTTGTTGACCTCTTGACTTCTGTTTAATAGTCACTGGCTCCAGCAGCAAACTTTGACCTGAGTCACTGTATAATGTCAAGCATGCTGCCAAGCTTTGATGTAAACCAGTGTGCGTTGGGAGGGGATGGAGGGTTGTTCTTCAGGGCCATTGCAAAAGCTTTAGTACACTGAAGCAGATATGATCTTAATATTATACTGGCACACAGTTCCAAATCCATAAGGGTTTGTTTACACAAGGACTAGAAATCGCCTTTTTATTCAGTAATGGCATCTAGTAAATTGAGACTGTGTGGATAGATCGTGTTCAATAAAAACAAGTGCTTGAAAGAGTGCATGGCTTTTTTTGCCATTGTTTTGATTTGTGGACTTTAAAGTCATGGACAGTACATAACATTTACAACCTTGCAAACGGTTCATGATTGATGCATTTTAAAAAATAACGAGTTGGTTACATAATTTTTCTTTGACTGATCTGTGTTCGTGCAGAGACTGACCTCTCTTTTGCCCTTGTCCTTAATATCATATCCACTCCATAAGCAAACATTTCATGTGAATTGTGCCAAGCACAAGTGGTTTTCAACATTGTCTGTGTATTGTTTAAAGTTTCTTTCATTTTTGGTACGTCTGCTGCCAACATCCCATGTTTAAGTAACCAATGTTATAAACCTCATTTATACATGACATTCTTTGTAACACAGGATGTTTAGCTCTTGTTTGATTGCGCCCAATCAAATGCTCTCATAAATTACATAATATGGTTGTTGATGACTTCCTCATCATTTCTCTGTTGAAGAATAGGTATTATCTGTATTATCTGCTGTAAAGATTGAGACAGTTCCGTTAATGCTTGTTTGCTGTTGCAGTGACCCTGAACAGCAGCCAGCCAGCAAACAAAACCAAAGTTCAGGAGGGAGAGCTGCTGCTGCAGGTGAGCTTTTCATATTTTCCCTGTGAAACATTATCATCTCCACAAAACAAATCACATCAACACATATGTTTTTAGTCTAATTTGGCCTTTTTCCTTTATAGGTTATAAATGGCTTTGTGTTGGTGGTCACTTCCAGTGGCACAATCTTCTACGCTTCCTCGACCATTGAAGACTACTTGGGGTTTCATCAGGTTGGTTCTGGTTTGTGTATATGTTGTATTATATATTGTATGTTACGGCAGTGGAAGGAACTGCAGCCCAAATGTTTTTACTGATTGCAGCTGTGAAATATTTTTTCAGCTTGCAAGTGTAAAATTCTAGCTTCCAACAAACATGATTGCAGAATCACTTCCTTTTACCGAAACTGATTGAATTCGATTTATTGGATGTCTAATTAAATAAGGTTTGCACAGATTAATAGCTAAGACATTGGTACAGTATTCTTGTATTGATTCAAGGAATGTGATAATGATCATATGCTTATGATTCTAGAGGAAATTATTTTGGTCAAATTATCTGTTGAGGTACATAAAATATTTCTTGATTACATTGTTAAATAGTCCCTTATAACTTTGAAGAGCTGCTGTGAAGTGGCTCCCAGTGAAACTGATGTGTTTGGCTTGCAGTCAGATCTAATCCATCAGAGTGTTTATGAGCTTGTCCACACTGAAGACAGGGCTAAGTTTCAGAAACAGCTCCACTGGGCACTCAACCCCAGCTGCATCTCAGACACTGGACAGCTAGTAGAAGGTAAACAACTGAACATCTCTCCAGACAGGTCACTAGCAGATTTGGGCATGGAGCACTGATAACAGAAATAATTTATTGCAGTTTCATCACTACAAAGAGTAACAGATGCACTGGCCATGTCTACAAACGTTGATTCCTTTATGTGTGTCATGGGCCATAATTTTAACCAACAGCCCACTTAATTTTAACCCACTTAATTTTTAAACACTGAATGATTCCCAAGATGCCTTTCAGTTATATAGATTCTGATTCAGGCTATCTGCACTGTGCCAAACAAATTGGCTGCATCCAAGCCTGGTCTTACAGCTGGTGTTTAAGGGCTATGCCAGTTTTATTGTAGTTTTAGAATGGGCTATTTCTTTTTTCATTAACTGGATACATTTTTATTGGAAATCTAACACTTAACCTGAAAATGGACTCACTTAGCTTAAAAATGCACTCACTGCCAGAACCTTGCACACATAGTTGACAGAACACACACAGTAGTAATTCACCCATCAACATGGACACTCTCATCAGTGAGTTATATAAATACATGGGGCCAAATTTCTGCCACCAATGCATGAGCTGTATTATCTAATGTCATAAATTATATGATCTTAGAATATTGTATTGAATTAGGCCTATTTTTTACAGACAAGCTTACTGTAAATGCACTTCTGTTCTATTTTTGCCAAGCTTCCCATGATGCACCACTGCCTCAGGTGTACTACAACCCAGAGCAGTTGCCACCAGAGAACTCCACCTTCCTTGAGAGAAATTTTGTTTGCAGGTTAAGATGTCTGCTGGACAACGTCTCTGGTTTTCTTGTAAGTAAGATAGATAGATATTTTGTAATGCAAAGGGATGTAAAGCTCTCTCTCTTTTTGGTTCAGTGATAGGTCATTGTCTTACTTATCCCAAAAAGGAAGTGCACTGTAAGATAGCAAGACTTGTTACCTCATGACTCACAAATTTAACTCTTTCATTTCCAGTTCACTAAAATGTTCCATGCAGCCAAATGTTTAAAACATTACATTACATTGCTTCCACTATCCACATCTTTGAATATTATAATCACCAACTTGACTGTATCACTGTAATAAGTTGTTTTCCTGCTGAATGCTTCAGCAGTAGTAGTACTGAAATATTCGTAGTGTTTCGTAAAGCAAACATCACATATTTGAGTAATTAATGGGTTTCTTTGTTTGCAAGCTAAAAATGGTATCAACTTTACTTTTTTGAATAGGATGCAGTGTGGGTCATGTGATCATCACCTTGTCTTCCTGATGTCTTCTATTTTTACAGCCCGTGAACTTTCAGGGACGTCTGAAGTTTCTGCATGGTCAGAATGAAAAGACAGTAGATGGGAAAGCCATCCCTCCTCAGCTGGCCCTGTTTGCCCTGGTGTGCCCAGTGCAGCCTCCTTCCATCCTAGAGATCTGCACCAAAAGCTTTATGTTCAGAACCAAACACAAGCTGGATTTCACACCCACTGCATGTGATGCAAAGTAAGTCACATAATCATGTGTGAAGATTTGAATGCTAGTCTTGTTTGTTCTCAGTGTTTCATTTATTCTCACATTCACTTCTGACCTTTATAGGCTAATTTATTTATTTGGTAAAGAATTATCTAAAGCTGCAGTAACATTTGCCTCTCTGTTGAAACATAAAATTGGTGGTTACTTAAATGCTATACTTTATATATGTTGAAAACAAATGCAGCACCCGAGAACTGAAATTATAAACCATTATTATAGGTTTACTGTTGTGAATGTGGTTAAGGAAATGAGTGCTTTGAACACTGATCTGTCATGTTCGTTTTCCAAAGCCATTGTAATTTGAACCATTATCTAAATCACTTTAAAAAAACAAAAATTTATTTGTTTAAAGTTTGTAAACAATAACTGGCTGAAATGTTTGTTGCTCTTTAACCAGCAGTGTCTCATCTCATTTTCAAAGCTCTTTGTTTTTTGTCTTCTCAAAAGAGGAAGGATTATTCTGGGCTACACCGAGGCAGAGCTGTGTTACCGTGGCTCAGGTTATCAGTTCATCCATGCAGCTGACATGCTGTACTGCGCTGAGAACCACATGCGCAGTAAGAACCTTTAATTGTTTATAGATAAAGACACTATACACACACCGCACACACTATCTCTGCTGGCTTATGTGTCAAGGGGTAGGGGGAGGCGGGACTAAGGCTTGTGAAGGTAATTACTCTGAAGGGCCTATTTACAGCAAGTTTTATACATTTAAAAACTTTGCTATGGCATAGTATAGTTTAAATATAATAAAACAAAATGTATCGTAAAATATTTGTTAAAAAAACAATGTTTGATATTGCTTTCAAGAAACACTTTAAAAATCTATGCATACATATGCATAAACATTCTATGCATACACATGGGTTTTAAGGGAAAGGCTTGCTGCCAATATTAATGACAGAATGGTTCTGTCCTTTTTGTCCTCTGCAGTGATAAAGACCGGTGAAAGTGGCTTGACTGTTTTCAGACTGCTAACTAAATACAATCACTGGGTTTGGGTACAGGCCAATGCCAGACTTATCTACAAAAATGGGCAACCAGATTGCATCATCGCCTCTCAGAGAGCGATCACGTATGTCCATATTTGTCTCTGTGTGAATTTGTGCCTCTATCCTGTTTAAGCACATGTTGCGCAACCTAGAAAACATGCTATCAGTAAGTTGGTGTTATTATGAGATGATATTTAGAGGTCTGGTTACAGTTTATCTTATAATTCTAATAGTGTTTTCTGTTGCTTTTGATCATACACGTACTGAAAATCTGTTTTTTGGGGGGAGGGTGTCCTAAACAGCAAAAAAAAACATGCCCTTGTCCTTAATATCATAACCACTCCATAAGCATTAAACATTAAGTCTGATTTGAACAACCCTGATCCAAGACACATCTATAAAATTCTTATTAAACACATATATACACACACACACACACATATATATATATATATATATACACTAGATAGATAAATAGATAGATAGATACTGAATTTTTTCATTTTCTACAGAGACAGAGAGGGTGAGGAGAACCTAAGAAAACGCACTATGACTCTTCCCTTCAGCTTCACTACAGGTGAGGCTGTTCTTTACGACATGAACCTGCCCAGATCCCTTGGCAGCACAACACTCTCTGAGCCCAGTGCTCCTGGTGACAGTAATAAACCCCAAACCACTGGAACTCTAGACCCAGACTCCCTGCTGGGCTCCATGCTGAAGCAGGATGAGTCTATATACGTTTGCCCTGCAGGTTCGGATAAAACCTCACTGTCCATACAGTGCTCAGGAAAGGATGATCTGGGTGACACCTTCTCTAGCAACTGGCAGGAGAATGTTCCCTCACTGTCTGAGAGCTCTCTGTTCAGACAGGAGGCATTCATTGGCTCTGGAGAAGAGGACACCTGTGAGATACTGCACTTCATGGGGAGTTTAGGAATCAGCCCAGAGGATCTGAAGCCCCTTCAGCAAGACGAACTGTTTCTTAGCATTGATCTTGATGGTGGCAGCAACATGGCAGACCTCACTGATGGGGTTTTATCTTACATACAGCACTCTCTCAGGAAAAACACAGACTGTTTAATGTCCTGTGATGTTCAGGCCAAACCAAAGACAAATCTTGTAAAGACACCTACAAAAACTTTCACATCTCCACAGCAAGCACCTGTGCAACCATATTCAAGTGGTTCTCTCACATTAGTTTCTCAGGAACCACAGATGTCCTTCATAATGGAGCATCCTGAACCTCAGAGCCAACTGCAGAACACACAGGACATAGGAGAGCACCAAAACAATCCTCAAAGACACCAGCACATGCCGTCTCATCCATACAATGAGACAGAAATCCCACAATGTGAACTTTCACACATGACTGTCCAAAAACAGCAGGTTCAGATCATGAACCAGCAGCTGCAGAGAGCTCTCATGGAAAATCAGCAGATGACTCAACAGCTTCAGCCTCCATATTTTCCACCTCTCCACCAACAGGTCTGCAACCCCCTTAAAAATTCTCAGGTTTGTGGGAACCTCACACACGTTCTAGCCAGCGACAGTCAGCATGTTCCTCCTCTCCTCCAGCCAGAGCTTCAACAGTCTGGATGCTTTTACCTGGAGACATCTTCACTGGAAGTGGATCACTCTTACAAAAACCATCTGAGCACTGTGGCCATCAGCTGCTCCCAGGAGCTCTCCTCACCTTACATTACAGCTGGTGACACGGATGTGAGTAAGTTTACTGCTCAGGACCTTGAGGAACTGCTTAACAGTATGGACAGAGGAGCTATTGACAGGAATGGGCAACCAGGACAGAATGTAGGAGTGAGCATCAGACCAAGTCTGGATCAGCAATCTTACATAGACCAGGTATGTTTCATTGCATGAATACATATTTATTCATAAAGGAAATGCTGCAATCCATAAATTAAATTATTTCTCTGATTAGTTTCAAAATGGTGGTCAGAGAAACTATTCAATCGAGAATAACATCTCAACACATCTCGCACAACATCCCAGCCAGCATCAGAACAGCAACAGGCCTCATCCAAACCTGTCTTTAGGAGGATACTGATCAGCTGACATAGAAGAAATTGAGTAGGTGGAACTAGGTGGAACTTCCTACCTATCAGAGATTTGAGCTGGGATGGTCAGAGGCTGAGCAGGGCTCAGAGCTGTGATCATACACAGGAGGAACCCATACTACTCAGAAAAGTAAAGGAGAAGATGAAAATTGGACATTTTTTGTTTTCATCACATGTATTTTACAGTTGTGACTAACCCTTGCACTGTGCTTTTAAAAGTGTCTCTCATGAGATGTGTCTATTGGGCTGTCCCAAAGCTATATATATATATAATATATATATATTAGTGTGCATTAACTGTAAATAGTCTGGAGGAAATACCATGCAAGCTATTATTTTTAAAAATACATTTGTAAAGTACAACAGAACACCAAAAATCTTGGTGTTCTCAACATGTTGGTAACTCATTGATTCTCTGGAAGATGAAGACCAAGGCCAAATATCATACAGTATATGGTTTACTGTATTTTACAGTATTTTCAACTGCACATAAATTAAAGCTAAAGATTTAAATGTTTTGCACACAAATGTTTTTCCTCATTATTTAATTTATTAAAATTAGAAATTTGTTATATTTAGCAACATTAAGGAACATTCAATGGTATTCACCAATCAGGGTATTTACATAGTGTATTACTCAATAAGAACTTACGTGCTGTCATTTGTGTAGTAATTAATCATTATATTGTACTGGATAAAGCTGTTGAAAGACAATCAGACGTATGTAGCACTTACACAGATGACAATATAAACAGATCTGACTAATTATAGCTGGCAAGAGAACCAAAGCAAAGTTTATGGGTAATTCACAGGAAGAATGGACTTTGGCCATACTGTAAATCAAATCTGTTTTGGTTTTCTGCAGAACTGCTGTGTTTAGAAAGCACTATTGATATATGAGCAAATTGAGTGTATTTTGTCAGATGACCAAATTTGGATGACCAGATAATTACTTAAATTTATATATATGGCAGATTTGTTGATACCTGTGGGGCTTATATTACTGTTATCTCATTATTTCTATTGTTCATCTTTCATGCATCTTTTAATGAATATTGATTAAAATGTATTTATTAGAGCTTTGTTATTTCCCAGTGTCTTGTCTTTTCTCAGCACAACTGACTAAAATAAAGGCTTCCATCATCATTTACACTGGTGATTAATATATGCTGAACTTAATTATACAAAATACAAAACATTTGCATTACCATATAGTTGTATTAGTAAATCATCTTATTGTTTTAGGATTTATAGATTTGTTTAAACATTTTATGTGTATTTTTTTACACACACTATGTGTGTAACTATAACTTTTAAGTTATATACTATAACTTAAATGGCAAACAGTACCAAAACTAATAAACTTTAATGACTTGCTATTAAAGATGGATGCTTGTACCTCATCACCACAATTTTGACAAGTTTGGATGTCTAGAATTTGCATGTTTAAAGTACAATTTGAGTTTGTTTTTTAGAAAGCAAAAGTTTGCAGTACATTACAATGCATAGACCTCTCAAAGAGAACTTAGCTTTGAGCTGTAGGACCTCACACTACTAAGCACTCTTGTAGGACAGAACTGTCTATCCAGTGGGTTTATAGAAAGGCACTGTACTTCTGAATATATATGAAATATTATATAATAGAATGAAATATTTATATAACAACCATCATCCAATGAAGCTCATTTACAAAGTAGGAATTAGTTCCTTTTTCCACCTAATTTGGCAGTGTATAAATTAAGTACTTTGATAAGGTGTTAGGGTATATGAATTTGTATTATTTGGATTATGCTATGATATCATAATTTTTAATCCTGTCCAGGGTCTGGTGTAAGGCATTACCTGTAGACTTATGTCTGTTTAGGTCTGTTTTCTGAAACGTTTTTCTAGTTTTCTTTCATGGCACATCTAGTACAATGTCGCCCTCTGTTGTTTGAAACATAAGTTGACTTCATCTCCTAAAGCAATGTTATAAATGTGCAGTGCACTTACGTTTTCAAAGCGGTTATTAGTCCAGGTCAATTAACACATTTTTTGGTCACGAATAATTGTGTAAGTCACATAATGCATGGCATCATAAAGTGGCTATTCCTACAGTAATATCACCAATTTTAGGACCAATTTTAGAACAGTGTTTTAATTGATAAATTGTAATATAAGGAATAAGATAGAACATAACATAAAATAGCATATGAAAAATGTAATTACAACGGTGACATGTGGATATAACAAGAGATCACAGACTTAAAACTCACAGTTCAAGTAGCTTTGTATACTTTGTATTGTATACTTATATGTAAGGCCTAAAACATTTTTAGCAACCATGTGCATAGATGTGTTGTTTTATGTACTTTTATTTTGTTACTGCAAAATCAGCCATAACTGAATCCCCCAAATAAAAGAAATGTAAAACATTATCACCAATGTCCATTTGCAGATGACAGGACAGTGGTCTGAAGCAGCAGCTGAGACTGGGCTGTGAATAATGTGATGGATATTTGCAGAACGAGAGTGGGGACATGACAAAAATGCCAGCCTGGCACAGTGCCAGTGCATGTGTGCATTAGTGCCAGTCTGTGAGAAACACAAAGAACAAAAGAATCACTCTTAGGAAACAGTATATGGTATATACAGGTTATTATATTTTAAAGATTTAATACATTTTTTTACTTTCGAGATACACACATTCCATGTCAAAACATTCCATGTCATGCCTCATTGATTTTAAGATGATTTATGTACTTAATATACTTATGTATTTAGTTAATATATACTTACATTTGTTTCAAATGCTTTAAATACTTGTTTTTAACTTGTATTTTGTCTTATTTATAAGCCTTGTTTTATAACTGGCCAAATACTCTGAACAAACAAAAAAATGCATTTGTCAGAAACACAAATATTAGGATGTGAGGTCATTGTAGACTTATTTCAGAGACACAACTAAAGTCACCATCTACTGAAAGAAAAAAATATCTTGATTAAATGCAAAATGGTAGTGCTGGATTTAAAAATAATCCACAAACAGAATTAGCATAATGTATCGCCCAGTGCTTAGCTTTATCATGCCCCAATATGAAAGAAGATCAGTATTTTGTTCTCAGCTAAATAATAATAATAACAGAGAGTGTTAAATTTAAAGTGGCAATAAAAGTTTAACAGCTAATGGTATCATAGCAATGGTGACCAGCTCACTGGGGTAAGGATAATCCCTGTGGATTTGGCTCCATAAACCCCATAAAATCCCACTAACACCAGATGGAATTTGCCTTCACTGAGGCTGGAGGTTCCCACAAACTGAATTAATAAATGACCAGTGATGGGAGGGTGAGGGGAGGCAGATCAGGCTCAGCACTACTGTTTGAAACCATCTTTATGAACCTGTCCTCTCTGACCTTTGCATGTGACACTTTCCATGATGCTTTTGGTTGATTGTGGCAATGTGTTATCATCAGGGTTGATTTTGTTTTGTGCTAATATGTTGACGTATGTACAGAACAGGCAGGTGTTTCTGCAGCTGTCATCATGCCAATCAGAGGAGAAAAGAGCTCATTTATTTGATATACTGTAGTTATACTGTAACACCAGTGCACATTCATTGTAGTAAGATGGATGCTTAACATTACTACAATGTGAGCTTGACTTTAGTATTTACAATACTTATACTTATAATACTATATATATACAGCTTATATATAAGACACATTTCACTTATTTGTAAATACTTATTTGTAAAAGTACTTACAATACTTTACATAATACTTGTTTACAAAAGAAAAATGGCTGAATTAAACTGTACAGGGAAGTAAAACAAGTCAACATGTGCTCAGCATACAAGTGAACCGCTTCAGTACTGTTTAATAAGCATCCCAGGGTGCATCTCATGAAGCTGAGTGAGAGGATGGCCAAAGTGTCCAGAGCAGTGATCCAGGCAAAGAGCGTATGCTTTGATGAATCTGCAATATAAGATAGTTTTGTATCTTATGTTCTATATCATAATGTTATTTCATAAACTTTTCTAAAATTATAAAATGTGGGCAATAGTGACAATCCATGAGTAAATGGATATTCTAAGTGGTGCAGTGCAGAGTTGTGAATGAATGGGACACTGGGTCAAGGGCTCAGCTTGGATTCTTGGAGGCTTCCAGGCCATCAGCACGAACAATAGCAAACAGCTGGTTAGAGGAGATCATACACACACACACACACACACTGACAGGTCCTCCAGCTGCTTAAGGTGGAAGAAAGGATACAAACAATACAAAATTAAGTTGACGAGGACTGATGAGGTGTACAATTGGGTCACACCAATACACAGGGCCACCAATCGCTCCTAACAAGCATTTAGACAGCATTGTGTGAAACGTGACATATCTGTGAAAACGGGGACCTTCCTCTACACCAGTGAGGAGACATTTGTCAGTAGTTGGACAGGAGCTGTAAAGTGAGTGAGGAATGTGTTTGAAGTGACATGTAAAAATGTGAAGCCCCGACAGCTGTGGATTTATGACTATGACAAATCTGCACATAATCGGCACTAATCGGGATCCCATCGGTTGGAGTGAGAAAGACCTTACGGCTATGGGGCATAACTATTCTTTCATGTCTTTAATGTTGACTGCTGGCTGTATTCTATGAAATAAGACAGAAAGGGATACAGGATATTGTTGATGTCACCTATTGTTTTGAACAATAGGTGGCAGTGTTCCCCCCTAAATGGTGACGGAAGCCACAGCAGCAGGTGCATAATACGAACCTGAGTGCAGACTGAATTCACCACCAACTTGTAACCCCACAGAATGATATATTTTTAATATATTTAAAATCAGGTGATAGTGGGCTGACCTCAAATTGTATAAAGTTGTCTCAAGGATTAATCTTAGTAACTATTTTTAATATTTTGAATTATTTTCCCTAGCAATGGTTTTGTATGTTGGCTTTAAACAGTTGAAACTGTCTTAAAAATAATTGTATACAATTGCAATTCAAAGCAGCTGCTGGGAGAGGAAGATACAAACTCTTCACCATCCTCAGCGTTCACACTGAAGTAGAGTAGATGGGTCTTTTTGTTTATAGTGGTGAAACAGAAAGAAGTTAGTTTAAAACTAATGTTTAACTATGACAGTTTAAATTGTAAATCTTTATTATAAACTTACCACTGTGAATTAAGGTAAATAAGACCATTTTGAGCACTAAACTTTTCTGTACCTGCCCAATAACAGATTTTTGTTAATTTTCAACCACAACAACAAAATCCTACAGTAATGAACAAAACTACCCTGAGCAAAATTCACTTAAGAAAAACATATGACATCCAGCACTACTCTCCTCTAAATATAGATACAACAGAATAAAACCATATTTGGTAACACATTTGAAACAATGCAGACCAATCTCGCTTAAGAAAAACAAGCACAAATCAAAGAGCTTTCCAGTCATATCCAAAGTTCCCATCAGTGTTGTTTCATTGGACCATAACATTGTTCATAACACACAGAAAAATGCTAAAAAAACAACCACTTTAAGCTGCTCTCCTCTCCGACTACTCCCTAGCTTCACGTTCAAGACCACTTTTTGAGGCCGCAGGGGAACATTTAGCCTCCGTCAGAGCACCCATTCCCAGACACAATACAGAGCCAGAATAAACACAACTGTGGCAGTCTTACACCTGCACAAACCAGCTCTCCCCCCATACCACGATAAACTACGTCACCCGTCACAGAGAAGCTCCCCATGGCCCAACTGTATCTCCTCGTCAACTAGACTAAAGAAAAAACACAAGTAAAGACAGTTCGGAATGTGTCTGGATGGATCCTGGGGGATTTAGGATTCTTGTTGATGCGAAAAGACTGCAAACAAATGAGATGATGGATTTACTGTGTTAGCAAGGGAGAAATAGTGCAGAAACTCTTGGCTGGATAAATGTAATGTCGCCGTGACATGCAAATCAACACAAGGCCTGGCTGAAGACCATAAATTGAGGTTACATCAGAATAAATCTAAGGCTGACATTAATTAGTCACCTGCAAGAGATACACAAGGCCAGAAATTCAGTCAAGCGAAGCTGTAAAAACATAAAACATGTTTTTGAAAGAAAAAGAGAGAAAAAAGAGAAGCGAGCATGAAAACGCAGGTCTATAATTTTACAAAATGCTCCTCTACAAAAATAACTAAAGCATGATCTGTTATTTTGAGAGCATTGCATGCTATATACTCACTGTGGTAATATAAGCATAAGTCTATTATGTATTTAAATTGATGAACTTGCTTATCATACAGCAGTTTACATCTATAAATACAAAGTTATTAAAAGAGAGATTGTGTTTAACAGACTGTGAGAACATTATAAAGTCACAGTAAAGTCTTATAGTAAAGGTACAGTTATAAATTCAAATCTTTAGTTGAATTGAAAAGTTGAAAAGTACATTTTTCATGTGTTTTACCAAAAAAACTACTTTCCTCACTTTCTATGCTCAGATCAACACAGTCACACCTTTTCCCAAGTGTTTGAATGATAATTAATCATAGTTCAACAGTTCTAATAAAACGTGTGATAAAAGTTAAGAAATTACTGGTGACCAAAAAAAATCACAGGCACAGCTCATTGGGAAGGGTGACTAAACAGGTGACACATGGCAAAAAAAATCCCGGCCAATATATTTTAATACTGTTAATGCATACATATATAATCAGGCAGTCTGTGGGTTCTGTCGACAGTCACCAAACATTTTCTGTGGAATGTGTAACATGCCCAGCACAGAGCAGCTTTTGCTTGATGAAGCCTAGCAGGTGTATGATTCTCCAGTCAGATGGCTTGAGGGGGCAGTGTCGCCGTCATACTGCCAACTAAAGTCCTTGTGAACCCAGGATCATTCTCACCACAGATTTGTGTTAAGTTGGAAATGTAAGGACAACATATTCTGGCGAGTCTAAAATTTTCTTTTGCTAAATGGTGACAATTCGCATGAATCTTTCTTATAATTATGACTGTAGCAGAACTGACTATTTATAACAAGAGTAGAAGGCATAATTGCTTCTTTGTGGGTAAGAGAGAACTGAAAGCTTTCAGAGTGACAATAATGTACTTAACCTTTTTTCAAAATGCAGAGGTTTAAATTATTAGTTCTGTCTGTGCATTATGTGTATGTAACTTAAAACTTCATGTTAAAACAATCTGCTTAAAACAAGAATTTGGACTGTTTCATTTAATTCACTTGCCTAACAAAGAGGCAGTTCATGTGAAAGAGGAAGATCAAGCACCTTCTTGATTGTTAAAACTGTAACTGTCATTGTTATGTTCTATAGCCTATATTATGTAAGAGTGCAGTATGCTTACATTCAGAACATATTCGTCTACCATGTTGTCAATGCCAGTGACTTGTATGTTCGTTCACCTATGACATATTAACAACAACCACGAAAATAACAAAAATTATTTACTCAGGTGTTGTTAAACTAGTACAATTTAACCCTGAGTAATACATTTCTTGGTACCTATATAATTTAAACTTGAATAAAGCTGCCCAACCCACAATTTTTTTGGTATTTTTTGTTTTATTGTCTTTTTGAATTTGGCAGCTCTTCAGCTCCTGTGGCCTCATATGATAGAAAAGTGTACAATGCATACTAACATTTTTTTTAGATCAAGGTTTTTCTCGTATACTGTGTTTGCATACTGAGGTTTTGGACATTTCGGTCATTTCGCATACTATTTCTTACATATTTTATAGCATGAAAATTTCACACACAAGTAGAGCTTGTGTCAACTGGGGTCTATTTAGGTCTTACGTCAGCAGTTAAGATAAGACTAACAAGACATGGTTACACCTTTAAAGAGTATAACTATTAAAACAAATGATTACCCTCAACCTTAAAAGTGTTATAATGCCTTATAATTGTGTAACCATGAATAGGTATTAGTTTTTAATATTAAAAAAATTACAACTATTTTAACAGCAGATTAAATAATTTAAAATGACTTTCGAAGTGCAGTAAAAGCCATTTTCAATACTTTTAAGTCCATTTCATATACAGGCTTTATAGGAAGTGCTAGTGAAATATTTTGTAGTGTTCCGACATGAATTTAGTGACAGTAATGTGGGACTGTGAATGTGGTGTAAATGTGTGAGAGTAAGTGAGAGGCAGCCGATGACTCAGTCCCAACATCACTGCCGTGTCTCAATCCTCTGAAAGCCCCGAGCTGGGGAAACAGGAATCACAAGAGCCGTGACTTTCTCATATCCTCAGATAATTGTTCAGAGACCTTATAACACAACATGCCCTCTGGTCACTTCCTCCACATGAGGCTATATGACAGGGATTCTCTGCACCTGAGTGTGTACACAGTAGAGTGTGTGTGTGAGAGAGAGAGCATTTCAGATTGATATTGTTGCTGTGAGAGGAGCTTTGAAGCTCTCTTATTAAGATTAAGCGAGGTGTGTGTTCAAGTTTGGCTATACTGGTCAAAATAGCAGCAAAAGTTAACGCAGTGTTACACACAGACTCTATAGGCCATTCAATCCTGGGCTATAGGGTCATAGTTTATATATTTTTGTCTCTAATAAGAATTAAATTGTGTTAATGTGTAAAAATGTTTATGATGGAAAGATCAGTTGACAAGAATGCAATCCTTTAATCTGTGATCTGATCTTATCTGCTTTAATTTTATATTTTATCTTAGTTGTATAAACAATAAGCAATTTGCTAAACAGCCATAAAAACACTGCTTAGAATTACAGTATGATTATGTTTTGTTTTAAATATCATCTAGATATTTTGTTTTGAAGTACTGGAGTGTGGACAGTGTAAGCTATTATTACATTGAAGTGCAATGTGTTTGAAAGAGGAAACTCTGAAACCCTAACACATTCACACACAAAGATAGTACATTTATGAGATGCCCTTTCACAAGCTTCCTGTTCGATTCTAAAACTGAAAAGCTTCTTTTGAAATTTGTTGGTTTCTGAGAAATGGGAGAGTACACTCAAAAAATGCTGGGTTGTTTCTGTAACCACATTGTTGGGTTAAATGTGCTGGGTCATAATTCTGGGTTGTTTGAGGTACAGTAAACACTTTGCTGGGTTTTTTATGCTGGGTCAATGGGTTTTGAGGGGTTATTCACAGCTAAACATCTGCTTGGGTTATTCTTACCCAGTTACTGGGTCAAAATTGTTCATTCTTCGCTGAACTTACTAGATTCTTCACTTGCCTTTAGACTTGAAGTTCAAGCAGCTCACAGCGGTCAGGATTTTATAGTAAGTTAATATAAATATTTACCTGTATTTCTACATTTATTTTTAGCGTTGTCAATCATTCAATAATTCAATTCTATGTAAACACAGAGTTTTGTGAGGAAAAGTTTGATTCAAGAACTTCAGAAGAAGCGAAACTGGTAAGCTCAGTGTCTGTGACCTTCTGTCAGAACCAGCATCATTTTATCAATAATAATAATAATTGTCGAGAGTTTTATAACTGTACCGGTAAATGAGCGCATCTGTGACGTGCAATCTTCACTGCTTAAACGATGACTAATGTAAGATGGAATACATCGATTAAGCATTTTATTGCCCTTAAGACCCATGAGTTGCTAGGACTAGTATGAACACTGTGGCTCTGGGTGGCCAATGATTATTCGTGAATTTAACATAGTGGTATGATTTAAATCCATTACGTTGCAAGTGTAACGTTAGCTAACGTTGCATGCAGTAATCTCTGGTTGTGTAATGTTATGAGGCTCGGGGTATGGTGTTTACTCTGATCGTTTTACTCTTTCAGTCGCAAGTAACCACAAGGTTTAAAACACACATACACTCTGTGGAAGTCTGTCCAATCATTGCATTCGAGGCATCATTCTTAGCACTGTGTTCGTGTGTTTTGGAGGGGGGTGTTTCGTGAATATGTAATTTATTTAATCTGAAATTATATTCTAGTGACTGAGATTGTTGCTGGTACTGATGGACAGTTCTAGAGCCTAGACAACTTTAAAGGTAATTTTTTATTATCATCATTTTATTATCATCATTATTGAGAGTTAGATGAACTACATTACATCTACATTATTGTTACATGAATCAAATTAGCTAGGTATTTAAAAAAGTTTATAAGAAGATGGAGAATTAAATACTATGGGTTTTGTGAGTTAGTGAGTTTATTTTTTTCTTTTAACCAGGCATTTACCTAATGTATTCACACATTATGCTGGAATCGTTAGTCTGACAGTAATCATACCTAACACTAACATTTATCTATTTGGATAACTTTTACATTGTTAACGAACTCTGCTAATATGAGATTTTTTTGTATCCATGTCTCAACCATGTGTTCACAGGGACACCCGAGACAGACAGGCCCATCTCTGGTTCAGTCAGATGATCAGCCTCGTTTCACCTAATGATTATCAACCAGAAGATGATGAGAATCTGCGATGACCATTAACTACACCTTTGCATACCATGAGCAATAAGTCATTGGCAGACTGTACTCCTCTCAGTTCAGAAACATCACCACGTATCAAAAATAAATGGATGCTGTAAGCTCTACATAAACAATATAAGATGGACTTCTTTAATACTTTTTGAATGAAAATGTTTATAAATGTTTGCTTAACTGCCTGGTCGACTGCTTTCTGTGTTGCTTGTGTGGAAAAAAACTCATTAAAATCATATTCAAAATCACAAATTAGCCATGTTTTTGTATTATTGTATTCCAGAACAACAGTAATTATAATAATGCATTCTTTTGTTTGTTTCTATTTGTAACTATGTTCATTGTTATTAATAAATGTAAAAGTGAGACCCAAATGTAAAAGGAAATAATGTATAGGTAATATTTAACCCAGCAAGAGAGTAAGTTTCACCCACAGGCTGGGTCACATAAACAACCCAGAAATCTGGGTTAAATAGTAAAACCCAAAACTTGTGTCAAACCAACCCAGCGTGTGTTCTGTCCAATAGTGACCCAGCGGCTGGGTTAAGGTTGGGTTGTTTTTAACCCAGCAGTTTTTAGAGTGTAACTCAATATGGGCTGTTCTCTCAGCTATGATTAAGCCATTTTGAAAACAAACAACAAAGACAAGTTTATCTTATCCCTTCTTTTGAAATAACACCAAATAAATATTTCCTCATCAAACAAAGTGCTTGGATGGATTATGAACCCATTATGAAGTTGATTTTACACTTCTCATCCAGTGTGAATCTAAGTCATGAATCACAGAGCCCCACAATAATGAATGGTCTTACATACATACCAGTGATATAATCTTAGAGCTAATCCATTTGGAGATCAATAAATAAGAGTGTAGACAGGGTGGAGCTGCACAGACTGAGAGCTATTGTGCTCTATATTAAGAGCCGTTTCAGGCTTGACACAGAACATGGTCTCTAAGCAACCGCATCAGATTCTAAAGTAACAGAGCTGTCTGCATTTCCAATGCAGTATGTAAATAACTTACCTGCATTCAATAGTGCCGCATCTCTGAGACTATATTTTTTATGTATAGACTTTTAGCATTAGACTTTTATTGGATGTCTGCTAAAAACCGTTTAATTAAATATGCCCTTACATTGGTATAATTAAAAGAATCCTCCATCCTCAGTTGCACTACACTTGTTGATGGTCTGTCCAATTAAATTACAAAATTGCCTGTATAGTGTTTGGATTGGTCAATTAAGCTGTGGCCGCTGACTTTTGCCACCTGCTGGTAAACAAAAACTCAAGACAAACACAGTGTGCTGTATGTATTATGGTTCAGAAGGTTGCTGTTTATAAAGGTTCTCATTTAAAATACAAAAATTGACAGATTTTGTTTCTGCATGTTTTTGAGAGATGAAATGTTTGCAAAAATGTGTGATAATTCAGTGTAAATGTGTGTGTGTAATTTGCTCCATCTCTCAGCAGCAGTGGCCCTTCACACATTTTGAAGTCGTCACTTTTACAGCCACTGTGTGCTTGCAGAATGAAGCCGAGCACACAGCAATTCCACTGCTTATTTAAACGGTTATACTCTGCAACCTGCTGCCACTGCCTGTTCTCATTTCTCAGCCATTCTTGCATGTAAAAAAAACAATGTAAGGGTAGTAAGGTATTGAAAGCATGTTATAAATGTACCACATAAGGCACATTTAGAGGTACATAATTGAGCCTGCATTTTTTTTAATCTTTATTATCAAATTCTCTTAGTTAGCAAAACAAGAAAAGCATTCAGAAATTGTTGATTTAAAAATTGTTTGTTTGAGCTGTTTTATTTTGCATTTATTTAATTTGAGTTTTTTGTTATAATTGCATTTGTGTTATTTATTGATTTGTGTAAATGTAATATTTTTAGCCATAAACATTACTTTGATAACTGTGTTAAATGATTAAACTTGTCATGCATATGCATTTATCATTGACGTTTTGTGTGATTTTAATTGTTAGATACAGTGTGTAAGTCAAGACCTCTGAGAAAGGACAGGCCAATGAATTTCCAGTAAAAATAGATTTTTTGACTTTGGGAGAACATCTCTGTTTACTGCGCAGTATGATTAATGAGTGTAATTAATTATTACTGGATTGACTGTTAAACTAAAGGCAAAAGCAGTCTAAAGGAAAGAGAACCAATTCTTTAGCTCTCCGGAGGGGCATAAAATGCTTCTAACATTGAAGGTTGAGTTATTTTAGGGTAGGCCTAATTTACTTTCATTTCCTGATAATGTTCTGAACTGCTTTCTAAAATCAACTCTACAGGCTTGACATTTGCTGGAATTAACTACAATACAGTTTTATCTATAGTTTTGTCAAACTACACAAAATGTGTCTTCTGAACCACTTAGTATTTAGTGTACTATTCAAATGTTAACCTTGCAAAAACGTTAGTCCTTATAAACAGCTTTTGGAAATGGATGGAATGCTGTTGGTTATTAGTAAGACAGGTGTGACCAACTACAAGCTACATTCATTCATTATCAGTGTGTGATCTGTGATTTCCATTACCACACATACCTGTTTTGACCATGACAGGGGTAACAGACCGGGTGACATTGACCAGGTCCGGTCATAATTGGGCCCCAGGTCACCATGGTCTGCGATTGGCCGACCCTTTGTTCTGGGCTTTCATGTGCACTGCACCTGCTCTGCATCTCCCTTGAGTCGTTGCGGTGAATTATGGGATGGTGTAGGATGGAGAGGCGTGAAATGACAAATGTGAAGTTGCTTTGAGTTTCCACAGGCTAGTGGTGCTCGTTTTGGGGTCTAAAGCAGGACAGCCATATACCCAGATGTATGTAATTGACTGGAGTTTTTGTGCATTGCCTTTATAGACTTACAAGGTGTAAAAATCGAACAGCTTTATTGGCATGGTAGGAAAGAGGCTCTGCATTGTCAATGCAAATACTTTAATGCATATGCATATAGTCCTCAGAGAGATTGAGTTAAATAAACGGCTTCAGTTTATAGAAGGTTATGTGTTATAACACAGGAAGGTCTTCCTCTCTATAAGATGAGATTGTGGGGCTGTGTCCATGTAATCTTTAATTAAACCTTATGACAGGTTTACTATAGTCTTTCCATCTCTTTTTCTCTCTCTGTTCTTTTTTCTCTTTCCTTCTCATAGCATCTGTAGCTTGATTATAAGGCTGATAAAGGCTGATCACTGAATGCTATTTAAAGCCCTGCCACAGTCCTACTGCCCGGGACAGAGATTTAGTTAGTGGCTGATGTCCTGTTTGCTAGTGTGAACTGTTCAATCCTGTTTGTAGTGGAAAGTTAACAAATCGCTTAGTTAAATCTTACCTCAAAAGAGAGACTGTTGTTTTTCTTACCACTGCTGTTTAAATGAGAAAGAGAGTGAGACAGAAAGGAAGAGAACAGAACAGGAGAGGTTTATGGCTTGTTAGTTGGGCTGACAGAGCAGTGGTTAAGTTGGAAACACCAGGGTGGAACTAGATCTGAGATGAAAGGAGCGGTTAGGCTCTCTGAAACCATTTCTTAACACAGCATGAGGTGTGTGTATGTGTGTTAGAGAGAATGTCTCTATACATAAACTTCCCACTAAAAATGACTTGAGATGTCAGGAAATGTAAAAAAAAGAAATGAAAAATAGAAGCAATACTTCAGAACTGAGAATAAATTACTATTTTTGTATTTTTGTCTTGAAGTTTTTCAAAGCAGAAGTTAAAAAATACAGTAACATATATATATATATATATATATATATATATATATATACACACACACACATAATACCTACCAGTTTATGATCTGCTGTAAAATGCTACCATACATTGCTTGAGATATTTTTGTGTTGTGCCTTTTGGGAAGGGAGGGAATGAGAGATCAGCACGAGATAAATGATGCACGAGATGGAAACATGTGCACTCAAGAAGCATTCAGCACGTCTTAACCGTGGGAGGTTACCGCACTGCAAGCTTTTGGCCAAATGAGTGGGCTGACCTGATCTGACCTCTGATCTGTATCCCACTCCTCATAATAATCTGCTGGGAGCTCCTCTGACAATTAATAATGATGATCTGCTACTCCCACACAACATCATGGGGATAACATGGATGAGATCAAACGAGAGGAAGAGAGATGGAGAGGAAGGGAGAAAGAGAGAAAGAGAGAGACAGAAAGAGAGAGAGAGAGAAGGCAAAAGGGTTTGAAGAGGTTGTTTTAGAGCACTAAATATGGTTACATTCACACATTAGGTTACTGAGGAAAGAGAGACAATCGCATTCTAAAACTGAACTTGTTCTGTTAGCAAATACAAGTGTCAATCCCCAACACGGACTGTGTGTGAACATAGCCTGTGTGTGAATAATACAATGTCTGTGTAATGATAGAATTTTGAAACAGAACAAAATCATTTTATGCAGTAGATAATATGCACCATTTTTTAGTTATGCCTATTACATACTGTAAATAGTAATAATAGCATACAATAACAGACATGAAGATGAGCAGCTAATTCTGTTTTATGGACATAACAAAATGAAGAGCATACTGTAAAACTCCTGTAGACGACACAAAAAATTAAACAATTAATGAAGTCTTAATTTTTCTGTAAAGATAAAGGCTTAAGGGTTTAAATGAATATATTAATTAAAAAATGCAACATTATTATTATTCATAAATGTGTTGTAACATTCTAATACTCCATTTAATAACAATAGTACTATTATTATAAGTAAATAAAATATAACCAATACAATATTCAAATGGACCAATAAGAGATCTGATGGCACGGTCTGAACTGAACCTTTCCTTTGCTTCATATTTTGGTTAATTTAAACATTGGATAATTTTATTAGTTATTTAGTTAAGTTTTCTTTCATTTTTTTATTCTGAAAAGGCTGAACATTCATTTTGCATTTAAGCAAACATGAATCATTCTTCTCTGAGAAATCATTCTTCTGTGTAAATAATAACAGGAAGTTTTCATCCTCTGTCTTGTTCATTGTGGTGTACATCTATCCCAGGACCTTTCTCTAGGAAACTTTATTCATCCTGGTCATGGAAAGCCACAATGGCGTAGGTGGTAATGTCCGAGACAATAGTGGTCAAGGAAATCTGCCTTTTCCTTTGCTGTAATGTATAATTTCCTGTTTTCCCTATTTCATATATATAATACATGGATTGAGATGGGATCAGTTTTTTATTGATTTTAAACTGAGTGTTGCTAAGAGCTTTTTCCTAAATGCTGGGGAAATCTCAGATTGCCTTAACCATTTGAAAATGGTTTTAAAAAGTAAAACTGTATCAGATGAGGTACTTTTATTGCCCTGTTTTATAAAACGTCTGCTACTACTTATAGTGGGCTTTTAAACTTTGGAGTTTGGATAGATATAAAATTAAGCTCTCTTGACTGCCTTATTACTGGTGCTTTTGTAGAATGATTTCATTAATGAGATTTCTATCTAGCATTGAGATACACTGTGAGGTTTCATGCCAAACAAAAGAATGAGTATTAAATATTTTTTTAGGCTGAGCATTTTAGTTATGAAAGCAAATACTAACCTCCAAAATAGTAACACTCCTAAATAGGTAAAAGATTAAACAATGCTAGATTGTCAAGTGGAGGTTAGAAATATAAAGATTTAGAAGAAAATGCACTTTGCCAATTATGTGAACATTTAGTAATTTGCATCCATCTCCATGTGTGCTTGTGAGGACATTGAGTGTGTTTCTGGAGAGATGGGTTGAGATTATTGTGAGATTAAACCTGTAATTTTACCTCTAATAAAATGGCCTAATAAAAAAAAATTAAATAAACTGTTTGTCAAATGTAAATGTAAATGGGATTATATATAATGTAATTTAAATAAATTCATATAGTCAATTATATCCTGATGACTGATGGTAGTGAAATATTACCAGTATGAGGGCTGAGGTTGCAGGCCCCTGCTGACAGGGTCCATGACGTAGGCTGTCCCAGGTTAAAGGTCAGAGAGGGACTGTGCTTGTGTGTTTGTGCTAAACTCAATCTAGTAAATCAATAAGCTCCAGCAGTCATGGTGTGATTGATCTGGGGGATGTCAGTGAACTGTCCCCTCACTTCCAGCCACATGCACAGCAACATGTCTATTTATAGAGCTTCATCAATACAGCACTGAAAGGACAGACAGCAAAGCCTCTTCAGAAACAAGCAACGCACAGAGAATACCAACAGAAACAGCATGAGGAGAGATTTCTGATTATCATTGCTGCAAATGGCAGCATGCACTGGAAAAGAAAATTACTAACAAGATTGTTCTTCAAAACATGTTATAGAATGGTCAAGTTATATGTTAAAGCCAAAGAAATAGTCTTTGGTTATGCAAAAAAACCTAATTATTCTATAATTATTCTATAAAAACTAAATGATTTTCTAATAAAACATTGTACAAATCAGGCTCTGGTAAACAATGACTTTAATAAAATATTTGCAATACAATTTATATATTGTGTGACAATACATGGCAACTTTTGAATGACCATCTATGAAACTGTATTTTTGTATGACTGATGGTGTAATTATGGCATCTACCAACAGGGACCAAACTGCTGAAGCTACCCAGCCAAACCTTGATCCCTTGGTTTTCTCACACAGCAAAACACAGATGTTGACAGCGGCCTATATTTTCACTTCTACGAGTGTATCAAGAGATTTCCAAACTTGCTTTTACAGTTTCTAAACACTTCTAAACACTTGAAATTTATGAAGCAAGAACAGAAAAAAGCACTTTATGCACATTATCTGCACCGAGTTGCAAAGTGCTATCACCATCACCCTAAATGTCCTGCAGGAAATACCAGTGGAGGCTAGATCGAGTAACTTAATAAAGCCACAGTGCCTAAATCATCAGATGGAGTGGAAACATGCCCACAGAACACAGCCAGATGGAGACACTAATTGGGTTTTGACCTCCAGTCAACAGCCCTGATGTCTTTGGACTTCTATGTGGCAGATCAAGTGGAGGTGGAACCGTGGTGACATTTTCAGAGAGATAGACTGGCTGAGTTTTGTTGAAGAACGTAAGTTGTGAGAGTGAGGAGAGGAGGGGAAACCTCAGCAGCAGGTGAGAGGAGAAAAGGTGCGCTGATGCAAGGATGTGAGTAAACGTGAAACGTTGCCAGTAAGTCTGTAAGGTGTGTGGCCTCGGAGGAGCTGGGAGCCATGGGAAGGCAGAGATCTCGTACCTGTTTCCATGTACAACTACAGCACTGTGGTCCCCTGCCAGCTACCTAAAACGACTGCATCCCACTGTTAATGCCACAAACAATTATGATGAAACTCTAAGGGTTTCATGTACAAACACATTTGTATATAGAATTTATTGATGGGGTCCAGCATAATCATACCAAATTTAAGATGCACTATATAACCATTGAAATGAATGCTAAGTAAATAATAACACAAAATCAAATGAAATCAAAAACAATTATTTCTTTAATCATTGACGTGAGACAGGTAGATGGCAACACAGCACTTAGCAGGTTAATTTAATGACTGCACAGAAAGACGGGGTCAGACTGCTGCAAAATCCAATTAAATTATGCCTCTTGCTGTTCTAAGCATTTTATAAAAGTTTTTCTGACAGGTTTTGCCAACCTTAAATTCAAAGAACTTATATAATTAATTTGGAAAATGATGATGATGAACTGACTTTTTAAAAACTATAATTACTTAAACTATAAAAACTCAAACCTGATTATATAGAAGTAAAAGCCAAACTATAAAAACATTGGACACTTAATTATTTCTCAAATAAAGCTAAATATACATAGAGTACAGTAAGTTTAACTACTATAAGCATATTTAGAAGTAAATATGTACATTATTTGATGTCTTAATGAACAATTTGCAGACATTCTCAAAAGTAGGAATTGATTATATGTGCCTAATTTCTTTGGATAATTTTCAGCCAATCTTCTCCAATGTGCAGCTAGATCACACCCAAGCTATCAATGAAAACAACATTATTTCAGTTAGATGCACTTGGTCAAACAGTGCTCATAATCTACTTATCAGATCCAAAAAGAGTTGCTGCAAGAGAGAGAGAATAGAGAGAGAGACAAACATGACACATAGGAAAAACAGACCAAGATCTTTGAAGCAAAGAAAAACAAGTGAGCACTCTGACACGTCCTCTCCCACACAGAGTGGTCATCATCCAGTATGGAACAAACACACACTGCAGTCTGATCTAATTAACTAAAGAGCAATATTTGCTCACCAAGAGGACAGCTAATGCAGCACTGCCTTTATATGGAATGAGACAAGAGCAAGAAAAGCCTTTCATAAGAACCCAAGAAAGACTGCAGAGCTTTTAGAGTAAACACATTTGGTGCCCTTGGAAAATGTCTATAATGTGTTTGGGATTGGGAGGGGATGTATATATACTGCAATTGAGTCTGGATATGTGTGTTAGTTTAATAGTTAGCTTCTGTTGCAGAAGGCCGATATATATATATATATATCGGCCTTCTGCAACAGAAGCCACATAAATGCAGCACATAATATGTGAACAGTCTGTACCCATTGTGGTCACCTTCCCTTTTGATGTGCTCTCACACTCTCTTTCACTCTCTTTTGTTAAGAGCTCTCCATTTACCTCACATTTAAATTCAGAAAATGCTCAGGAGCTTTTGTCTGGTACAGCTCATGTCAGGGAGGTGACAGCACACAGAGCAGTCTGTGGACAGGCATATGTGCATGTGTGTGTGCAACTCTCAGCTAACACTGTGACGCTACACTTAAATGCTTTAATAAGACTAGAAGGAATAAAGGCCACAGCTGACGTGGGCGAGCTATAAACGAGCCCCCTGCCTCTTCGCTTTTTTGTGTATGTCTACATTCAGGGCTAGTTACTGTTCAGATACACACGCGAAAATACATACCCTATCCCTTTAAAATCCAGCACAGGAAGTCACATACAAATATCAGAGTGTAGGTGATCTGTGTGTAAATAACAAGGAGTATTTTTAGACTCAGAAGAGGTCATTTATCTCTTGGCTGTTGTAGAATACTATGAAAACCATAGACTGTAGATCTTAACGCTTTATTGATGCAAGATAGATTACAAATGCCTCACAGTATTTTACAATTTAATTCATTGTTGCTTTTGGAAATAACCTTCTTGAAAATTATAGTTGGTTTGTATAGAAAGTTCCATTAACTATATGACTGAATAAGTGCATATGGACAGCCAGACTGCTGTGCATTCTCACAGAAGAGACAAACTAATTTAAACTGTTGAGCCAAGATGATTTAAATGCAGGTTCCACATTAAAATGTATAAAAACCATTTGTGTCTTTGATAATTAAGTCACATGATTCTTGTAGATTTTAAAAAGAATATCTGTGGCAGAAATCAACCAGTCACATGTAAAAGGTAAAACTAAAGTCACACCTAGATGCTTTAACCTGATAACTCTGTCAACATCTACCAACCCTCATGTTGCTCAAAACCTGTATGATTACTGCTTTTTCTTGTTTTTACTCTTTTATGCTAAATTGCATTTCCTATCAATCTTATTTCTTTACTGTTTTTCTTATCTTTATTGTTTTAGGCTAAATGGAATTTTCTGAAAAGCTACTTTGCAACAATACAAAATTGTAAAAACCTCTATTGAAATAAAATTGAATTTTATTTATGCTAGAAATGGATGTATGAAAAAGAAATGTATCAAAATGTTGAAAATATATAGACATATGCCACAGTTAATTAAGGTACTCTGCAAGTGTACAAGCCCTTACCAAAATATTTACTAGTATCAGTAACCTTTTCCAGGGATACACATTTGAAACTCTCCTAGAGATCATTCTTAAAACCATTAGCTATTACACTTGAGGTAGCCAGTAAACCTAGTTCAAGTTCTGCTCTTTGTAGGTCAGTGTTATGAGAATGGTGGACAGATGGTGGGTGAATTGTTTGCCTGCTGCGTGTGTGAAATCCCTACATACTCTCGACTGTTACTACTAAGCATAGTAGCAGGTGCCAAAGACAGAACTAAGACTTAGCAAACAATAACTAATCATTAGCTAGGATCATGCAAACTCATTGTGCAAACTCCGCACAGATGCCCAAGAATATATAGCTTAGATATGGCCAAGATATATTTAACAGTGTTGTGTATTTAACAGATTTGTGTTATTGCAGATATACATTTCTTTACAATCATTGGAGCAAACAAGAAAAGAAAAACAATGGCTGACCTCTGTGGGCTTCCGTAATCTCTTGTTTTGGATGCAGTCCTAAATTATATCATTCGAAAATCTGTTGAACATAAACATTAGGTGTGTTTGGTGTATGACATCAAAGTACTGCAAGAGTGACTCAAATGAAAATGATTGGTCTGTGCAGTGCTGCTTTAACACAGGGACACCATAGCGTGAAAGATTAGCACGATTCTAAGGGCCCTAGTCAGTAGGCATTTGTGGGCACGCCACACCCACAAATGCGTTTGCAAATGGACTGAGGGGGACCAGGGCCCGACTGAGGCCCGAGGGCCCCAATTAGCACTGGTGATGCTGTTAGCACTGGTGATGCTAGTAATTTTTTACAGTTTTAGTTCTGTACTAAAACATTTAGGCAATCTCTAGCTGCTCTTTGTGAGCTGGCTGCAACTGAGCACATTTCATGAGTTGACTCCATCTCTGCTGGAGTGTAATGTTTCATTTAACAATGTCAGATGATAAAAGTAATGACCACAAATGACAAATATTGTTTTTATTGTTTACCGTTACTCCATTGGAAACCTCAAATATTTTTGTGCTGCTTGTTTGGCCAAAGCTAAACTGCATAAATCTCGCCAGCTTTACTGCAATTAAAAGTGTCACTAGATTACAGCGCTTTCTCACTGTGATTTTTTGTAGTCTTGTACTAAATAAATGTTTTTCTCTTTCTAAAAAGGCTCTCACTGAGATAACCATGGCTGCTAGAGACCCCAAATCTGAGACAAAATGAGAAAGATAAAATGTGGAGGAATTGATGTGTGTGTTTGATTTTAGCTAAAGTAAATGTGACATGATTTCTAAAGAAAATAAATATACAGATGTTGATGAAGTAGGTTATAGAGATATCAATATAGGATGTCTAATTGAGGAGGCTTCATTCTATTTTGGTGAAATCATCAGTGTTTTGTAGAATGTTTGTTCTGAAATAAAATTGAAACACATCTCAGAGTTTAGAGCAGCAGGGATTGTACTGAGAGTTTTAAATAAAGTTTGACCCACACACAGATGGCTCCTGTGTGCTCTGAGCCACTATTTCATCTTAAACACAGCTGGGAAATCCCTTCTGAAGAACAACACTGGCCTCAATATACAAACTGACCACTCCACAAATGACCACACATGTGCAAACACAAGTAAAGCCAGTTCAGCTAAAGTGTGTAAAAATATTTACAGTAGCAAGGCAAGCGCTTGTTCTCCTGAGAATTGTACTTGGAAATGCAGTTTCTATGGCATATCTTAACAACCCTGTGTACTGTGTACAATTACCATGTTGTAAAATTATGCCTTGCATTGGCCCCAGCATACAGAATTTATATAATACATCTGTAGATTTATGTAATAGAATTTATATAATAAATAATAGATCTGAGAAAATGCTGAAAAGAAAAGGGAAAAGAGCCTAAAAAACTGCATTTGATTCAGTACATCCTCTGCATGCTGAGCACACAAAACCCTGTGAGGTCTGTGCAGAGTGGCTCCGAGCAGCAACATGTCAAGCAAAATGCAGGCAGATAATATTTATATCTCCTGGTAGTGTGTGTTTTTTACAGAGGCTGGAAAGAAAAAAATGGAAGACAGTGTAAAGGGTGGAATGAGGCAGTTCAGAAAGACAGAAAGAGATAGAGAACAGCTAAACAAATAAAGCAAATGAAACAGCATACAAAAACAAAAGAGAGATAGACACAGATAGACATGCCTTCTGGCTGTAGATGAGGGCCACAGCTGTGTTTGGTGTGGTATTTTTAAACGCATCTATGCTGCTCCAATCCCTGTACCGCGCCTGACCTATTTATAGCCTGAGCCGGCCATTGTTCTATTTCTGTCACCTGTGGGCCATGCTCTTGTTGATTCACATGCAAATCAGCCTCCTCCTCTTTGTGCCAAGCAACCTGATGGAAAAAGAGAAGGAGAGAAAGACAAACAGGAGGTGAATTCAACTCCTCAGAGAACCTCTCAGCCACCTTAGAGCGGAAAAAGAAAGTTAAGAGCAAGGAAGGACTGAAAACATTAAGTCTGACATATTGGGGAGAAAATAACATGCAGTTTTGTCAGGACAAGAGGAAGGCAGAGCTCAGAGAGTGTGAGGGACTCTCCCGCTGATTCTGAAAACCACTTAGGTGCGACTGCAAAAGAAGAGAAGACATAGAGGAGCAGAGCGGAGAGGAGGAGGAGTGAAGCTTTCAGTGTTAGTGAGGGAGCGTTCTGTCACTCTACGAGTGTCGCTTGAGGAGGAGGAGGCAGAGGCGAACGTTCCTGGTCTCTTGAGACAGAGAACGCGCGCGCGAGAGAGAGAGACAGAGTGTGAAGAAGGAAACAAGCTGACAGTAATACAGAAAGAGCAGGGCTGGCAGACGATGTGCTGCTAACTGAAGTACTCATGCTCCAGACCATTTACGAGGCAGACTCCTGTTTCTCCACAGACAGCTTCGGCAAACACCGGCTGCCTCAGACCCCCCACGACTCTGACATGCATAACGTCAACAACTCAGGTGACTTTTTATCTACATGTCTTTTTATCTATTGCTTTCTGTAAAATAATTCGATTCTAAACTTGTAGCAACATTTGGAGAGTTATATTAGTTGCCATTCAAGTGCATTAAGTGCATTTGCTGTTTAGCGAGGTGTGTAACTGCACCGCTGTGGTGTCTGAACTGCATGATGTTTGTGTTGTGGTTGCGCTCTCCTCACATCTGCTTGGGGAAAGTTCTGAGGAGGGCAGCAGGGCTCTGTGGATTTCTATTAGCGGCTTTAACATTAAATCACTAAACTAACAAAGGGGTGGTTTGAGGTGCGAGCAATTATCCTGTCAGACGTCATTCCAGCTAAGCTGCCAAATGACAGGGAAGTGTAGGTTATAAAGGACATGAAAACAGACCGAAGACTCCAGCGTCTACAGGATGTTGTGTGATTTTAGCCTTTAAATTAGGGAGAGGAAACTTCCTGACAGAAATATGCATGAAAGGCATGTTACTGTTTGCAAAGTGTTTGGGACTGACATCACAAGAGAGAACGTGTTTGCTTAATCGTCTAAATTTTGAGCATGACTCATTTTTGCTCTTTGCTGTAATTTCTGACTTGTGACCAGTGCCAGAAAGCTGCTGTCACATCCTCTGACCAGTTTATCATTGCCAGAACATGATGTTTTCTGGAAAATCCGTGATTTGAAAGTTTTCATATTTAGTTCTTATGAGGTGGGGAGGTAAGGGGGAAAAGGAAGTGCATGTATAATAAGAAAACAGACTGAGTTATTTTCGGTTCCTGAAAGAAGGGTGGGGAAGATTGCTTCACCTCTGAATTTTTTTATTGCACTGAAATGCCTTATCACTGCTGAACCACACAAGATTGTCTGGTTAGATTTCAGCTTCATTGCAACATAATTAAAAGTTTGCTGATTTATCATCTTCTGTATAACAAATCAGCACACAGACACACATGCACAAACACACCAACTTCATACAATGCATAATGCAATCCTGTCATTCTGAATATAGTTCTAGCCCTCATTTGTAAGTCTTCAAAGCTGTGTATTACGCACAAAGACATGTTAAATTTCGAGCTGTCTCCTTCAATAAGGCTCAGCAGACTGGCTCAACCTGTTAGGGGAGTAAGTTTAACCATTCAGAGCAGCATGGCACCCCGTTTTACACAACATATCAGGCAGTGACCCATAAACATGCGTAAAACTACTCCGCCCTGACACAAAGCGAACCAGTTAATGCTCTTCTGTCTAGTGAAAGCCCCATACAGGCATGCGTGGCATTATACACATGTATGCGATTCAACAACAGCCATCTGAGTGAGGCAGGCAAGCGGGCCTGTTGCTCGCTCTGTGGGTCAGCTATTTTTAGCATGTTATTTTCAGCTTATAGCGTTAGCATGCTAAGATTAGCGACCGTAGCACTCTGCTATTATACCATCTCCACACACTCTTAATATAACCACAGTGGAATGGTTATTAAGAGTTTTGTCATTTGCTTCGGTGGTCTGGTACATGGTGTGCTTATTAAAAATATCTCTGCTTTTTCTTTTGCATTTAATTTTTGTTATTTTCCTTGATTTTCTTATTTTCCCTATCACTGCTGTAAAATTCCAAGCATAGTGTATTTAATCTGAAGTTCTTCTAACAATATTGACTATAATCTTTTGGCTGTATGATCAAAAATATAAAATTCAGTTAATGTGTTAACTGAGACAAATAGGTCAGGTTACGTCTTTGTTAAGAGTGCCTGATGAGACTTAATCTGTAACTGATGTCAGCAAGCTTAGGGAATCAGATCTTTGGTTTCCAAGCAAATCTTTGAATCAAAGTCTATGGGAGGCTGCGGCCATTTGAAGATGTTCATTGTGCTGTTGTGCAGAAACTTTGAGTACCATCAATGGCATTCTTTAAACAATACTGTTTCTGTAATCAATTTAAAAATGAATAGAAATTTTAGAATAAATCAAACAAGAGAAGGCTGGAAGAGCCAATTGTTGAATGAACTAAATGAACAGGTGGTAAAATCATCTTGCTAGACTCACTTTAATGCTGAATGTTTATCAATTTCAAATTGATTAAAAAAAAACAACCTGTCTCAAGAGAAAGGAGATACAAAGCTCTATTTTAATACATTTAAAGCAACTTGCTCTGCTCTCTGAGAAAGAAGTGTCTTAAAATAAATGACCAATAATTGATTACTTCAGGTTGCTGTACTGGTTTTAAAATAAAACAACAATTTTGTTACCTTTATTTACAGTTTTTCACAGAAGGGCCAAAAGCCCCAGATAATGTCAGTAAAAAGAATATAATGTGAAATACATGTATGTAATACTATACAAAATTGTTCCGATTGTTATCCTGATATTATGGATGTGTTATTCAACATAATGAAAAGAACATCTCTCTGATTTTTAATGTCAGAGCTGTGGTGGCACTTGCTAAATGTGATCTTGGTGCACTGTAAGACCAATGTGAAATTTTTTTTTTTTAAATTGTTAATTAAACATTTGTGAGGTTTAGATCTTTAGTGAAGCTTTGTAAAGCTTCAGCTAAAGTCACTTTTTTAAACATAATTGTTTCTTAAAATGTTGTACATTTTAAACACCACTTGAAAGGGGTATTTGAAGATTACAAAGCTTTAATACATAAAAATTAATTGAAAACACACTTTAAGAAGATTTGCCATGAATATCTCACCTTTTCATGTCATGAATTTGAATTAGTATTAATTCTCACAAATCCTCACATTTTACCCCTGAAATCTATGTACATTTTATCTGATACATAGAAACTGGCCCTTCATCAGTAAGTGCATTTGTTATGATCTGGATTCCCCTAGTCTTGTTTTTGTGGTAAAGAACAAGCTGCTGCATAAAAATACAGCAACGTTTCCTGCTTTAGACACGCCTGCAGCCCAGAATAACATCAGCTGTAATGAGCGCTCACTCACCGCAGCACATGTAGCCAAAACACATCACCCACCCCCCAAACATAAAAACTGTAACTGACAATAGAGGTTAAAAAATAGAATTCAATTTAAATCTGCCTGAGGCTAATTTTGGGCCACCTGATTATTTTGTGGCTTGTTATCTGTATGCTGTACAAAAACGATGTGCAGAAGACACACTGGAAAAGGTTAATATATGCAGTATTTATAACATGCTAAAATTTTAGGATTTTTCTCCAGTTTTTCTGCAAAAAATGTTATGGAGCATATCAATTGATTTTGTTATTTAAGCACTTGTCTGAATGTATGGTTCATTTTACTGCTTTATACATTTAGAGCAAGATAAATATTTATTTGTACAACCTACAAAAGCTCCTTAAATCATGTACATTTCAATGAACAACACACAATGAAATCATGTTATACAGAAAGAGTAATACATCATTTTCCACCAAATTAAGATTAAAGTTTAAGACTGTCATCTATGCATAAATGGGAAATTAAAAGTCTAATTTGGTACCTTTACACTTAGCGGTGTGTGGGATGCTTGCTTTTGTGGCTGTTTGCAGCATTATAAACTCACCGCTTTGATCATCTCTGTAATCAGTGTTAATGAGAAACATCAGCCTGTGAGAGGTGTGTGGCTCATGGGATTATGGCAAATGTAGTAAGCAGACGAGTCACCACATGTCCTGCAGCTGGCCCTGCAGAGAAAGAGAACCAGTTAGACAAAGGGCAGAATGCTTGTCATCCCATGCTACTAAAAATAAAACAGTGTGCTTTCAGTCATCTTGTGCTCACTGATTCACAGTGCCACATCTGCACCACAGTTCAAGCCGTTTCCCAAAATACTGGTCTAAATCATAAGTGAAACCACATAACTGAAGATAACAGTTCACTAAGAAGGCACATGAAAGTTGGCCTGCATAAAACATTTCTGTTGTTGGAGTGGGGGGTTGGGGGGGGGGGGTGGTGGCAGTCCAATAGCTTACATAAATTTGTCAGGGTGTTCTTATTTTTACCCGAGTTAAAATTACCAGATGGCTCTACACGTTTGACAGTCTTTCACACATACCCTATATTAAGAGAGTGCTCAGAAAAGGGGTTATATTTAGCCCAGTTACTGAGCTTTGAGATTCTCTTTTTTTCAGTTCGACTGGCGTTTGTAATACATCAGCAGCTCCTCTTGGCTTCGTTAGACACAATGTTCTCATGAAGGCTTGAGGTCATGAGGTGTGAGTGTGCTTTGTCTCATAACATTGATTTACTGGTGATGTCAGGTGATGCCAAAATGGACCACGTCCCAAGGCTGTCTCAACAAGTGCCTTATTAACATAATTAAAAGAAAGTGATGAAAAATCCACAGCAACTCCCAATGTGATCTAACCTGTTGCTCCAATAGCTCAACAATGGGTTGTGAGAGTACAATAGACCAAAGCTATTTAAAAAATTTGAAAAGGGTCAATTGATTGACATTTGATGATGTCATAGCTTCCATTTACAGGGTTTTGTGTCATCATAACATCATGCTGTCTGGAACAGGGGTCTGGAAGCCAGCCAGAGAGCCATCGGCTCTTACCTGGTCAATCTTATTCTCTGAACTGCCTGCTACCAGATGAGCAGGGTGGTCTAAGTGGCTTGATCTGAGGTTCCTTGGCTGAGACCTTGGCTGGTTGGTAGATTCAAAGTGTTTTTTTTAACGATGGCAGTGGGGAAGGCAAGTAGGGAAGCATAAGATAAATGAGATATCACTGTGGCAAGTGCTCCAAGCCAGCAGGTGTTTCTGGGGTTCTATTTTCAGCTCTATTAGGGCAGTAAGCCCAGTGCCTGCGACTCATTAGCTGCACTTTTTGTTTCAATCGGATTGAAATAAGTCAGATTGATGAATCCGAGCGCAGTGTTTACATGAACGCTGAATAAAGTAATCGTGGTAATGTGCGCGTTTACATGACACGCTTAGAATCGAATTTGATCTTTTGACATGCGCACACGTGTTTTCAAAGCACAATAAACATTAAAAAAATAAGCAACATAATGGTTTCATTCACCGTCCAATTTTGCGTCGCCAACTTTTTAGTTCATCTTCAATCCGAAAAGTGTTTACACGTCCTCTCAATCGGATTAGAAGGTTTAAACCACCCCTTACAATCCGATTGAAAATTTGATCAGATCTGGCCAATTCAGTCTGATTTATGTTTTTTACGTGTGACTTTTTAAATCTGATTGTGTTTATAGTCCTAATACGATCGGATTGTTAGGGTCTATGTAAACGCAGCTATTGTTGAAGCTCACTGGCTGACTCCATGAGTACTGTAAGAAAACAGGCTGCTATTTGTAAAAGTGCTCTTTCAAGTCTGAATTAATATTCACCATTATTCCAGGATGTTTAGGGTCATCGCTTCAGCTTTCTCCGGAAATCCGCTGTCGATTAAAACCCAAAACACAATGATTTTTTGTTGATGATTTTTTTGTTAAACACAGAAGTTGATTGCTTCAACCCTAACTAGAGCTGATAGGCATAGCTGATGTGTACAGAATGCTGGCTGAAAGAGAGAGTGTGTGTTTGTGTGAGTGTGTATGTTTCAGACTTATATAAGGGATGATATAATATCCATGGGTGCTCACAGGGAAGAGACACCACACAGTGCAGTTCAATATCTGCAGGAAGAGGAGTCATTATGATGTCGCCAGCGTTGCCATGGCAGCCAGTTTGGGTGGTGGATTGGGTGTGGGTTTTGTCATAGCCTAAGATTGCACCACTTGCTTTTATGTTGCTATTTTTAATCATCATTTGCACATACAGACATTTTGATGATGGTGAAGAACATTATGTTCAACCAAACAACTGCAGAAATGCTTCAGCATTAATGTGTAAATTGTTGCTTATGTCACAGCAAGTGCTTCACTATGGCAACTCATGATGGGAATGTTGTGGGCTTAAGAGATGCTGGTTTATGGATAGGAATCAATGTTTAATGGCTTTGCCTCTCTGTGTGTGTGTGTGTGTGTGTGCATCTCTCAATGAACAGGTGGTGTTGTAGTGTGTTATGCCAATAACAAGATCGCTAGTAGATCTAGTGTTTTACATGTAGTTTCTCTCTCTGTCTCCCCCCCCCCTCTCTCTCTCTCTCTCTCTCTATCTATCTATCATCTATCTGTCTGTCTGTCCATCCGTCCATCTATCTAGAGCAGGGCTGCATTAACATAGTACGTCCTGAGTCAGAAACGTCTTTTCAGAATTACATTACCTGAAACCGAACAAATCAATGTTCTCAGTTATTGATTCTCTGCTGTTTATCAGCCATTAACATTATGCACTAAAAGAGATTCCCATAAATTAGCCAACTAATCCATCATGCTAACTAAAAGGAGAAAAACCTTTGACTTAACCGTGTTTCCAGACATCTGCTTACTCAGTGATTGGTTACAGCGAGTTATCTTTCTTACATGGGGGATCCTGTTATTACATCATCCTCAGTTGTGAAACACTCGCTGTGTAAGTGCTTTTCCTCGATGGGTAACCTAAGATTTATTGATTTATTTTAAAAGTACTGTATATCTTGTTAGTACCTCTGTATGATGCAGTTATGGTGAACTAAGACTGGGATGCTTGCATTATACAGTATGCAAGCTTAAAAGTTTTTCTTTCTGAGCCTCATCCTTCTGTAAGGTATTCTGTTTTTCATACTTGGCCATTTATCTCCTGTGCAAACAATGACACTTTACAAACCCCTTCTCTGTAATTTTTGTGGCTAAGCAGAAGAGTAGATGTGCCACAGTCTTATTTGATGAGCATCCCCAGTTGTCCCCTTTGTAAGGGACTGTCCTCCAGTCTTGCTATTGATTTTCTCTGTCTGGTTGGTTATATATAGATCTTGGGGCCTTGGGAATGCCCTGTGCTTTTTGTACCCAGTGTATTATTTGTAATGAGGCACAGCTTGAAGAATACAGCAGCAATTTTCCATTGTGATGAAGGTGTGATGGTGACTCTTAGGAGGGAGGATGGTGGGGGAATAAGAGACTGGAACAAAAACATCTCAACTAGCTGGAAAACAGACTGCAGCACTGCAGTCTCCATACAGACAGAAGGGTCAAAGGAACCTCTGGACCAAATGATGGCTAACGATAACCTTCAGAATTGCACATGGAAGGGATGTGCCAGAGGGTTTCTGATAAAGATATATAGCAAAAAATAGAGTTACACTCCTGTCTATGCTGTATCTCTATGAAGCAGAGAACCACAGATTCTCCTGTGGGGCCATATTTAGAAGTGTTTGATGACTTTAACGTTTAGTTTGAGGGAAGTTCAGCTTATCAGAGTATAAAGGGGGAAATAAGGACAATTTTTTGTCCTTTGCTTTTGGGACTAACTTTGTCAGTCCCTGCATGTTTAGCACCAACCTACTACATCACACCTGCCTGGATGTTTCTAGCAGTCCCAAAGACCTTGACTATCTGGTTCTGGTGTGCTTAATTAGGATTGAAGCTGAACTCTGCAGGACATTCGCTGTTGCTGGAGACATCTGATTTAAACACAGTAAAGATGTTCGTACTAAATCCTCATATTCTCACTCTTTCCTCCTCTAGTGGACATTAAGCCAGAGGGTCCCATGGCTCTTGACCCAGGCTCCCCATTGGACCTGCGAACAGATATGAGGATGCAGGGTTCCCCCTCAGACTCCAGCATGTGGGAAAGACAGCTTCAACAAGAACTGCTCCTCATCCAGAAACAACAGCAGATTCAGAAACAGCTCCTCATCAGTGAGTTCCAAAAACAGCACGAGAACCTGGTCCGCCAGCACCAGGCTCAGATACAAGAGCACCTAAAGGTAATAAAACAGTCCCACTGACAATGATCAGAACACCTTACCACACAGAACAGCCCTGCCAGTTTAACAAAACAACATTACCGTACAATATTACACATGATGAAACAGAAGGCAAGAAGAGTAACTGAGCCGCCTACATTGTAAAAATGATTTTAACATTTTTAGATCAACATCTTTGTTTCTATCCATTAAAATTAACTTACTGCAGGTTGTCACTTTGTCAACACTGTGATTACTTGATTGCTGAACACTTAAGTTTTCAATTAAAAATGCTTACCTTGTACCTAGACAGCGTTTTTGGACATCATAAGTGAGTTCACACGCTCAAAACACTTGTTTGGCAATCATAAAGTGTTTAATCAAACGTTTAATAACTGATAGTTAGGCAGCTCAAGACACAGCCAAAATAAATGATAGTGAGTGTGATTAAAACAGCTGCATTGCATAACAAGACACCTGCCGCCTCCTCAGCTCCAGCAGGAGCTACAAGCCATGAAACAACAGCAGGAGCAGCTGGAAAAGGAAAGGAAACTAGAGTTACAGAGTCAGGAGAGAGAACTGGAGAGGCATCGCCGTGAACAGCAAGTCCTGGTCTTGCGCAACAGAGAGAGAAGCAGAGAGAGTAAGAGCTCATCGTCACTCTCACCCACACAGCACTCAAACACTTAACAACCTGTCTGTCTCTAATGTTATTCAAATGTCACCAGTCAAACAGCACATTTACATGAAGTCTTTGTCTTTTCTGTGAGTTTGGTGTTATGGCTGTAGCATAGTGGTTAAATGTCTGGGCTGGTAACCAAAAGGTTACGGGTTTCAATTCAATAGGGGTCAACAGGTAGGTCCAGGAGGGCTGTCCCTATTATAAATGTATCATACATTGCTTCAGATAAAAGTGTCAAGATTCAGTAAATGACTGATGGACAGACCCACACGGAATATAAACTTTGTAGAAAGTACCAGAGATTTCTGCAGAATTTTACTGAGCCAAATAGAGTGTAATACTCACATCTGCACAATTTCCACAGTTTAAGACAGAAGCTATATTTATGACAAAAAGCTATTAAAACAAGTAACCATACCACATCAGTAACCTACATACACTGGTTACTCGTAAGGATGGATTTTTATGACAACACGAAAACTTGTACCGGTCAGATTTAATCCTTCAATCAAAAGAAAAAGAACATTATTATAAATGTAAAATCAAAAATATTTTTTAATTGTCTTTGTATCCCACATTATTCTCACTGGTGATTCTCATTAGATTTTCATAGATCACCATAATACAGTCTTATATAGTTTAAATAAATTAAATAAATTTTTTGAAGCACCTTCAATGAGTGCCTCACTTCTACTGTCCAGAAGAGGGAGATGTTCCTTCATTTGTGTTAAAGCTTTTGAAATATCCCCAGCAAATACCATAACAGAGATCTCTAAACAGGAGCTTTTAAGGATAGTGTGGGTGAATGTGTAAGGAAGCTGCAGTTGTTTGAGTTCAGTCCGGTCCTGCTGTTTCTGGGAGTGTCAGTAAAACTGTCTTATCTAAAATAGAGCTAAACTCTGCAAACCCCAAGATACTTATGGTTTCTGTGTGTGTGTTTGTGTTTCCTGGTCTGACAGGTGCTGTGGCCAGTACTGAAGTCAAGCAGAAACTCCAAGAGTTTCTGTTGAGTAAATCCACTAAAGATGGTACATCAAATGGAGCCCCTTTGAAAATCACACAGAGCTCCAAACTGTGGTACACGTAAGTCATATACCTCACATGCCTTTAACAATTGTCATTATTTGGGTTTTAATGAGTCACAAATTAGCTAATATTTATTGTTTCAGTATTAAACATTTTATATGGATGTAGCATCCAAACAAAAGCAAAAGCATTAAAATAGGCCAAATATAAAAAACATTTAAATATACTATTTACATATAAATAAAGTGAAACATAATTAGAGCGTATGGAGTAGAAATATGAAGTGAAGTGACATGCTGGCCAAGTATGGTGACCCATACTTGTTATTTGTCCTCTGCATTTAACCCATTCAGTTACTCCAGAGTGCACACACTCTGGAGTAGTGGGTTGTGAACACACACTGCAAACCATGAACACTCACCCAGAGCAGTGGCAGCACTGGAGCAATTGGGGGTTCCTTGCTTAAGGGCACCTCAGTTTTTCCTGTCAGCACTGAAAATTGAACAAGTAACCCTCTGATGCTCTAACCAGTAGGCCACAACTGCCTCCAATAGTTCTACCTCACAGTTCAAATACTGAAAGAAAGAAAATGTTTAAAAACCTTCCAAGAGAGCAAAATTCAGCTTAAAATTCAAAATTTTCTAATAATTAGTAATGCAATCCTGAGGTTGTAGGTTCTTGAGCACAGGAGAGCTGTCTGCTGTATTTATGACTATGTAAGTTCAGGAGTTCATTTTGTATCTCTTCTCTGTTCAGGGCCTCCCATCACACCTCTCTGGAGCAAAGTTCACCTCCTCTGGGAGGAGCGTACTCCTGCAAGGTCCCAATGCCCTCCCCACAGGACTGCAGAGATGACTTCCCCCTCAGAAAGACAGGTAGGCCTCAGAAACCGAATTTGTGAAAGTTGGCCTTTTTCACCTATATTAAATTAACTGTATTATTAATGATCCCAAAAAGTAGTCATTTTCAATTGGTTCTCACCATCCAGTTGAGTCCCATGACCATTTGTCAGCTTTTAGACAGTGTATGAATTGCAGTTAAACAACAACTATAGCTTTGAGAAATATTTAATAGACATATGTTATCAAGCAAGGAGAATCAGAAGTCTTTTCCAAGAATTCCAGGATCCCTGGATAGGTGACACATAAGCTCATATTTGCATACTTTTGGGGACTGTTTGGGTAAATTCTGTTCAGCTTATTACAGAGGGATTTCCTCTGCTTAAAGCCTGCAATGCTTAAAAACCACAAATTTGGTAAAACACTCCTAAAAGGTATATAATTTTCAGGCAATATAAGAGGCTTTAATTATTTAGAAAACCCTTGACATCTCACAAAAAGCACCGCAGGTTTGTTGACTCAGTGCCTAAGGAAGTATTGTGGGAAGTCAGTATTATTGTGAGTTATGACTCCCACTTGTTTGACCAGTCATGAGTTCCTGCAGAGGCGAACTGTTCATAACTGCACTAAGTCACGAAAATTATACTACATTCCTTTCCCTTTGTGTCCCTTTGAATTATGATAGCAAACAATTATACCTGCTTAATTGCTTTAACATATGACTTGGCATGTCTTATATATACACACAATTTAGAGATCAGACGTGGGAGGTTTAATCCTAACTTGTGCAGACTTCATCTGCCAAATGTAAACTAATCTAAGGTAATTATGTAGGTTGTTCTGTTCAAATAAGCACTTTATGGACACATGAAAGAGATGTGTTTATTGTCTTATTGTCAACAATTCCTGCTTCGCTCCACTGAAACTAGCCAATATCCTGAGAACTTAAGGAACAGAAGGTTATGGAATCCAAACAGGTTGTTGAGAAAGCAATGGAAGAAAAAACAAAAACCCTGAGCTGTTATTATGAAAATCTAAAGTGATCTGAAGCCATTTTTAAGAGACACTCTATCCTAGAGCTTAAGTTAAGATCTGTCATGTTCTAAATGAAATCCCAAAGTTAGGACATTTCTGTAATGCAGTTTGCATTTCGTCCAAACTTATTAGAGCAATAGAAATGAAATAAACCCTTTTATAGAAGATTAAAGCTTATTTCCTATCAATATGTCACAGAAAACCTGTAACAAAGACGCTGACGCAGTGAGATCCATGTGCAGCTCTTTATTAGTTATAACAATCAGTAAACAGGCGATGGTCAAAAACCGGCAAACAGAGCAATGTAGGTGAGACAGGAACAAAACGTAAACACAGGCAAGGGTCGAGGCAGGCAGCAAACAATCAACAACAATGTCCGTATCAAAAACAAGAGGCAGGCAGCAAAGGGTTAAAAACGATAAACAGTCCAAATGGCACCGGAAAAGCAGTCCAGAGAAACACTCTGAATTGTAGCACATCACATAGACTGGATAGTGATCCTGGGCTTTATAGGGCGATTGATTGAAAACAGGTGCCAAACAGGAAGTCATCGGACCTAGGTACAGGGCTGATGGGAATTGTAGTTCTCAACAAAGATTAGTATTCTGGTAAGGGCTCACTCAGGCAGCCAGAAGGAGGAGGAGCGGGAGCCTCCTCCAAAACAAAACCAAACATGATTATGAAACTAGCCATCCTTTATGAGTGTTAATCTTATTCATTGCCTAAACCTTTTAAAAAAACATTTCCTGCTTGTTGAATTCCAAACTCTATATGTAAACATACCTGTGCAAGATCCCCTTCCCCTATCTCATTTTGAAGCTTCTTAAAGCACGCAACAGGAGTGCCACATCCTGGATTTCATCTGAGATTCTTGATTGGCATGGTCATATAAGTTGGCACTGTAGAGAAAATTATCCATAGAATGGGTGTTTTTTCGCTAGAGGAACCAACATATTTTCAAGAGGTAGTTTATTTCCCTACGGTCCTCAACACCATATCACCTGTAAAGCTCATTGTGGCTTTTGCTTGATCTTATAGTCGTGGATAAACATTGATTAAAAAAAAGCTATTTATTTATTTTACTTCCTAATGTCATGTCCTGAACCAGAAGAGACCTGTATGGCACGTGATACTGCCATGGACTAGAATAGAATATGTTATTGAAAAGAGAAAAAACCCTTATCTTGACCCACATACCAAACATGTGGAGCAGGTGCAGCTGAGATGGGAGGGATTTGAGTTTGTGCGTTTTAAACAGTAGATATTTTAGGCTGCAGGACCAGACGTGCTCTAGTGTTTCACGTCAGTATTTCCCCCTGGAGATGAAGGGAACCGTATGGGATGGAAACATAAGAAAAATGTGCCAAGATGCAACAATGAAGTAATATGGATTGCAAGGACAATGTTGTTGCATCACATACTGTAGTTCTTGCCTCCTGGTTAAATAGGTGTTTGTATTTTGACTAATGAGAGAAAAATACTTAACATGAGAAACAATGTAAAAATCATACCATACACTTCTACTTATTTTTTTACCAGGCTGATGATATTTTCTATCTACGCCTACTGTCATCCCATCATTAAATTTAAAGTAAAACGTTGGCTGATTTATGAGTCTTTCACTAGAAAAATGCTTCAGTTATTTTACATTATATTTGTTAGGACATTTTCAAAAAATGTTCAAAAGGTATAGCCACACCACACCACACCTGTACACAGACATATTCAAAAAGGGTCCAAAAGTCTGATAACATAAATCCTGGGATTTAAAACCTAATTTAAACCAGGAAATAAACTTTTGGAATTTTGAAAAATTCTAAAGTTTGAAAAAAGTTTAACCATTAGTCAAATAAACAAATTTGTCATTGTCCGTATTACATAAATTCCTTGCTTCCAATCATGCTGGGATAACATGGATCATGAAATTTTGCACAAATTTGTGGAATTCATCCCAGCTCAGGTGCATGCTGCCAAAGCAAAAGAAAAGGCATAACAGATAACTTTCTGAAATCCATGTTAGTTTTTAATTCGGATCACTCAAATTGTATATTAGAACACAAATCGGAATAAAAAATAAATGTATTAAAAATAACCAAAATTCAAAGTACAAGCATTTTTCTAGGGGATTTAAACGTTTTTGATCCCATTGTACATTCGGTACAGTGTATTCACACTTGCCAGACCAAACTGTAGTTTACAAATAGAGACTTGGTGGGGATAACACAATACATAAGAACTCAGCAGTGTACCCTCAACAACTGTTTTTAGAGTAATATGATTGATTTATGGACCTGTTAACTCTCCGCCTTATGAATATTCCTGTTTTGCTTGGTCTTGTGTTCCAGCCCATATGCCAGTGCAGAGAAAAATAAAGCAGGTGTCAGGCCCATTGCTCAAACAGGGCGATGGCCGCCATTTTTGACAAAAATTGTGGAGTAGAGTGGTGTTCTCCCACAACCTAACAATCCCAGCCTCGCACCGAGCCCACCAACAACTGAGCTTCCACCTCTGCAGCAATAGGGTGGTGTTCCCGTGGCGACAGGCTGTAGCACAGAATAAAAATAGAAGGCAATCAGGACAGTGGGGTGCAAGGCGGATTGAAGAAAGCTCCCTGCAGTTCAGCCCACTTCGCTAGCAGGATTTACATCCCATTAACGCACTGCTGGATGTGAACTGATGATTCTGCCGCTGTGTCTGTAGAGGTCTGAAATAGCAGCCCTGCCTGTGGTCCATTCTCCCTCTCCTCTGAGATTACCACTTACAGCTGTGTCTTCCCATGATTCCCTGTTCTCAAACACCATCTTCCTGTATGACTGTAACCTGATTGGTCAACTGGCTTGTCAGGATGACAACAGTAATCTTACAAAATTATCTAGATCAGTAGTTCTCAACTGCCTTGGTCATGGACTGCAAGGAAAAGCTAAATGCTAAATAAATTGTGTATGTGTGTATGACAGGAAAATGAATAGGCTTATAAAAAAGATAGCTTTTAAAAAGATGGAGAAACACTTTTCATATTGTTTTTTTCTAGAAATGTTAATAAACTGCACACTACACTGCACAACAGAGAACTGCTGGCCTAAAAAATAAAACAGACACCACTCATAATAATAAGACCAAATTTCTGTATTTTTGGCTGCTGGTTGTAATGTGGGTGTTTCCCATAGGGAGGTACTGAAAGTGGGTGGTTGGCTTAGTCACTCACTTCCCATCAGAGGGTTATGTAGAAGCACTTGCCTGTACATTACAGCCAAATAAACAGTTGCTGCTTCATAATTCATAAGTCAAGAACATCTAAATTATGACAAAATACTCCACAGGGTGTAACTGAAAAACAAAGAAGAGCATTGTTGAAGTCTCATTCTGTTGCAGTCATTGTCTTATTGATTTTTTTATTCATGTACATTTTGCATTATTACAGTATGTGGTTGTATTAGACAGACTGTAGCCTGCTGTTTGTCCACCAACACATCTGCCACAATTGTGTTAACTGCTACTATACAGTGCTATAGTCACCCTGCCTCTGGATAGAGTTTTTTTTTTAACTAAAAGTTTTCATTGTTGCACAACCTAATTTATTCCAGAGGATGAAGAAACTCTGATCTTTAAAAACAACTTGTAAATGTGATCTAATAGCATCACAGCACAAGAATGCTACTACATAACAGTGTGGATTCCCCTCTCTGTGACAAAAAACATTTATGCTTGCTTAATAACATGCATAGCTACAAACACTTTGGCTCAAATAAACAGAGCTCCCTTTCAAAACATCACAGTGGAGCTTCTACTTAGTCAGGCTTGTGAAGCAACTGCATATTTTATTTACTTGTGTTACTTCATATTTACTCTCCTCAGTTTCAGAACCCAACCTGAAGGTGCGCTCCAGGTTAAAGCAGAAGGTTGCGGAGAGGAGGAGCAGTCCGCTCCTCAGAAGAAAAGAGGGAAGCATTATGACACCTTTCAAAAAAAGAGCCCTGGAGCTTCTGGGTAGGAGTGCCATATCATAATGCATCTCATAATTATACATCACACCTGGGGCATAAACAATAAGGCTTCCTATTGGCTGGCTCTCCACTGGAAGTTTCACAGCAGCACAGCAGCTGTTTACTATCTATGAAGCTCAGTGCGCTGATGTTGTTATGTAACAGCTGCTCTGACAGGTGACATCCAAAGTCATGTCCAATGTGGTTTATGATGCTTCACTGGTCATCTATCTATCTATCTATCTATCTATCTATCTATCTATTGAGAGAGAGAGAGAGAAAGAGAGAGAGACCATATTGCATAACTAGAAATATATCTATTTGAGAAAAAAAATCTTGATTTTAAGTTAGCTTATTTGCTTGTTCTGTCATATTTAAAGTACTTTGAAGTCTTCTTAAGGCCTACTTGGATGTTTGTTGGTGATATCTACGCTTATGTTTCATTTATCTCATTTTCAACAGAGTCCACAGCCAGCAGCAGTGCTCCAGGATCGGGCCCCAGCTCACCCAATGGGGCCTACAGTGCCTTGGGGGCGGAAAACGGACCCTCCTCTCTACCAGTCACCACTTGTACTGAGGTACTGCTCCAATGTCAGATTTGCACTTGCATTAAACTGTTTCACCACAGGTACAAAAGACCATTAACAGTCAAAGATTTCTCACAACAGTTTCATCAAAGCTTTTCTGAAACATTAGAGCCAATGTCCTTAAAACTGTTGATGGCCAACAGGTCGCACTCATAAATTTCACAGACTCGAGTCCAGCCTGTCGTTGTGCACCTATGAAAACAGAACACCGTCTCTATGGCCCGTGACCTGCGTGTCTGTCCTAGTCCAATGAAAACGGCTCCCAGCGCAGACAATAAAGAGTCAGTTCACTTCCTGCCACAAAATCCTGCCTTCTACTGCTAACCTTTATTGGCATAGCTGTGCGGTTTTCTGTGCCTGCAGGTCTCGTAAGATATTCAGATATACATCAGATATTCTGTGCTTCAAAGGCAACAAGGTTAATGGACTTGTTCCAAAGCACCCTGAGCTGAACATTCTCACTATCCAACTGTCAATACAGCGTGTAGATTAAAAACCTCATATATCTTAATAATTTAGCACGTAGACCCTTTGCATTTCACTGATGTTCATTAGTGCACTTCCTGTTGGCTTCATGGCTGAGTTCCTTCATATCCCTGTGGACTGTGCTCGCACAGAGGTGTGTTCTGGGCATGTGACGTGTCTGTGAAGCCTCACTATAGCAGCTGTGTTATTCTTCAGCCCCATTGTTTACACTCCCATGGACCTCCAATGCAATAGCTGACTAGGAATGCAATCTAGTACCGAAGTGGTGGGTGGTTGAGCTTAATTTATTTGTCAGCCGCTGGTAGCTAAACACACGCAGATAACAAAAACACGCCCGATTGCTATTGTACTGACATAAACGCAAGGTCTCACAGATCAGGCCAATGGGGCGAGGAGCTGCCCACGGACATGGCGCTAAATACAAAAGCAAACACGTTTGTGATACATTGGGTATCCTCTTTCAGAAGGAACTGTTCTTCTGGGTCAAATAAAGGCAGGATATCCACATACATGTCAGTGAATAGGCAGGAGGGATTATGGGTAAACAGTGCAGTTCGTCTGCCACATGCTGATTGGCTGCACCACTGGGAAAAGGAGGTACAGTCTAAAACTGATTCGAAGATCATACGTTGTTTGTCTGATACTGTTACTTGTCTTCACAACATAATAATGATAGTGTCTGGGATACTAATTGATGAGCCTCTCTGTGGTCCAGGTTTTATTTCCTTGTTGAACTTAAACAACTGCACTGCAGCAGAAACAAAACCGTCATTTGTCTTACTACATTAAAGATTATTGTTCTGTTGCTGTTGTTGTTTCCAATGGCCCATAATGGGATTTTAAAATGTATCTCTCTTTCTTTCCCTTTCTCTTTATTTCTCTCTTTTTCCATCACAGCGTTGGCCGTCGCATCCGAGGTTATTAGGGCCTGAAAGCTCTGTGTCTATGTTAAATCTCTATACATCTCCATCTCTACCTAACATCTCCTTGGGTTTCTCAGCTGCCCCCTCTCCCATCAGTGTAAGTCAATTATCCTTTTTTACAAGTTTAGAACATCCTCTGTTAAGGACCTAGTCTATTACACCTAGTCTGAATTCTGTGATGATGATGATGATGATAAATATCTTGATAAAAATGTAATTTTTTAGTCAGAACAACCAATGCAAAAAGTAATTTGGCAGACGCTTTTATCCGAAGCGACTTACAGTATATTCAAGGTATACATTTTATTCATGTACATCGAACCCACAACCTTTGCCCTACTAATGCAATGTACAAATGTTACTTATGTTTATAACTAATTATAACAGCAATATTATCCCATTTGTAGTACATGATGGAGAATGATGAAAATTTTGTCAAAATCAGTGTAAACAGGCTTAGTGTGCATAGACTGTGATTTAAGAGTCAACTATAACAATTGAATTTAATGTGGGTATATAAACTGATAAATGGGGGAAATGTCATGTATGGCCTTGGTTCAGCTGCATAATGTGCTGACTGTTGAAAGAACAGCCATCACTGGCTGACTGGATGATATGTGTAGCCTCAGGGTTTTGGCCTTTGACCTTGGGGGATTTTATAGGTCTTAGATAAATATTGTGCTTAAGTGTCTGGTGTCAGTTGCACTCCAGCTCTCCCCAGTCACCTCATTCATTACTGCTGTTTAAAAGTTCAGCCAAGCCAGAATAATCAAGCGTAGCTCTAAATAATGTTTAATCTTGAATTAATTTTGCAGTTTTATTAATTTAAATGCTTAGAAGATATTTTTTTACCCCTATACTTTTTTGAGGGATTCTTAGTAAATTTCAGATATTGCACCAAAAGAAAATCTTCTCATATTAATATTAATATATTTTAAATGTCCAAGAGAGTTAGATGTCTGTAATGTCTAAAGTAAAATCCAAGAACATTCCACATTGTTTTTAGGGGTTTACAAAAGACACATGTATTGGTGAATCTGTATATTTTACTTTGTAACACTTTACAATCTGATATTGTGACAATTAAAATACTGTGTCACTATCACCTCTCAGGCTGCTTTAGGGTTGCAGGACAAGCATGTTGAGGGTGGTGGGGTATCAGCAGTCATGCAAGGTTTATCCACCCAACTTCTGGGACCAGTGCCCCTGTCTGTTGCTATGGAGACCAAAGTGAGCAGCAGCCACCAAGCTCTCTTGCACCACCTTCTCCAGAAAGAGCAGCTTCGCCACCAAAAGATCCTCTCAACAGGTAAGAATTTAAAGCACCACTTGTATTTCAGAGAAGGATTAACAAAATAAAGCTACAGGAATCAAATCAGCCAGTGTTGTGATAACACTTCAGAAATCTAGAAAGTTCTGTTTGGGGGCCAGCTGAACTTGTTTTTGCAACTTTCACACGACATCAGCATGTTAAGTTACTGGTTCAGTCCCCATGGATCAACCTGGGGTTAAGTGTCCTGCTCACAGGCACAATGGTGGTAAGTCAAACCTTGTGAGGTTTGAACCTGTAACTTTTCAGTTTGTGTCTCAGAGTTTTTAAAAGGGATCAAATTTCCCTTCATCCTTTGAGATGAAAGAGTTCATTGTACTCTGTAAACATACTGTAAGATTCAGAACTCAAAACTTCCTCTCTAGACCAATAACAGAAACTGAGCTAGAAAATTATATTGAAAACTATATTAAACAACAAACACACATCCGAGACCAGAGAACTGCAAACCACTGCTGCTCATTTAACATATGCATTGTATTTTTTTAAGGCACATCAACAAAAAAACAGTTTAATTCTCAAAGAGAGGGTGGAAAATAATCATTTAAAACTATGACTGAGAAAACACATATAAGAAAAACTGACTTACATTTAAAGACATGAAAGGTGAAATGTTTGTTGTTTTACATTTGTACTCACCTGATCCATTTGTGTCATTATACAGCTCAAAGTCCAGTGCATCCTCCCTCTCCGCTGGTCATGAGGGACAGCTCTCCAGGCGGCACCCGGCCTAAACTCCCCCGTCACCGACCCCTAAACCGTACGCAGTCTGCCCCACTGCCCCAGAGCACACTCGCTCAACTTGTGATTCAACAGCAACATCAGAACTTCCTGGAGAAACAAAAACAGTACCAGCAACAGGTCCATATCAACAAGGTACAATCATTTAACCCACTTACAAAGGAATGCCAATGCAACCATGTAGTCTTTTGTTTTTTATAGTAGTGCTATCAAGGAAAGACAGCTATGAAGGATTAAATTGTCTTGCTGAAATACCATATATTTAGTACCCAAGGGAACACCAGTCAGACAGCCCATCTCCTTTTTTGTGAGGAAAAAACTGTAGATGGTAAAAACGGTGCTTGATTTAACATAGCTTAAGGCATCAGTTGCGTGCTAACGCTACAAAATTACATGGGGACAAGTTCAAATGGGCACCAAAGTGGATAGAATACATACTTTTGTTCCCTTGTGGAAATATTTGTGTTTCTGTGCACCAGCAGCCATGACCCGGCCATCCGTTTAAGCGCAATTATTCTGCTGTGCATGCAAGGTTAGCCGCACGAGAGGCTCGCGTATGAAAGACTCCATTGTTAGCAGGAGCTTGCAGATTGATCTGCCTTATTAATGCTGAGAGTGCTATGGGAAATTCAAGGTTACAAGACCAATTTTCAGTCACAAAGATCAAAAGTGCCCAGAGAGCACTTGTTTTGTCTATTATTGTTATGGCCTCGGTAACCACGGGCATGTTTGAAACGGCAGTCTGGTCTGTGTAAAGTTACGTGACTGTAGTTTGAAAGATACTAATTGATTTGTTTTGAGTGTTTCTAAAGCTATGAAACACTGTGACAAACTGTGTTTAAATACAAAAGACACAGGTAAACAAATAAGGGCCGTATAATAAGTTTGAAGTCAAGTGCAAAAATGCTGTGTGCACTTTTTACTGGAGTAAGTTTGAGCTGTAGTGTAGTTTGCACCACACAGCTGTACTGATGTGCCTGGTAGTGTCTCCTAATTATTCTCAGTAATTGTTAAATAATCCCCCTTTGGGTTGTCCATTAAAAAGAACTGTTGTAGCTAAATGCAATAAATTATTCCTGGGAAATAATGCTCTGAAATAAGGGATTTGCTCTCTGGTTTAATAACAGAATATTTTACTTGTACTAATAGGGCATTTGTGGAATTTTACATGAGTATACAGGCATTGGTGTGAGGCATAGGAAAAAGTATATATATATGAGGCTTAGGTACTTCATGTACAGATTGTCTATTTTTCAGTGTATATGTGAGATCTAATTTTGAAAAAAATGACACAGTTTGGTATTACACATACACAACTAATTCAGCATTGAGTCTGGCAAAGATACTGTAAAATAAATAGCTTGTTGGCTAAATTACAACAAGCATGTTCATTTGGCAGCAGATCCAATAACAAATTGTTGCATTTCTCCATAGATGCTTTCAAAATCAATTGAGCAGCTACGCCAACCTAACGCCCACCTGCAGGAGTCAGAGGAGGAAGAGGATTTACATGACCAGGCTATGCAGGAGGACAGCTTGCCCTCTGGTGGCGTCATCAGGAAGCACAGCCCCGATAGCAATGGCAGCTACAGTTCCCGCTCAACCATCCAGCCAATGGACACTTATCCTGGAGTCATCCGGGTGAAAGAGGAGCCCAATGGCAGTGATGATGAAACACTGGGCAATCAGAGGCTGGCAGACAAACAGAGCTCTTACATTAATCAGGTGAACGGGAGGGTTGTGATCCAGGCCATGATTTGAAACAAGCGTCCACAAATATACACACACAAAGACACAGGCAAACATACTGTGCACACAACATGATTGAAATGATCACGGCAAGGCATGACACAGGGCCATCGCTTTGGAAGCTTCAGAACTGGTTTCATTTGTGAATTTGTGCAGTGATCTCTGTATTGTGTTTAATGTTTTTACATAATTGAAGAAGGTGAGAATTTAGCTGACTTTAGCTGCTAAGAAGCAGTTTTTGATGGTTGAAGTTTGTCGAAAAAATGTAAGCAATTCTCTTTCTACTTTCTACCCTCCCTTTGAGAAACAGCAACTCAAAAGCTCTTTTGACTATATTCTGTGATTTCCTATGGCACTATAAATTTCTTATAGATTTTATTTTGCTTTATAAATGTAATAAAAAGCTATGTTTATGTAAGAGATTAAAACAATGTCGTCATCATTTGCTGAGAGACTCCAGATAAACAAAGTTCAAAAACCATGTCAATCCACACTTGAACACTGAGAACAGTTGGGACAAGTTCTAAAATGCTTTAGAATCACATTCTGTGTTCCTCTGTCTCCTGTGGTCAGGATTATGAGCAGTACTCCTCTCCTTGTTGAATTTTGAGAGTGAGAGAGTTGTAGAGGAAATGCCTGGTGGAAGCCAGGAATCAGAATGATTCATGAGCACAGGAATGCTGGGAGAGGACAGCTCCACGCTAAAGTCATAGGGCCCAGCAGTGAACATCGGATTTACAGTTGAAGCTAATTACAAAGTGTATGGGGAGACATCGGAGGAAGCCCCCTTTTAAAACCAAGCATGTCCTCTGTATTCCCACGTGATGTGTTTACCACGACATGCAGGCTTGATGTTATAGTAGAAAAAAGGTAATTGTTCTGTTCTCTCTCTCTCTCTCTCATTCAGTCCTTTCCTGAGGCAGTGTTGCAGTCTTTCTTCAACTTGTGTAATAGGTTCAAATGTTCTATTGTATTTTTGGTTAGCAAACCATCTTTCCTGTAATTTATTGTTTTGATTTTGCACTCTTGATGTATAATTGTTAGTTTTTGTGTATGAGGTCCAACTTATAGAGGAAAACTGTTTAATTGGTGTGAGCCATCACTGTCTACGAATAGTCTGGGTCAACCTGAGTCAGCCTGTTTTGCTCCTTTCATCTGTTTAACTGTTGAGAATGTTAACGAGAACTGTCCACTCACCATAGCACATTTAGTTTGTAACTGTATGCGTTCCCCTTCTGCTTTCTGTCACAAATCACCTTTATTAAAAAAATAAAGTTCCTTTTCCATCCTGTACGTGTTGGACAGTCTTTCCACTGGACTACACAGCGAGGTTTAATAAGTGAACCTCCAAAACAAACATAAATAAAAAACAAATCAGAATCGGTTTGAGTGAAATGCACTTGGTCTCTGACAAACTTTCCCACACTCAGCCAGAGTCCGGCTCCTGATTCTGAGGGTGATACAGAGGTTTTAGATTTGCCTTTGAAGACTTTCTGAACAGAGCTTTGAAGTGAACAAGAGAGGTTCCTTAAGTCTGCATTAAAGCTGTTGAGATAAAGTGAACCCCAAGATGTGATTTATAACCTGGGTTAAAGTGACCAGGCCAAGTTTAACCAATTATGCAGGGTAGGCATAGCCTGATCTCTGACATTTTCCTGTCACAGCCAATGAACCAAGCACATTCTGTGCCTTTCGTAAATAGCTGATTTGGTATTTTTGCATTACAGCTTTCTACTTATGTCTCAAATATCATATTCAATCTTAAATCGTAATTCTAGGGAGCTGTACTGATGTCTAATAACAAAAGACAAGTGACAAATTTATTTGTGTGAAATAGACCAATTATGTGCAAATACCGGCGTTTTTCATTTACATTTACATTTAGTCATTTAGCTGACGCTTTTATCCAAAGCAACTTACAAATGAGGACAAGGAAGCAACTTCATTTACAATAAGAGGCAACAGTGAATAAGTGCATAGATATAGACAGTTTTCATTGCATATATTTTATTTTATGTTGGTGCAAAAGACCAGGTAGCTTAAAAGTCTATCCGGAACAAGCGATGTTAGCTTTTCAAGAGATCACAGCTATACAGGAAGTATGATAAAGCAAAGCAGTGTCTCGTTCGCTTCTCAGGGAACTATGGTTGCAGTCATAACTGAGAGTGTCACAATAGCAACACTATGGGAATGAAATACCCACATCACCAAACTTACAAGTGCCTGGTGTGTATCATGGTGAGCACAACTAAGACAAGAGCATCTAAGAACCTGCAGCTGCACCCAGTTCTAACTTAATAATATTTTACAAATGTGAGCAGGGAGAACCAGCCCACCGCATCACACACATCCTGCAGGGAGACCCCTGACACCAAGGCTTTAAAAGCTGCCATACTCCTGCGCTCTAATCACCATAGCAATTAGGGGACTTGTAAGCAAGTGAAATAGCCTCAACTATTCACTTGCTCAGAGCCAGACGCAACAGTTTTTAAGGTGAGGAGCTTAACATGAACTGTCACCAGAGACTCAAAAGGAGCCCTACAAAGACCATCTAACACCACAACCAAATCTCAGACGGTTGTTCTCGTGTGCATTGCAGGCCTTAACCTCACAGTACTCACAGTACCACCATGCAGACCTTCAAAGTGGAGGGATAAAACCCTGCTAAAAACCGATCCTGAAGGAACTCCACCACAGTACCAACCAGGCAGTAAACTGGGTCCAGCTGGTGATATTCTCACACCGTCTCACAACACAATTGTTGTATTGTTGCAAAGGGTTTAAATACTTGTAATGTATTGTAAATGTAAATGTAATGTTTGTTTATCTTTTTAACGTTTACAGATATTTTTAAAATTCTGTATTTCTTTGTCATTTTGGGGTAATGAGTGTAGATTAATGAGGAAAAAATACATTAAACAATTAAAAGTAGTACCAGACTGCAACATAACAAAATTGAAAAAAGTGAAGTGGGTCTGAATACTTTCTGAATGCACTGTCTATTCCCCTTGCACCCCTCATTTTCTGTCAGTAGAAGGCCTGGATATTTTATTATCATAGTAAATCAGTGTTTTTTCATTCCACATTGCCCTGACCAAACTCAAGGTGTGATACAAGACTGCTGAGACAGTGCTGGCAGCAAGTGAAGGAAACAACATTTCTTTTCAAATTGGAGTTATAAAACGCCCACCTGGGTTCTAAATTTATATTAAATACAGAAAAAGGAGTGTGAATGGTAATGACTCCTCTCTGGTGTTGAATCATTTATTCTGGAGACACGTCTATGCCCAGGTCTCTAGGGTCCGGTGTTGCAGTTGTTTTTCAGTCTGTTAAAACAAATGTGTGTGGTGCGCTGTCCAATTGTTTGACTTTTTCCGAGCTGGTAGATGTTATGACTGGCAATAAACCACACTTTGCTTAACTGACAGATCATGGGCATTACATCAATGGAGAAATTCTGTCATTGGATTCATCTTGAGTCATATAATATATCTGCAGCGCAAAATATATGAGTGGTAACTGCTTGATGGGAAGCTGCGGCTTGTGTTAGGTTATCATTACCCATTATGTAAAAATATCCAGTAGACGTCAGTGTTAAGAGCAAACAGAATGGCAGAGTGAGACGCAAGGACAGCCAGCTCTGTGTCTCACTCTTGCCATCAGGGAGATCAGTAGCCCCCCACCCATCACCATTAACATGGGAAAAATGTTGCAATAACATTGACCCATAGAGACGTTACATGTACAGCACACGTCATCCGGCCTATTATTGTGAATCTAACAGCATTGATGTTCCCTGTCATGTTTAATGAGATAGGTGACTGCAGAAGGATGTGTTCAAAGAGCTGGATCTTTTTTATCTCAGAGTCTGATTGGTTGGAGCTGAAAGGTGAGACTGAGGAACAGCAGAGGCCCTGGGATAAATGCTGCCATGGGAGGACGACGGCACTTCATTGCCGTTTTCAGACAAGAAGAGTGGAGGTGAACGACAGGAACAGGAGTAAATCTGAAAGAGAGAAAAGTATGAAAGTATGAAAGAGAGAGAGTGAAGGGAAAAAGGAAGGTATTCTTGGGTTAATAGGGCTTTGATTTCCATGGCCAGGCATTTTTTATGTGCCTGGCTTCCCTGGTTTGACTGTGTGTGTGCTCCAGGGCTCATAAAGCAAACCTTTGGCTGTGGACTTCTGGAGTTAGTTGGGCAGGACGTGTTTGTAAGTGTTGCTTGAATGCACAGCAAAGCAGAACAGCACCCGAAGGGCATTTAACACTGTGATTTTTGATTGCCGCTGGTGATGTGAGCTTTATGCTACTTCCAGCATGGTACTTTATGTGTCATTTGCAGCCTGTGTGATCACGGAGCAGAGGGCCTACAGACAGCACAGTCTATTAAAAAGGGAACCATTCTGACCTCAGAACTAATCATCTTACTGCTGTAATTGTGTTTGAGGGAGCAGTCATGTTGCTTTTTTCAAGCTTACATTATAATAAAATATAATATTTAGACTTAATATAATACTTATAATACTTAGAACATTTAGACTAAAACACAAACTATGTAGGTAAATACTGTAGCAGCGCTGGCTTATACATAAACAGCATCAAAAACGTTTTGGCAAAAGAGTTATAGTACTGTGTTGGTTAAAATGTGATAAATGGACATGTCAGTTTGGTTTTGTTTGCGCGATGATAAATAGCAATAACACAAATTATTTTTGCCTGTAGTTTAGTATAGCAGGAAGTTCCTATATGACTTCATATGGTGTAAAAGAAAAGTGTTTATTATTCACTATATATCACTGACTTTTCTTTAAAGGTGAACATTTGGGAGATAGGACAGATAACACAGGCATTCAGTGCAGCGACCTTGCACAGCAGACCTTAAACATGAAACACACAGGCCCAAAACCCTATTACAGTCATTACCAGCAGAAGTCTCCCTCATGGTGTGTAAATAACGTCATCACACAGTTGGTAGGAATAACCAGTGGGGCCATTCAGTGTTATACAACACTCTCATGATTTCAAGCCACTGCGTGAGTCGGGGGGACCATAAAAATCTCAAAAGTTCATGTTCAACTGCCTCAGGCTGAAGATTATATTTAATGTAGCAGGTTTGTCTCGCTCTAAATGGCTGAAGTTGGCAGAGAGGAACATTTATGTTCGAAATCAAAATTGCTGGACATCAAATCAAGGGTGCAATATAAACCTAATTCCACTAACTCCACATAAATATTTTTGCTATGAAGTAGTTCATTTTATCCTGACACCTAGTGTGTAGAGTCTACATTGTAGACATATGATACATTTCAATTCTAATCATATAATGCTGTTTCTGCTGTGGATGTGAAGTTTTGTTCATGTTAAAAAAACAAAACCAAAATAATTGAGAGCTGATTTTAACAATTTTAACACAAAATATTTAGAATAATGCTGTGACACTTTAATCTAACTTTTCTGACAGTAGTTGACTAAACGTGTCTGAGTGTGCTTTTATTTTTCTCTCTTGATTTGAATCATTGTAGTTTGGGATTTACAATTAGAGTGTTTTGAACTAGCATCTGTGCAAAACAAGCAAATGCAGTGCAATTTGATGTTTGACTTTAAAATTATACTGTAGTTACTGAGATATAGTCATTTATGTGACAACTTCTGCATGCGACTAGCCTCTAGGCCTCCTTGTCTTGTTTTTGCCAATTCTTTTTAAGCTAATAGAATTATATGGCCAAAGGAAGTAAATCTAAGATAAGAGGCTTTCAGAGACTAACCTGGTTAAATGTATTTGGAGCAACATTAGAGTTTGGAGACCTCCCTTACACAAGCCTGCCTGCAAAGAATGATACTCTATACTGTATAGGATAAAGTAAAACATTTTACTCACAACACTATTGGTTTCCAAAGATGACACAAAATTCAAAAAAGTAAATCATGATCAATCTACTGTGTAAATAAAAGTAAAGCACACATAGAAATAAATACTATGAGTGCAGAGTGTTTACATCTGTTATATGAGTTAGCAGAGCTGACTAAGCAGTGCTGGCCCCAGCATCTGCCCAACGCCCCAGTTAAATGACCAGAGAAACTTTAAAAGTCTTTCTCCTGGTGTTTTCTGCTGCAAGAACATAATACAAGTATATCACACCAAACAACAATTCTAGCATTACGAAACCTTCTGTTAGCCATTGCTAGCCAATCAAAATAAGCATTGCTTTAAACTCTTAAAACATCTTTGGAAATTTTTTTAATGCAGTAATATAAGTTATGTCAGTAACTAGACTTTCTGGCTAAAAATATATTTACTTCTTTGTGTGTGTGTGTGCGTGTGTGTGGTCCTGGTATTCAATATGGTATAATGGTCAATTAGTATGGTAATACCAGTAAATTATGACTTTGTGATGACATTATTTAGGTGCCCATGAGGAAACAAGCTTATAAATCATACATATTGATCTATTTTAAAAATCTAAAATGGCAGAATGTTTTCTGTAATGGTTAGGTTTAGGAGTGGGGGTTAGAAAATACAGTTTGTACAGTATTAAAAACATTTTGTCTATAGAATGCCCATAAATCCCCACAAAACATGAAAACCCAACATGTGTGTGTATAAAGTTGTTATGAAGTCTGGTAGAACATGGTGTTAGCAATGCCAAGGTTATGGGTTCGATTACCCTGGGACACACAACATGTACACTTCATGCTTACAGGGAATGCACTGTAAGTCCCTCTGGATAAGAACATCTGCCAAATGGCATAAGCTACAGTATAGTGGGTTACACCCAGTTTCAACTTGAAGCTAAAGCAATCCAGACAAAACAAAACATACTCTCTTAGGTAATGGTGGTAATGGCATACCAACAGTCACATGATGGGAAATCACTCTTTATTAACAGGGATTAAGTGATTTCAGCTGTTGGATGCCATGGCGCTTAATATACTGCAGTTAACACTGCCCTTATTTACATGGGACTTAGCTGGCACCGCTAGCTCATATGGCTTGAGGGTACTCTGCTATCAAAAATTGTACATAATGCCAAGAGCTCTGGGAATTGGTGAGAAAACAGGTGCTTTCTTCCACAGCTGCCCCCTGTATGGTTGGAGCTCAAGTGTATTTCTTATTCATACGAATATAGAGATTGACATTCTTCAGATTGGAATTTTCATTTTAGAATTTTGTTTAGGCCTCATATGCATGCCAAACAAATGCCTGAAGTAAAGTTCCACAAATTAAGTTGCCAACATTACAAAGCTCTTGTCATATTCTGGTATTTTGGAAGAAAGAGTACAATGCGTTATTTTTATGCACAGGCCTCGAAATAAAAATTGTATGGCATTTTTTGCAAGTCCACAGCAGTGACAGTAAAGACTCCTGCCAAGGAAAATGGTGGTGTTAAGATTAGTTGGAATCCCTCAGTAGGATTTACTAATTTCATGTCAACAGAGCAGCAGATGTTTTCTTCATTTACTGTATGCAATCTCTGTGGAAAATGCACAGAAATTGCAGCCACAAGCTAAAAATAGTTCCCCAATTTCCACCTCCACCCACACATGTGCATACTTAAACTTTCACCTGAGAAATAAGGTTGGGATTCTTTTTCCATATGTTTATGTCTGTTGCTAGCTCTAAAGTCCTGGATGGAACCACAGCATCTGTTTAAGAATGTTGTCATCATAACTTCAAAGTACCTCAGGCACATTTGTTATCATTTATATCTTGGACTAAATCATGTGCTTTTCCCTAGATACACAGCCTCAAATTGATAACAGATTGCTTGGGATCCTATCCTTTGCTGAAAGAGGGAAGGCACTTTGTATTTTTTTAAGAGGGGGTAGTAAAGCTTGAGACACTGTAATGTTTGTATGACTGTGGAATGAAGCTCTGCAGTGGGACAGAATTCAAAAGCATCAGCATTAAACGGGATTGAAACTTTGTACCATACCAACAAGTGATACAAGATTATTAAAGGGATAGGTCACCCAAAAATAAAACTTCTGTCATCATTTACCTGCCCTCAGTCCAAATCTGTATGATTTTCTTTTATCTGTAGACCACAAAAGATGTTATATGTGATGATCACGCTACTGTATTTCATACAATGAAAGTGAATGGTGACCAGGAGCTGTCAAACTTAAAAATGACAACATGGAGATATTTCAACATTCTGCTATAAATTCTCTTGACTAGTGGTCCACTGAAAATTGAAATCAAACAGGTCTGGAATGACATAAGAGTAAATGAGGACAGAATTTTAATGTTTTGGAAAATATCCCTTAAAGGTGAGCACACAACTTAAAATTCAGTTGGTAAATCATTCCTGTCATGCATGCATATTCAAGCTGACCCTATGTTTTTCTGACAGACATTTTTGATTTGACAGACAATTTTTTGAGCTACAGTGTTTTTCCCCATTACATAATGTTCAACAACTTTTAGTGATGAGGCTTTTTAGAGTTGTTTTGACAGACAAGCTCTGATTTACTGAGGTATGGCAAAAGTGACCCAGGCCCTAATGCAGGATTTGGCCAAGGATATAAAAATGGAATAAAAAAAGGTTTTAATACAATCCTGGCATCCACAAAGTGCAATTGTATATATTGCCTGTTTGATAGCTGTCAGCAAAAGATCTACAAAGGTAGAGGTCTCTCTGCAAAGGTCTTGAGGCAAATGCTTTTGTACGTGTGTCTGTTACTTGAGGAGGCCATTAGGAGGCATATCTAACATCAACAACATTGACTTGGCTTGTAAAATGTGGTTTTAAATCAGTGGAATGTTTCACTTTGACAAAGAACTGTACTTGAAAATGTTTACACACGTACACTCATCTACACTAAATTTACAATATGCACGATAAATGTGTACAAATTGATTGTCTACTAAGTATGAGTGCTTCTGTGTCTTTTATCTTTCTTTCCCTTGCCAAGGGGAAACCAGGAATCCCTCGACCCGACTGAATGTACCATCAGGGCTGCCAATCCAGCTGGTGTGTGTTGGCCGGCGTTGAACCCTGCAAATGTAATTCTGTTTGTAACGGGAAATACAAACAAGGGACAGCAGTGAAGCATGACAAGTATGTGTTTCTATTGGAGGGAGTTACTCACAAGAAAATACAAAGGAAAGTCTACGTAGAACCATGTCCAGGATGAGAACTCAGCTGGGCCGGTCATAAGACCAATGTTTTCATATACTGACTGCTCCAACGGCAGCTGTCCACCACAAGTCCCCTGACCCTCTCTCTCTCTCTCTCTCTCTCTCTCTCTCTCTCTCTCGAAACATCCCAGTGTGTTTGCTCAGGTGGATAGTGACACAGTCAGAAGTGAAGCATGCTCCTCCATCTTCCCGTGCAAGGGCAAAAGATGTATCACACAGTGGAGGTAAAGCTCCCAATCCCTCCTCACAGTGGGTGGGAAAGAAGAAGGAAGCTACAACACAAATACAGGCCAGATAGACGCTGAAAGATGAGAGAGAATAGCAGTGTCAGGAGAGAAAGTGAGTGAGGACAGAGAAGGAAATAAGGAGGTGGAAAGATGGAGGGTGTATATACATGCTAAAAAGACAAGAATTAAAGAAAAATGAGAGGTCCTGCAAAAATAAGTGACATGGTAGAGGTGGGCGACCACCCGTTTAGACAATGAGCACAGGGGCCGGGTTATGGATTTTAAAGTTTATGGTCTGTGGAACTTGTCTTGAAACAGTGCAGCTCTGTGTTTATTTTAGCATGCCATGCTGTCTCAGAACCTCTGTCAGGAATTCTCATTTGGTAAAGACTAATCACAGTCTAAACATGACATCTGAGTCAATAGGCAACCCCACTGTATTGTTTACTTTAGGTTCCAAACAATCTTGACATTCATCTGTAATGGAATTTTGCCGCTGGGACGTTTATTTTCAAGAATAAAAACGGGCATATCTGGAAAGTCAGACCGTTTACAGAAGCCATTGATACCGTTAAAGTTACAGTTTTTGATGTGACTTTTCAAAGCAAGGTTAAGACTTGCTCTGTTAAGTTAATGCTGTCTTAAGGGTAAGTGCACACATAGATTTATATTAAATACATTTCATATCCAGTCTCATCTATCAGTATATAAAAGCTTTGCAAATAAAGACAATTAATCATTTTTTATCATTTAATCATGTTTTATAGTTCACATACTAATACTTTGGCTTAAAATCCCCTTTTCAAAATTAGCTTAATTAATTTTGTTGTAAACAATTATAAACTGTGATATAGTCTAGTATAGGTATAGTCTTATTCTCTAACCATTGGCAAAACTATTAACAACAAACAACCAGATTTAGAATTATAAGCAAATTAAAATGTTTCTACACGAGCATCAACACAAAAAACATAAAACAGTTTTCTAATCTAAATGATTTAGGTTCTTTTTATAAACAAGCTCTTTTATTTATTTGGCATCCATCTGCATTTCCAAAACGACCAAGCCCAAAGAATCTTCAAAGTTGTCCAAAAAAATGCAGCTTTTCATTTTACAAATGTAGCTGTTATGGTCAGCAGTGAAGCATGAGATTCCAGTCTTTGTATAGCAAACCACCAACAAATCAACTCTAAATAATGAGCTCTGATTAGCATCCTGATGATACGAGGACTAATCACGTACATGAGTGATAATAAACAGCACGCTCGGAAAATCTCACAAAACCCGCCGTGAAATACAACAGATGCAGAGATGTGTTTAGATGTTCCTAAATGACACTTCGGCAAAGTCAGTGTTGATTTACAAGACGGCGGTATATTTTAACAGCAGTTCCCTCTGAGGTGTAATAGGTTGCCTGAAAAAGCAGAGGCAGGAAATGAAGGCTGCTATCAATGAGAACGCCTCCCATCTGGATGCAATTATCTGCCCTCGTTCTTTTTGGCAAGTGATAAAAGATTTAGCCGTGCTTCTCTGACATAATTTTTTCAAGACTAAAACAATGCTACAAATAAACGATACAGTAATTTACAAAGCTTTGGCAGCCTGACAAAATAAAGATAAAATATCTGTGATAAGTTTTAATGTTGAGTGTTAAAGTATTCAGCTTATGGCCGGGGTGTTGGGTCACAACAACACAATTTATAACAACATTAAATTAGGGCTATAATTATATTTACAAAGAATTGTATTGGGGTCATGTGACAAAAATAAATAAGTACCAAGTAACTTCCAAAATGTCTGTACTGTAATTCATGAAATAACTATGAGTAATATGAATGCTTCTATTGGGATGTGGCTTTTAAATGTATAACTGCCCTTAACAAAAATACTTAATCTAACGTGTCATTTAACAAAGTAAAGACCCTGACATTCTTAAAATGATACATGCACATTGGTTTGAGGGGCCAGGAAAGAAGAGCAGATAGTGTTCTGGGGGTTGAGAACTAGTGATAGTTCATAAGTCATCATGTCAGGATGCCAGATTGTGCAAACTTATGCAGCATGAAGGTATGAAGTTAGGGCTCCCTTAGTGTCTACTCATATGGACTCATACAGAAAAGTATAGTCACATACAGAAAACTTTTCCAAATATCTTGAAAAAGTGGCAATATTAGATGGGTTTGTTCAGACAGGAGGGTGAGGTGAGCTGAAGTGAAGGCTGTATAAGGCAACTGACCTTGGTGATTATACTTCATATTATTGTTCCTGTCATCGGTTTTCATTGGCCCCAGGGATGTTTGTCATGGCAACGGCACACAGCAGGCCAATCGGTGGTGACCCCATGATCCTTTGAATTTCCTGGTGTGCTTGTGATGAAGGGAGGCTCTTCCAGGGGCAAGGATCTCCATGATGAGACAGAGTCCCTATTTCAGCTTCAGGTCCCAACCACCGCTCCCCCAACCCCCTTCCCCAGCACTGTCCAATCACAACCAAGCTCCTGCCTGATTGGATCTGCATTGTTTAAAATCTGTGACAGAACTGTTTAATTGTATGATTACCCAAATTGTCCTATGGGAGCCCACCACACCTGGATGTCACTCTGAGCTGGAGGGGGGCCCTGTTGGTGTGCATGACTTGGGCCCCCTGTTTGATGTGCTGTTTGATGATGCTGGCCAGAGAGCATGACCAGTCAGTGTTATTTCTGTGATGGTGTTTCTCTCCAACAATCACGTGGAAGCATGAAGTCAGGTATAAATCACTCATATTTGCTTGGGCAGGTGGCCTGTTGCTACCTTAAGGTAAATATATTGGCACACACCTTAGGCACTTAGGCTGGAACAAGCTGTTTTCGTAAGCAATTAGTGCAGTGGCAGTCTTTGAGAACTAATGTATTTTCTCCCTCTAGTAGCTAATTGTATCATCATTGCTCTGTGTTTAAAAAAAAGTAATTGAACAGTACAGTTAATACATTTACAAGAATGTACCCTACCCTAAATTCTGTAGTTTCACTGCAAAAAATATTGGGACGGTATAGGAAAAATTGCTCTGTTTGCTGCTAAGCGTTACATTTTGTTATTTGGCTGTTTTGACACATGTAAATATTTTACCAATTAAGAACAGCAGATTTTCATCTAATGTGAGTCTTGAGACAATTAGCTCACCATTGTGTTTCTTAGTGTCCTGTTGCATTATTTGTTCACACATTAAAAACAAAGAATGTATAGTATCAGTTTTGCCTGTTGCAGTCTACAGTCTGTACATTTACCTGTACATTTGCCTCATATTCAAACTTTTTGACTCCACAGCAACCAATTATTCCCTTACTATCTCAAAACTTATGGAGGGCACTGTATATATATATATATATATATATATATATATGGTATATTGTTGATGTTTAAAACTGTTTGACTACAAAATTAGTTGTAGTTAAAATTTTTAGGTTGTTCCCCAATCTGATACACTACTCTACATACAAACTAAATACAAACTAATGTACATTTTGTGACAAACAGTGCAGGATAAGCTACAAGACAAAATGTGTACAGAATACGCAAGCACCACTATTAAAACTCACTCATAGTTACAGAGATGCATGTTTAAGGCCAAAGCAGCGAGAACAGCATGGGTGGAAAATCAAAAAGTCATTGGGGTGTTATGTAACTACTGGGTGGAAACTTTGAACTGTCATCTAGTATACTGTTGGACTGATTGATCTGCGTAGGGACTGCATTCTCTTTACACTGATACTGTTGATGCGTGAACTGGGAGCCATTACAGTGACTCTGGGAATAAAACCAAGAGGGGTTTGCAGGTTTTAATCTTATCGGAAATGGATTAAAAACAATCACAAATCTGTGTGTACATAGCATATGTGAAATTTCAGTGTAGATTGTGAGGGAAAAGATAACAGAATGTACCATACATTTGTTCATCCAGAAAACAGATATATTTTGTAGTTTAATGTATGGAAATGAATGTATATGAACCATCAGTACCAGATGTATGAAGTTTAAAAGGTAAATTGTATACTTCACCAAGATAAATAAATTGCATGAAAACCGAACCTTTGTTTCCTGTGGGGAAGCAAAAAAAGTAAGCATTATTTACAAAAGCACACAAATATTTGATCACCCCAGGCAGGGGGTCTGAGTGTTGTAATGACCCAGTCGGCAGGCTCCTGTCTGTTTATGAACACAGTATTGAAATGCCATTGAGCCCCTCGGGTCAGCCTTTGAAATGAAACAGATAAGATAATTGGCTCTAATAGAAACCAGAGATCTGGTTAAGCAAGGCTTTCCCCAGGACCTTTCTCACTTTTTGGTTTTCCTTTTATTATTTTTTCAGTCCCTCTTGAGTTTGCGTTTGTGAGTCGTGTGGAAGTCACTTCTTAATTTAAACCAGGCCCCGTCCTGCCAGCCCCTGGAGTTTGTAGCTCACAGACCTTTTGAAGTTGTGAATGTGTTTGCAGCACTGTTGGCCTTCTAATTCTGTTGCCATGGTTTCTCTAATTTGCAGTCTTTACTGCTGACTTTAATACGAAGGAAAGCAGCCATTATATGAGCCATGGGCATTTGCGTGGTTTTGGGCCCAGTGTCAAAGGTCATTTCAAGAATACACAGAATCAGTTTGATCTGAGATTCAGAGACAAAGTCCTGTCACAGAAGTGGACGTAACTGTACTAGTCAAAAACACTTGGTCTGGATCTGGCAACTACTTTGATAAATGCAAAGGATCATGGGAAAAAGTGGAAATCTTCCAAAATTTTCAGGCCTTTTTTTCTTTTTTCAGGTGGAAGTTTAAGTGCATGTGTGGGTGGAGGTAAAAATTGTAGAATAATGTGTGCAGCAAAACTTTCCATTTTCGTGGTCTGTAAACTGTGTTTACACATGAAGTGAAGAGATATTAGATCTTCACTCAGTGATCACTTGTGGGATTGGAATCCTGATTGACGTGATTGTTTTGGCGCAGCACTGAAGTAACTGTTTATCTTAACATAAGACCAAAACTGCAAAATAATTACGCATAATAGCACCGGATGCAGCCCCAACATGCAACACTTGCATTATTCACCGGAATCATTGCTTGCCTCATATGTCTGTCCAAGACTGCCGCTATAATTCATGGGGCCCCGGGAAAAAAATATAAGGATCGCCCCTTACAACCAGCAATTTAAAGACACCTTTGAGGGAGAGCTTTGTCACAGGGCCTGGGACAACTTTTTGTCCGCCAACAGCCTTATCTAAACTAATGATTCAAATATAGCACTTCAGTCAATGCTTACACGCATAATGCAGCTCCACATTATCAGTAAAACAGTGAGGAGGGAGGTTGGAATGCCATTTGGAATGGAGTTTTCCTTTAAGGCTGCTAGGTTGCAACCATCCACAGCTCATGAAGAGTTAATGTGGTGTGTCGCAGGGAAAGGGAAAAGGCCATAATTACTGTCCCATGCCACCGCGCAGCTCGGAATGGTCCACGCTGGAGTGCAGACCACACTTTACGTGAACGTCCACATTCTTTGGACCGGCTAATCAACAAGATCGATGGTGCCAGGCAGTTTGGCTTTAAAACAGCGTGACGTTCCGCCATGCCTCTTCTACCCAGTTTCCCCCACTGTATAGTTTCTTATCGGTCATGTGGTATATGCAGTCAGAAAACAACAATTCCAGTGGGCAGATTCAATATGTTGATTGCAGACAGAAAGTCTTAATGGGCTCTCGTTGATCTAATGGGCCTGTTTTGTTCTGCACAAGTTATGCAGTTCTCGCATTTTTCAAGGATTTGTCACATGTCGATGACACACTCATCTTTCATCGCTTCGTATTCACAGACTATGTTTCAAGTTTTTCTGTGCTTGAATTTAAATATGCAAACCACATGTGAGATTATGAGAAGTCTAGAACAGTATAAGCTAAATGCGTATTTCCTGTCGGTAGAAATGTCACTCCACCAGACTTCAAGCTGTGAGTAGAAGTCAAAGGAGCAACCCAGGGGTTGACCAAACATAAGGCAGGCTGGTCAGATACTAACAGTGTATTTGTAACACTATACCTGCGAGCATGCAATGGGATGCTTTGAACTTGATTTAGTACCCGGGTCACAAATGACTGGGTTCAACTCACTGCAGGCTGGAGCCAGCACCCCAGAGACGTCGACCTTGTACACAAATATAAGTCAGAGCTTGATGTCATCCTTTACGTTACCACAAAAAGACACAAGATTAACTAACAAGGTGCCCTGCAGAGATTACTGGGACTTTGGATATAACACATTGCAATGTGGTTACTTCTGCTTGCTGTATTAGCATTCTATGAGTAATAAAAATCTGACTGAACAATACCATATTGCATTATATGCAGGCAAAACATTGATGGCATTAAGATCTGGAAAATGTACTTTAAATTTACATTCAGAATAAGAAGTAGAACAACCAAGCACACAGATAACATTAAAACTACTTGATCTATGAAAAATCAGATGCTTCATCCATTAGAAGATGCTTTTCCTCTAAACCAATTTGTATAAAATATTTCCAGTTCCTGATCTTGTATAGGGTGGTTTGGAGAAATTTCAAAGAAATCTTAAGGCATTTCATTTCAGGGTATTTCTGATCTTTGATTATCTTCATATCATGCATATAATATTCTGCGTATAAGTATACTACTGAGTATAATCTGTTGTCACAAATGGATACATATGTGTTAAATAAACTATATTTTTGATTTCTTTGTCAATTATAGTGGAAATATTTAATACATTTTTATGTAAGCCAGGACTTTAAGGTAATGCCTATGTCTACATTAACTAACTAAATACAAAACTAAACCTACCTCAAATATCCACTGAAGTCATGCTGCTGAGAAACAGACTGACAGATGAATCGGATAAGTCACTTTGATCAGAACTGATGCTAAGTGCTGATCAAAGTTTTCTAGAAAAATCAGTACAGCCATAACATTGGAAAATAATGTTGAAGAAGGGCTAAATGATTTAAGCTTTTTTAAACACAACCTTTGTTAACTGTAAAACTGTTTATATTTATACTCTTAATTGCTATGACACTTTTAATGAAATTGTATAAATACACAATGAGATTCTTATTTTAACTGGATGTGACACTTTAGCTCACATATTTGCGTAACCATTGAGAAAGACATGATGCTGTTTGTACATTTTCTCATTTAGCCATAAACATCAAACACATTATCTTTTTGGCGACTCAAAGTTTAAATCACCATTTTGCGATATTAAAATATAAAAGATTATGAAAGTATGTTTTGCATATGTATTCATTTTTTACATAAAACGGATACACTGAATATTTCAATATATTAATATTTTATCAATATTGAAAATTGCAAATTTAAAATGACAGTCTAGTTGCTCTCACTGCGATTTATTTTAAGACTAAATGTTATCAGATTCTAGGTATTATTTTATTTTTAACAGTGTCCTGAGTCTGAAGCTTTGCGGTGTTGTCCCAAAACGACCACATGAGCTTTTGATTATGATACTGGAAATACTAATATTATAATACTAGATATAAATTCTGAACATGTTATTAATTACCAATAAAAGCATAAAATGTGAAATAATTGACAATTTTGCCAAAACATGCTTAACATATTGAGGTCAGATGATAACGACCCTCCTGTTTTGAACCTCAGGGCTTTGGCTTGTTAGCCCCAGTGACATGCAGAGGAAGGAAAAGGGGAATCATTGTAATAGCCAAGGAACAACACGTCACTTATCTTCCTCAACCAGTGCTGAAAACAGTTCTGTGTTTGAGCGCTCCGGTGGACTTCAGGTTAATGACTGTATGGAGATTAGTGGTGGCTCAGGAGCCGACCCCATAGGAGTGAGAGAGGGGGTGTCATTAGGCTAAATGCCCCCAGGTCAGAGAAAGTGACATAGGTTATTTGACTGGTAAGGACATCAGTCACACATTGTCTGTTTCTGAATGTATAAAAGATTCCTTAGAATTCATTTTAAGGAAAGCCTGAATAGAATTTCAGAGTTGGAGAACTTTAAAGAGCCAATGATAACGCACACCCAAGGTTTGGTTCATTTTTGCTGTACTTTCAGTAATTGACTGTGGAGAAGTGTATTAATGTGAAAATTATGGATATTAATAAAGTGCCCAGTATAAGCTTGAAGATTTCTAAAAGGACATATGTTTATTTAACAGGCAATTAATTTTGGCAAATCAAATTAGTTTCTTTGATGAAAATTGACATTTTGTTATTTTGCTTATTTCTGGCAAATGCACAAATTTTTCATCACAGTGCGGCAAGGTGTGTGTGTGCATGTAGCAGTATTTCTGTTATAAATTCACTAGACATTTCTTTCCGTAACAGGTTGGATCCAGATGGGACATTTCACTGCCAAAGAGACGAACAAGGGAGTTTCCCAGAGCAGAATATTTAAAAAGTGATACAATGTGAGTATTTATGAACTCTCTGAATCTGATTACATTGTCTTGGGAATGCATTTTGTTTACCGTAAATAAAGCTTACACAAGTTACACAAAATGAAACGGTCATTAGTACTAATTCACAGACATACCAAAAGCTGAATGAGAAAACCTACAGTGAACATAAATTGACAGCGTTTTGATGTTATTAATTTACTGACCCAAACATATTTGATAAATAAATATACTTATGGGATTATGTTAAAATGTTATCTTATTTTAGGATCCAGTCATTGATGACTTCCAGGATGTGTTTTTTGAGGTTGTTTATGAATAAACTTTTTTCCTTTTATATTTTAGCTGATCATCCAATAAACATGACTAAACATCAACATAAAAGTTTGAAAGCTTTGACTAGGAAACAAACTGCTTTAACTTCCACTTTATGTTTATCCACCCTGAAAAAGTCTATTTAGGGACAAACAGATTAAGCAAATAAACAGTTCCCTAGTTTTGCCTTTATGATCCATGAAACACCACAATGGATTTGTGTACTTCTCATGCAGCGTTCTGATTGCCTGTTTATTTTCTCAGCGGCTCTCCTGAGCCAATGGATGCAGGGCCAACCACCGTGAGGTGCCAAGTCTTTCCAGCCATTTCCTGTGTGTGACATCATTGTGTATCCCCTAGTGGCAGCATGATTCGTGTCTTGTCTGCTCTCTGGGTGGCGTGTGCTGTAAGCATAAGCCTCAACGCTCTCTTTGTGGAATAAGTTTGAAATGGGGAGCTTTGATGCTGTCATCTTCAATGCAACACTTGCACCACCAGGGCCTAATGAAAACGAACTGCAATATAAGCATCAGGCTGCAACAGTATGTCTTTCCTTATTCCCAAAAAGCTAAAACAATACAGCTTTCCTTAACCTGAAGCTGAGGGAAATGAACCTTGCTTAATAATATTTGCTTATTAATACCCTATTCTGTACATTTAAGGGATTTTTAAAAGGCATGTTGGAAGGGCAACTTCCCACTTTTAAATTTTACCTATTTAGTTTGGAGCAGATCCATAATCTGCAGAGGGACTCATACTGTGACTTTAAGCCTACTAGGCATATAAATTCTGAACAAAATTATGAATTTTGTCTGTATACATTTCAACTACTCCTTCTTCAAAGTTATGGTTAGTTCGTCTACAAACAAGGAGTTTGTTATTTAGTTTGTAGTTGTTGATTCTGATGTACTGTTTAAGAAAAGACTATTCAGTTAACAAACTGTATTCAGTTTAACAAATTGTAAACTACTAAATGCATATAATTTTAGTAAATAGTGCATCAAAGCAAGATTTGCTTAATTTCAGGAATTAAGAATTAGTCAACATTTCATGACTCACAACACGTACTATTATTCAAAATATGAAAATGTGCTATTCCTTTTTGCTCAAATAGGAAATTGAATGCTAATTTATTGGTTTTAATTTTTAGGTCTAAAGTATCTCTTTTACATACCCTCACCTAAATTCTACCTAGAAATACACTAACTGTTACCCTGCACATCCCTCTCCCTCTCTAGATTAACACTCTCTCAATGTCATTCACCACTGCAGTGTCCCATAAGGCCCAGGCCTTTAATTAAATACAGCATGTTTCACAGCAGGTGTTTTAAGCACTTTTATTTCTGCATGAGCAAAGGTATAACAAATAAAGTCCCAAAAGAAATAAATATGAAGGTTAAATGCTAATCATGTGACAACGGTGATCCTTGCTACGTGTTAGCAGTTTAAGTTAAAACACAAAGGTTACAATGTTACAGAAAAAAACAAACAATGACTGACAACACAAAACAATAAACAAAAATAAAAATCGCTTTTGGTAACGTGACAAATCAAACTGACAATACTATAAAGATAAATAATGCGCTTTTTGACAGCTTAATGTCCGAAGACACACCATGGTGCTATCTCCTCTTAATAACACATACACGCAAAGGCAATAGTTATTTTAATAATCAAAATCTATAGGGTAATGCGTTAAAAGATGATGTACTAAAATATTCTATATGATTCAAATAATCATTTATTTAAAATAATCCATATAATGTGAACAGATGAAGGTGCACCTGTTTTCCATAGCGGAGAAAACGACTTGCTTTTTTAGTGGAAAAATTATTTGCCTTTGTAATGTCAATAACAAGATACTGTTGAATGAGCTGTAATAAAAATAAATATCCATGTAATTTTAAGATGAGTTAGAATGTTTTGAGTTAATGCTTTGCGCGGTAGAAAAACATTACAAACCCAAGACGTTCATACAAATAATTATATAATACTAGTTTATAATAATACTAGTAGTACTTTTCCTTTATAGCTAAGAGCTAAAACACTATATTAATCAATTATCGCAAAGTATTGTTGTTACATTTTATTGCATATTGTTATTTTATTATTAATTGTATTATATATAATAATGATTTAATCATAATAAGGCATAATGTTTTAAGTATGCTTAGGAAAGCTGATCAAATGGGGCAAACAATAACATCACAACAGACAGATTTATGAATCTATAGATCAGCACCACAAAATCAACCTATGATCAGATAGGACACTACAGCACGACTGTCTAAACAGTCCTTCGGATATAAAAACGAAAGACTGTCTGATTTTCAACAGAAGCTTTTAAATCGTGATTTTTCGCTCTAGACAAGTAGGCCACAATGCGCTACAGTTTCGACAAAACAGGTTTCGACCAAACACGCAAACAAATCGAACATGCTCAGATTTTAGCAGCACCGTCATGTACAGTACCTGTTAAACAGCACATTTAATCTGGGCTTTTTATATTGGAAGCTCCCACGCGTGTTTCTCTAGAACCCCGATCCCACAGGCAGTGGATTCAGGCCTTTCAGACCAAAAATCTCAAATCACCGTATAAGTCATATCTCCGAGGATGACCAGGGTCCCTCCATCCGCTCTGCTTCTTCAAGAAAAGCCAATGCTTTGTTTCTAAGATTTTCAGTATAGTCTGTTTAAAGGCGGACCTGAACATCTGTTTAATTCACGTGACTCTAAAACGTTAACATCTGTTTAAAATAAGTTTCATTCGTGTGCTGCTTACATCCATCTGCCAAATGCCTCACAACTGGAAATGAACTCAAACTTTGTCCCACTTTTTTCTTGAAGTTCAATTGGATCTATATAATGTTTGTGTAGAACTGAGCACTGTTATTTAAACCAGTAAGTCATCCACAATTAACCGTTCAATCAAATTAGCAACGCTTTATGTCATTTGTTTGTATGTTTCTCGAAGGGGGTTTACTGTAAAATTATTTTGGCTAACGTTTCAGTGGTTCTGCATGCAGACCAGCTTTATCTACCCCACCTTCCCATGTCCTGCTGAAGCCATCTTAAATTTCATAGACATCTGGGAATTCCACACATGCCTCAAAAACCCAATTACACACCTTCAAACATGCACGTGCTTTTATCCCAAATAGTCCATAATTCCAAAGTACTTTCCCAGACTTCATATAAAACTAATGGCAACTGACAGTACACGACTGTATTGTTAATAGGCATGCATAAGCCTCAAATGAAAATAGCAAAACATTTTTTGCTGGTTAAGACATGGTTTTGTCAGTTATAGCAAGATGTGATAATAAAGTTCATTTGAATTATTAATTATATCTAAACAATTGAATAAGTGATTTACTTTTACAAAAATCGATAAAGAAACCTCTTATTTGTTTATAAAATATTTTATCAAATTATTGAATCTAGGTGATTAAATAAGATCAATCAAAAACTAAATTACGAGTTACACAGACTGTTTTTTCCTACACAGTATTTTTGGAGCAGCTTCTGGCTATACATCCACTGAGGACCCTGGGGATGTGACCGTGTGACGCACATGCGTGCATTTATATCTAGGCTAATGGATACGCTATACGGTTAATATATAGTTCAACTGTAAACAACAACAATAATAATAATAAATATATGCTATTAATCCAAACGTCATCTCTTGTCATCCCTTCCCCATTTATATATCTTCTTCTGTCAGTCTTGCAGCACATATAGTTGAACTTATGTTCGTAATACTAGGTTTGATGAATACCAGCCAAACGCTCAAAGGATTTCACGTCAGAATTACCAGGACTACTGGAATAAAACACAATATTCCATCGCAATCTTGTGCAATCGTTAAAGACTACAAAACGTATTCCAAAACACACACACAGAAAAAAATGGCTTTTTCTTGTAAAAGCAATTACAGCCATATTTTCTCTCCCCAGAAGTAGTCCAGCTGAAAACGACTGTTTTATTTTTCTCTCCGTTGTATACATTGTAGTTTGGCTTAAATGAAAGGAGTATTAGCAACAGTTTTAACTGTTGTAAAAGGATGGTACTACAGCTAATAATTGCATGTGTTTATTTCTGATCACATATAAAGTTTAAATAAATTCTCTCAACGAACGCACTGTTTCTGGTCCGTGGGCCTACTTTTAATAAATCAGCTAGTAAGCTTGATTATTTACACGCAAATTTTTCGTTCAAATAAAATTAAAGGAAGGGTAATAGCATGCCGATTTTTATAGCAATTATCTGCTTAAATGTATCAGACGAAAGAGTCGAATGATTTCGAATATGAAATAGTTCTTAAACATTCTTCATCTTTATTACACAAATACATATTTATTTACAAAGGTAACAAAAAATAAGAATGCATTTCGACAAAGAATACATTTGCCTTCATTTCAATAATCATGTCATCAATAAATAAATAGAATTGTACTAAAACTTCATATGTTACACAGGATTCGAACTAGAGGCTTTATTTCCCATTTTCTTAGCGACAGTCCTTATGATGCAATTTCACTTTCTCCAAGAAAGCTATGCACAGCTGAGTATTTAAAAAAGTATTCAAAATCATCCATAAGCACACCTTCCAACATTCGTCGTCAATAAAAACACTTTCGAAGTCCAGACGCAGCGCACGCGCAACAGCCCGCTGTCCGTGGCCTTTTTGAGATAAAAGCCATGACCTCTGTTGGAACATTTGTCATTTTCCCCCCAATAAGAAATGCGCATATCCAGAACTGTGTCAACGCCTTGGTCCGTGAGTGTTTTCCAGTGCGTGGCCTTTATCTGCAAATCATAGTAAGCAATGTTTACTATTATTTGCAAAACATCATTCATGTTTTCATTAATTTGTCCGGAGAAAAATAATGCATCTTCATAATCATCTGTTGTAGATAATATGTGTTACAAGTAGGCCATAATTATAGTAAACAAATGCATTTGAATTACCATCGTTTAGCAGTCTGCACAACATAAGATACATTATTTATTTATATTCCTCTATTAACATACATTGTTGTTATACTTAAAGAGGGGAATAGTGTGAAAGAATAAACATTACTGACAGTAAATTGTTTCAACCGATCTGAATTAGGCTACATGCAATAGTTTTACAGCATGCATCAGAAATATTAAAAGATTAAGTACCGTTCTTTACAAGAGATCTTTACTAGTTACATTATTACTATAATTAAATCGTCTACATAATGTGGAAGTATAAAGAATAAAGCGAAGATTACCAAAAAGTTCTCTGCACACTAGTGAGATGCAGACATGGACCAAGCGCCCTCCATCCTCCATACCGAGAACGCGTAGCTCAAGCGCTCATGAGCAACATAAGTACAACTTGCCATCTTGGAGTCCAGCTCGTCACTCTGTAGAACCTGATAAAGAAAATCTATGTACCTGGCAGCGAGTTTAAGAGTCTGTATTTTGCTCAGCTTATCTGACGGTAACGTGGGAATGATTTTGCGCAAAGCCGCAAACGCTTCGTTAAGTGACTGCGTCCTCTGTCGCTCGCGTACGTTCGCCATCACACGTTGGGTTTGCAACTCTTCAAATGACTGTGGACTGTTACTGCTGTTGCTGGACTTCTTCCCCCTTTTCTCAAGAGTAGAGCTATCGGAATCCTCCCCGTTTCTCCTACTCGACCGTCTTTTCCTCGCGCTTCTCTTCGGTGGCCTGTCGTGCTCTCCGTCGCTGTTGCTGAAACTGTCCGCTGGAGACTCTGAAGAGCTGGAGGAGTCTTGCACGGGTTCTTCAGGCATCTCGCTCAAATCTGAAAGCACGTGCGAATAAATGTGTTATTCGCTCATGAGGATATAATACAGTTCCAACCGAAAATGTCTGTGTTTCCAGGATTCCAACTTTAGGTTCGATTAAAAGGAAAAGTTGGGGAGCTCTTATAGTCTGGTAAAGAGTTTGTGGGAAGAGAGATGATTGGCCAATAAAGCTCAAGACGTGAGAAGGAGGGTGGGGGAAATCTACAAAAAACGAGGAGGAAAAAGTTTTCTTTTTAACTTAAGATTTTTTTTGACAGGTCTGTTCTTTGGTGAATATAAAAACAGCGACTGTATGTTCAGCTGAAAGCATTAGATGTCGTTTAATTCGATTAATAAAAAGTAATATTTCAAATGTGACATATACAGCCTCAACAAGTTGCAAAATCAACTTGGAATTTCCCATCATGTAATATAAAAGTACAATTGATATCTGTTGTTATTATTATATGTATCTATTATATACAAGCTATATATATATATATATAGTGTGTATAAATAGGTCTGACCTTATCGCGGCTGAACGTTTTTATTTCTTTTAAAGTTTTAATAGCGCTTAAACGTATTCTGTGTATGTAAACTACACTTTTTCTATGAAATTGAAAACATTCTTATTGCAAATAAAAGCATTTATTTAGGTTATTTTAATACACAAGTAAAATACTGAATACTGGGAGACAGTACAAATTTGTTTATGTAAAGTTAAGTGATAAACGCTGTCCGCCAGAGGTCGTCATTTCTAGCTTTTATTCCAAACCTCTAAAACTTTAGCTTTACAATTATTAGATACATTTATTCGTTATAATAATTCTATTATACCTGAAGCATTTACTTAGTTGGTCATGCATCCTCTTACATATACAATGATAATTTAGTTCTTTCCCACACATGCAGTGGAACAATTGTTAAATATAAAACTATTCCCAGTAAAGCTATTCACAATGAATGACGTGTCAAATGGATAAATGTCAGATATGCTAACTGAGCAGGAAGATTGGCAGGCATCCAACATTTTGAAATTCACACAAAGGCAGAAAGAAGATAGATTACATCCTACAGAAGAACCGCATCTTACATTTTTATCCCATGATGCTTTTTATGTTCCTAATCCAGGGGTAACATTACGGACTGTAACACAATAAAGATCTTTCAGCAATGAACAGATATCTCTAATAACACTTGAGCTACAGCCCTACTGTGGGGAGATAAATAATCTTTAGTAAGGTCCCATTTTCACCTCTTGCATAATTTAAAGTGGTTGCACAATTTGTGCAGCTAGGGCGGCGGATTTATAAAAAATATTAGGGGATTTTTGTTCCTCTCAATCCCGTGTTGTCCGGTCCCATTTCAGCTCACTGGGTCTCCTAAAAGAGGAATTCTGGATTTACATTATACATCTAACACCACACGCATGGCATATAATCGATTTGCCTGCACAAGACTACTGAGTGAGTGAGTGAGGATTTTGACTCGCTCTAAGTATGTGATGATGATTCACTCTCTGACTCAGAGGGATCCAAGAATCAGATATTTTACTGCTCCTCCTGTTGCATAGAATGCAGGACTGGATCCAGCATGGATCTGGAGCCAGAGCACAGTAAAGCTCCAGTGACTGCTTTATTATGTATTATGTGCCTTCTCTCTTATGCACTTATGATCCTTTGCCCTTGAAGGAAACAAGCCATCACCCCATAAGTGTATGTATCACTTGATTGACCATTCCCTTTGTTTTTGGATATGTCATTAGTCCATCTTGCATTCTTGTGCATTTGGAAGGACAACCGGGTCTGTAAATAGTTAATGAATATGCTGGGTAATAGGTCAATAAAAAAATATTAGCCTTGTTTAAGATGCCTGGTGTGTACATTTACAACTTTAAGAGTCCGCTTTAAACCAAAGCGACTAACAAAAAACAAAAAGTAAGGTGTAGATGATTTTTAAAAAATGATTTCAAAAACATGTTTTTCAAACAAAGTCTGTGCACTTTGCGTACACATTGTGCTGGTTTTACCCAGAATTTGGTCAGAAAGAGTCAAAGCAATTGGTGCCACTCTTTAGAGTAATCAATAGAAACAGAATAATACAAGAGTGCAAGTTTCTAAATGAGTCTGCAGTGTGTTTGCTTGGGGGTTTGGGTTGACAGATTATTCTCATTATATTACAGCCTTTACCTCAGTGAAATAGCGTCATGATGAGAGGCAGAGCCCAGACATCATATCAGCTCCAGATAGGACCTGTCTGCATGGAGAAAAAGAGTGAATACGGATAGAGATTAGAGAGGTGAGGAAGAATTCAGACTGCTCATGCTTGTCTGGAGCTGAGGACTGGACAGTGAAGTGCTTTCAGCCAGGGAACCGTCAGTTGTTAAAAGGCCACTTTAAAACAATGTATATTAATAAATATTCAGAGATGAGGATGAAGAGTGAAGCAAGACTGAGCAGAAGCAAAAATGTGTTATGTCTAATAAAACAAAACAGAGACATGTTATAAACTAGGACTTTTAAATTTGACAAACACTAAAACTGAAACTGTACTATTTTAATCATAGTTGTACAGTTTTACTTCAAAATGTCAAATGCTATAGATGATTATTTAAAAAATAAGGTATGAATGTCTATGCTGTATTATCAAAAAATAGTTACAGCTGAAGGACATTGTTAGGCACAGCACAAAGCAGATTCTCAAATTCCCGTTTGCCAGAGATCAAGTGTTGCATCTATGTAAAGACACGTCAGCATTAAAAGCATTTGTTTTGCAAGGCCCATTTTTAATTTGAAAGACATTTACAATCAAATAAATAAATATGTTTGAAGCCCATCTGATCTGCTTCATGTTTTTAGATCAGACACTGTTCCATTGTTTCACTATTCCTGGGGCCACTGAGTCGCTCCATACCAGTTCAAATCATTACTCAGGATGTCATGCCAGACCACACACTGACACACACACACACACACACAAAATGGGGAATTGCATAGACTTTATTGTTTTCATACACAGGTAGTTATAAACAATTTAATGTAACCCTAACCCACGCTTTATCCCTAACAGAAAACTCTGCATTTTTACCATAAAAAAAAACTAGAAGGAACAAGGAGGATTTGCTCAGTTTTGTCACATTTTGCTGATTTATAGCTACAAATTTGTCCCCTACATATGGTTAAGTAAACTCCCCCCTACACACACTACAGTGTTTTGGTTTAAGAAGCTAGAAAATTTCCTTAGTGAAGTTGTAGACCATCTGTGGCACGGCAACAAAAATGCTATTAAACAATGATAGTGCCTAGTTAAGTTGCCCAGTTAACCATATGCAGTTAATCAAAGGGTTGAGTAAATTCCGAGTTAACTAAAAGAGACTTAACAAATCCTTTAGCAAATCTGGGCCATACCTTTAAAACAGCCTATGAATCAAAGTGAAATACTCTCAACTGTGTAAAATTGAGTTATATTCCACTGCATGTGTGTTTGTTAGTTTGTGTGTGTGTGTGTTGACATTTGGGGTCACTACAAGTGCTACAGCTGTGTGTAGGGATGAATATGGGACATTGGGGTAATAGGCAGAGGTTGGGGGTTGTAGGCTGAGGGAGCAGTATAAGCAGGGGAGCGGATGGGCCGCCCCGTGCCAAAATCAACAGAAGAAGGGGACGGATGCTCCTGCTGGCTCTACAGCCTGCACTCGAGGGGAAACTAAGCTACAACGTCCTCCCACCAGCTCTCCTTAATGTTAACTCTGCAGCTGGGGAAAGCTAGGGAGAGATATGGAAAGAGAGAGGGGTCACACATTGGTTGGCTGAGATATTAAAGTTTGTGTGACCCTTTCGATTCAAGCAGAGCACTTAGAACCACAGACATGCGACATACAGACACATTTCTGGTTTCATCAGCTTTACGGCCTCACGTTGCACTGAGGATAAATTCTTTGGCAGTTTTTATAAGCGGGAGATCTACAGAAATGTGTGGGAGCAGCAACAATATTCCTCCTCACGTCTGCACGTCACAATTTTTCCATCACATTAACTGTTCGATTTACCTACAGGCGCAGTTTTCTTATGAAACCACTCCTGCCTGTCAGTACACAATCACCGACCCACTAAACAATGTTTTCCTTGGAACAATGTGCAGACAGCCACAATTTTTTTACTACGCACTGGCAGAAATGTGTGGTGAAAACTCACCAAAGACCAAAGAATAATCAGAATTCATGATATTGGGACGAATATCACATTACCTCTCAGGGCTTCTGGCAGCTTGTTTGTTTAACTTTAATGAAGTGACTTAACTTAGGCAATGCGAGACAGACAGACAGACAGACAGACAGAAATACAAAGACAGGCAAGAAGTATGAGAGTAAGCAAGAGTAAGAAAAACAGTTCATGAGACAGGCAAACAGAAAGTTAGAGGAAATCAAATAGCTTAGGGAAGGCAAGACGTGAGTGTGAGATAAACAGCGGAATAAGAGACAAAGTCTATAAAGAAAGAGGTACAAAGTGAGCAGTGAGAAATCCAGCACCCCTCAGCCTTTCCCTGCAGGACACTGAAAGCTACACCTCTCCTGAGTGATTTCCAGTCCACAGTTCCTGGAAACACCACTTTGAACTTCTCGCAGCTCTATAGATGCCTTTTCCTACACAAAGTAGATATTTAGAATTCTGCTGAGATGGGGCTAAACAAAATGTGGAGAGAATTTTATTGAGGAATTTCTTGCTACTTTTGCTACTGTTGGTACAAGGCAATACTGTATATACAGTACTTAGGGCAGGAAATATATGAATGTTATTCACTGACATTATTTTATTATTTTTCATTATTAGGTTAATTACATCTTTTGATTTATCTTTTTAATTTATCAGCTGAAGATGTGAGTTTAAAAATGGTATTTTAAAAGAGTTTATTTTTTAAGCCCACAAAGCCAAATGTGCCCAGAGATGAAGAAATGGCCCTGTGAGTCTGTACTCTCATGCATGGGTGTGTGTGCATGTAAGAACAGGTATTTGTATGTGCACCTGCAATTCACGCCTATAACAGCCATCTGCTGGGCATTAGAGAGGTGACGGCGGGTCGCTGTTTGTCTGTCGAGGAGAAGACTGACACACAGCACATGAGGGGCTTGTGTTTAGTGGTGAACTATAAGGAGAGGCTAAGTGAGTCACCAACAACATTAGTGTAATCACACACATGCAAAGTTATTCAGGAATAATAATATTTAGCTTTTGCATATCTACAAATTACCATTACTTTGTTTATTTATTTTGAAACAAGATAATAGAAAACTATAAAAATTAATCTGAAGAGTTTTCATATTGTAAAAATAAATAAAGTACTAAACATGGTGTGTATAGGTGAACAAATAATTCCAAATGTATTATCTTGTATTGGAGAATTTCTTAAAATGTGCTTAATTCAAATTAATCAGATGCATTAATTAGATGCACTGTCCCAAAGGGGTGTGCTGACTGAATCACCTTTAACATGCATAGTCAATTAATGAGACATTAATTAAGTTGGTAAGATTTATAAAACTCTGACCACATCCCTTAGAGTATTTGACTGTCTGTGTTCTCCATTATGTGTGGGGTTGGCAGACCCTAGCTGCTAAACCATCAACCTGATTCGTCACAGGAGAATTCCCTTCATGTTCCTCATTTAAAACACTCCATCATCTCTCTCTCTCTCACACACACACACACACATACGCCCTGCTACCTGCTAGCGCCCTGTATTTGAGTGGTCAAGAAAACAACTGTACATGCAGAAACATCTCTGACTTTTGTCCAGAAGAGTGTGATATCCAATGGCAATTGCTAATTCTAAACCTGGGTCAGTTGATTTTCTGCACTTTCAAATGAACCACACAACGACATTTTCAGATTGATGAGCCAGCTAATAATATAAGACTACTTTATGTCTCCAAAGGTATTTTCTGAATACTCACTTTTTGAGATTGCTGTGTTGTTTAATGCACAGAGAGGCGATTATGAAGAGATCATCCAAACAAAAACAGGTTACCGCAGGTTCTCAGTGGCTCTGGGAGGGGAGCTCTGAAATGATTTACACAGCTCATCCTTCAAAGACAGCCAAGGGGGAGTCACAAAATCTTTGCTTGTATGAGTCAGTGGAACAAGGTCACTGCTTATCCAGAAGAGCAAATGTGGAGAGAAAAAAACATTGATTTAAAGAACAATTGTTCCAATAGAATTTGTCCTCTGATAAATATCCATAAAACATTTTCCATGAGAACAGGGTGTGTTTATATATATTATATCTAAAATATGCAATAGCTTGATATGTAGGGGTATTGAGCACAACAGTCCAGTTTCATTAAAAAAATTGTCATTTTCTTCATAACGAAATTGATTTTATGTCTGTGTGGTGCTGTTTCTAAAGTATTGCATTGTTGGAAGATGGCTTTAATTTATTTGTTTATTTTTAATCAATATCATTACATTTTTCTGCATGCAGTGAAAGTTGATTTACAGTGAAGCCCCTTAGCTGTTCTGAATTCACAGAGAACAATGTCTTTACGGGGCTTTTTTCACTTCTGTAAACACTGCTTATGTATAAACCGAGTAGTATAGGTCAGCTAAATGGCAAGTCCAGCATTTGTTTACTTATTTAATATGATTGAACCTTCCTTCCATGTGACATAATTATTAGGAGGTATTGGGGAAAGAAAAAAATTCTTTACACAGGAAATAAATCAGGCAGCTAATAAATTGTGTTAAATGACTTCTTGCCCTCGACATATATCATGGGAATGAACCAAATGATGACCTGTATACCCAGTGGACAAAAGAATGCCTCTGTTGATAACCATGATTTGTGAACGGTTCCTGGACTGTCAGTCTGAGTTTAAGAAACAAGTGGAAGACAGGATAAAAGAGACAGCAGGGGTTGCGTTATAGTGGCTAATAAACAGCGCCCTCTAGAGGAAAATAATAGTCACTGTTCCAGTGACAGGGTTTAGATACCTGACATATAAGTAATAGATGCGTGGTTTCGGATGTGTTAGATATTGAGAAGCATCTTCCATTACATCGGTGTTACCATTTATTTAGAGTTTGTAGATATACGTCTTCAGTAGGCTAATCCCCGCATTGCTTTCTGTTATTATAGGTGCGTGGTGCTGAAACATTTTACCAGCAGATGTCACTATTGTATCTTAAATTCAGAATATTAGCCGCCATTCACAGCTACTTGTCGTTACTTGCCATAAATTAAGTAACAACATCCAGTTTCCTTCCCAGCTGCAATTATTTGTTTTGACATTCGCTAATCCAGTCATAGAGTATCTGATCCTTGATTTGAATGGAATTCTCATGAAACAATTTAAAAGGATTTAAAAATTGGGAGGATTATGCTAAAGTGAGGCGCTCCTATTGCGTGTGGGATGACGAGGTAGACGTTTCTCCAGTGAAAACATAGTAATCATGTCCCCCCACCTCTCTCTTTTTCTTGTTCTGTATAGATAGATTGCACTTTTTAAACACACGTATCTGTTTTTTTCCCTGAACATTCAAAATATCTAAATCTACCCCTTAATGTGTCCCTGATCACAAACCATTAAGAGTGACTTCACTACAACATCACTAAACACAAACTTATATTACAAACACAAATAGCTCCTCATTCCAGGTTTTATTTTTACACAACATTAACAAGAATCAGTAAAACTGTTTCCGCCTCACAAGATAAACAATGCAAACCGAACAGAACAATTCTACAAACCAAATCCAGATGTATTTTGAATACATTCGAAATATAACAAAAACAAAAATGATTTCTCAGTTTCTGAAGCGAGCCTGCTATAAACTTCCACATGGTGACTTCACCTTCTCATTCATCTCCACTGAATGGTGCAAGGACAGATCCCTTTCCAGAAACAATCTCTTCTGCTCACAGCTGGCGAGCCTGCAGGTCAGCCAGGTGGAGAGGGTGCAGCCCAAGATGCCCAGACAGGCCAGGCAGAGGCAGGCCAGATGCAGGGAGTGCAGATTGTTCACCCGTTTCACCATCGCCCGCACACACTGGACATTGAGAATTCCCCCAATAAGTCCACAGATGCAACAGGCTGAGAATAGGATCATCTGAAAGGTGGGGCAGGCAGAACAGGTGTGAGGTAACCTTAATAATGCACCACTATCAGCTATATATGGCATTTCTTATTACATGATATTATCACTGGAGTGATAAAGAAGGTTTACAAACAGATGTCATTGGCTTGCAATTGCTGTTATCTCTTTACAGTATACAGTAGATTAGATATAGCATGACTGCTTGTGTCACTTATTATCTTACAGTAAATCCAGTTGTTCTCTTGGCACACAGTATCCCACAGACTCCACAGATGAGGAACTGTGAAACAGAGATCTGTCACTGGAGCAAAAATCTGGACCGGCACAGAAGTGCAAATTCACGTCATTGAATATTACGAGCTAAATATTGTCATGCTGAATCACTTCATTTCTAAAAAATATGCTAATATAATTAAAGTAATGCATAATTTTTTATGCATTACAAAAGTTAAGTTAAAAAAGTTTTAAAAAAGTTTACCTTTAACACATTGTAGACACTGTAAATACTGATGCTTAAGAAGTTTTAAACAATACATTTTTTTTGAAAGTGGCTTATGTGAGTTGTAGTTGGTTTTTTCATGGATGTATATATATATATATATATATATATATAT
>JAZGTJ010000036.1:0-33735 GCA_036877575.1 Botia almorhae | reverse complement strand
ATGATCAGACTTGCCCAGGTTAAGAAAAATAGCTTTAATATAAACTGCAATTCAACACATATTAATTCAATATTTCAGTGAATTCATGTAATTTGAAATATGAATATCTGGAAGCTTAATGTATGCAATACATTAGCAGTTCAGATAAATAGTCCTTTTAACCTTCTGCAGGAGACACATTAGATTAAAGTCTCTTACTTACACACACACCACTCCATATTGGTGTGGAGTAGGACGTTTGGCTCTTCTGCAGCCACAGGGCTCGTCTGATCCCCAGCACACCCAGAGTGATGCTGGATGCTCCAAGTCCCATATCGAAAATAGAGAGGACCAGCAAACTCCAAACAAGCGCTCGCTTGGTGCACATTTTCCTCCGGTCATCATTCCTCAAACTGGGAGAAGGAGTGAAATGCAAAGAATCCCTCTCTCACCTCTCCAAGCAGCTACTGTAGATATTTTTATATTCATTCCAGCGTTTTGATAAACCCTTTTTTGCATGTATTTTATAGGAAAAATAAAACTCTACTGTTTGTTATGAATAAGGAACAATCTGTGCTGCTTCTGACATGTTTCTAAATGCATGTTTCTCAGATTTCTGTAATCCTATAAGCAACTGGGCGTTTGTGATGTAGCCATATAGGTCACATGACTACTTGATCTTAAACACACAAACTACAGAGAGGTATCTGTGGGTAAATAATATAGAAGAGGCTTCGAAACCTTTGTTTTTACATTTTTAACTGTTTGTTTATGACAAATAGTAGCATGGTAATGTATTATGATGACAATGCTGTTTTATTGTTCACAAGATAATTATGATGATAATGACTTGGAGCCAAAAATAATGATTTATATCAAAGTCCAGAAAAATACATCTGATTATGAACTAGTTGGTGTGTGTGTGTACTGATATTCACTACATCGTGGGGACTGGTATAGTAACACCAGAGCATTTTGACCTTGTGAGGACATTTATGAGGTCCCCATAAGGTAACAAGCTTAAAAAATATACAGAATGATCTTTACAGAAAATCTAAAAATGCAGAAAGGTTTTTGTGAGGGTTAACGGATAGAACATACAGTTTGTACAGTATATTAACCATTATGTCTAAGGAATGTCCCTATAAATCATGAAAACCAGTCTGTGTTTGTGTGCTTGGGGTGGGAGGTGAGTTTCTATTCTTAGCTCTCATCCTCTGTATTATATAAACAAACTCCAGATACATGACCTATTATCCACACTGATGTGCTTGGATGTGAGTGTGACACTGCTCCGCAACCCACTACGTGTGATCCGGCGAGAGGGTCCTGCGACAAAGCCATCACATTTCATTAACTTCAGCTGGATGTGCCTCAGTGCTTAGGAAAACAGTACTGAGAACAGCCACTGGTAATGCTCTGCCTCCAGGCACTTCTCACTCGTATCCTGAGATCTTAGCACAGCCTATAAACCTTCATTTGAAATGTGTTAATATGTTCCACTGTAGTTCTTAGACCAATCTGACAAGCAAAAATAGGAAGCTGGTTCTGGTGTATAGTTCTATTACTAAATAAAGCTGTCCAAACTTTAGTGGTTCTTTCAGGCTATTTTTTTAACTCTTTGATCCTGTTTCAAGACATTTCTTTAAAATAACAGCACAGTGGTTTTAATTTTTCTTTATGGTTACATGCTACAATTGCATTACCAGAAAGAAAACAATAACTGCAGTATAGTGGAGGTCATTGTGTTGAAGCACTGCAACGTGAGACCTGCTGCTTTCTCTGTGTGTGCCTCTGAAGTGTGATGCCAGCATGTTTTCTGGTCATTACCCTGGTCTTTCTCATTAATGTGTGCTTTCACAGGCATTGTTGTGTCCTGCAGTTTGCTGAGACTACTTTGCTGGAATGTAAACTACTTTTACATATACTTTAAAGGTAAACTTTAAGTACACAGCTAGCTTACAAAAAAGTAATTCTAATGCATTTTATTCGAAGTAATGACCTTAATTCATTTAAAGTGGAATTTGCTTTGCCTTAATACTCAATGCATGCCAGAGATGATTTACTTGCAGAATAAAAAACAAACCATTCGTTGAGAATGCTTTGTGAGGTAAAACATACCATTTTCCAACATGCTGCACAAGACAATATGATGTTACTACATGAAAACATGAAATCAAAAGTTAGGATCTAACTTCTCACCAATAGATTCTAAAGCAGTTAATGATATTTTGGCAAGACACACTGGTCTGTTTTTCATTGCTCTCTTAGAAAAGACTAATTATACCCAATTTTAACAAACCTTAAATGAGCGTCCTGCACATTTTTACTAGATCTGCTGGAGTTAATATTTTGTGAAGATTTGCAGAGTGGAATTTTGACCCTAATTCTAATCCCCATATTAACCTAGACGGCTTTTCATTTCTTCATACTGATCTCAGCGAATCGAAATGAGTTTGAAAAAAATCACTGTTATATTGCCTTGAAAGTCTTTGGGTGTTATAAAGCATGATATAAATAGCACGCCTATATACTTAATAATTTGACTTTTTGACAACCTTTATTTGTGTAGGATCATACAATGGAATTGGAATCAGAGTATGAACCCGAATCTGAATATAAAGTAAAAAAACAAAAATGGTCTAAATCTCAATGTTAATGTTTCTCATATGATCTTGGCGTTCATACATGTTCCTGTCAGTTACAAGAGAATATTACAAAGGAGAAAGCACACCTGTTAGTTGTGTCTTTTGGAATGCATTCAGATTTAAACGTCACAACAATGCTAAGTTCAAGCAAGTTCATCAGTCCTGAGATAAACAATAACACAATGTGCACAATGAACAGACAGCACTATTCTCAAGAAACTGCTGTTCTTTAACTTGAGGAAGGTGGGAGGTATACATTTACTAGTATGTGAAGTATTTAGAGACAACAGTTTGTAAACCATTGGTATACTTTTCTCTAAACTTTGTTATTTGTGATATATTATCATTACTTAAAATTAGAATTCCGTCTCAAAATTATTCATTGAGCTGAGCTTTAGGGGGTCAAACTGGACAATAAAACTCTTAGTGGGATAAGACTTAGGTAAACACACAAGTACACTTTTACTGCAAGAATTCAGAGGAACTGGCATAAATGAAGGCTATTTAGCATTTTAATTCTATATTACAAATGAGAATGTGACACCCACTGGTGTCCAAATAAAGGCATAATACTTTAAAATAATTTAAAGTGACAGATTTAAGGCTGCAAATAACTCAGCTACCCAGAATGCAATGCATATATAATGCAATTGGTTATGCTGTTTCTTGTCTATCCCCATCAAAATCAACATTATTTCCTCAATATATAATAATATATAATTTTATTAATATCTTTGCTCTTTAAGACATAAATGGTGATATTTAAGTTTAGACAAGTGATACAAACAGATCTCAAAGTGTATTAGCATAAAAAGAAAGTTATGTATACAATACAGCAATACAAAATATATTTTTCAAGACTAAGACAGAGAATTATACATGGCCTTTTTCTCTCAAACACTGTAATTTGCATATTTAAAATGACAACTAGAAACACACACACAAAATATAAAAATAAATACAATTTGCCAGTATAATGCAATATATACTAACAATAAAGATATGAACAGATAACCTAGTATAATGGTACAATTTCTGATACTGAAACTATCAACAGGCTGATAATGACCAATAATGTATATAATAAATCAGCTTCCACAGGGGCTACAATACACATAACTGTAACGTCAGCTTTTCCACATACTTAACTTTAGGAAGTGCATCAATTATGACAATGTGCTACAGATATCCTCTCTATCACAATCCTTGTTGAATCACAAATTTTTCTCTCTTAATAACAACTCTGACTCCTTTATACAATTATTCTACTGAAGTTGCAATCTTACAATTTCAATGTCACAGTAAATTTAACATGCAAAACTAGGGCTGTAAACTCTGCATTTAGGTAAAATACAACACGTAAAATACATACAGGTATACATTCTTTAAAAATTCTGTACTTTTTAAAGAACAGATGCAATTAATTCTGAGGCAGGTTCACCTCAGTATGCAGTGTGTGCACTCTCCTAATCTATGTGGAAGGCAGAGGCTCTCAGGATCTCCATACAGTTTACAGTGATGAGAGCTCCAGTGATCTGTCTCCACTGCTTGGTCACTGGATTTTTCATCTTATCAAGGGCCAGGTGAAGGTCCTGGATCATGTCCCTGTAGCTGTCCCCATACTGCTTGCTCCAGGCATACAGGAAGTCATATGCAGGCTTCCACATTGACTATAAGGCAAGAATATTGTTTAAATTTCAAGATGATGTGAACCTGGCCATGCTTAAAACAAATAGTTCACTCAAAAATACAAATTCCAACAGGTCACTATGAACTGTAATTGTATGGACAAGACTTGCTTAAAGATTCTTTAGAAATCTGCATTTTAAGTGTTCCACAAAAGAAACAAAACAATAAGAGACATTTTGGGTGAACTATTACTTTATTACAGTAAAAATGTGCAAAACATTTTCTCACCTGGGCACTAACTTCTCCATTTTTCGCTCTGTGCGGAACCTCATAAGCAGTAATTTGGGCATTTGACAGCTTTCCGAGTCGCTCTGCAAGTTCCCTCCATCGAACTCTAAGCTCGACTGCTGTGGAAAGAATCACTATATCCTGAATGAGATGGGCCACTAGTCCTTGAGAATCCATCTTTAACAGCCCCTGTTGCGAACACAAATAACACAAATAATGTGCTTTCCCCTTTGTAGTAGACAAAAATGAGCGCCAAAACCGAGGATACGTACCATAATAAGCTCATGCTGAAACTTTTTCTTTAGCTTTTCTGCATGACAATCTTCTTTCAACTTTTCTAGCACGCAGGCCACCTTCTCTGCTTCTGTTTCTGCACGTCTCCTGGAAATGGCATCAACTGAGATGTCAGAGTAACCCAGAGCCTCAGCGAAGGTTTTCCAACATTTTACACGCTCTGTGACCAGAGTCTGAATAGCAGAGTACATGTATGTGAGTTTTTTAAAAGGAACTGTCATATTGTCAAGAAGAACATGCGTGGTAAGCTTAATTTCAGTGAAGTCAATGACTTGATCCTTGGATATGACCTTCAGGTTTTTGCAGTGCACAAGTCCAGTCCTTCCTCGAATAAAGCCAATATACCACTCCTTAACTTTCAGTTGACCTATGGATTTCACAGTTTCCTTAGAGAGCAAAGCAATTGTATCACCTTTGAAGTATTCCAAAAGATATTCTACTCTTGGTTGTCTGAGAATTGATTTCATTGCTATGCCATACCACTGCAAATCTACAGGTCTGTCCTGAAACGTCTGGGTAAGGATTTCTGGGATAGATTCCTCGGGAATGGGTATGGAACGGGTCACTTCTCTCTGCCAGTCTGACCGTCTGTGGCCGTGTTTCTCTAACCTCAGAGGCACAGCCTCAGGGGAAGTGACACAAAAGCCTCTCAAAGTGACATGTTCCGAGTCCCTCACCTCAATAGCAAGTTTAAAGGGACTCATCTCACCTCCAGCCACCTTGACCAGCTCTAATGGCAGATGCAGCTCTCTTCCAGCTTTAAGATGCTCCTGTTTCACCTCTTTATTCTGATCTATGGCTTTCACTTCAAAGTTTGAATTCAAAACTCTAGAAGTAATGTGAAGATCTCTAAGACCATGAGGGTTAAGTTGATGTTTTCCCCAAAGTTCCAAGACAACAGGAGGCAAGTTCCTGTTACCCTTCTGGATGTCAGAGAAGGAAAGCCTGGGAGGAATATTATTATGGCATGAGATAACCAGCACCACTTTGAGCGATGGGTGTATGTGCTTGGGTCCATAGACAGCCACAGTGACATAGCGATCCAAGTAATCCCATATTGATGTTGCAGGGGGCTCCAAAACAGTGGCCTCGGCAGCAGATATGACAAACATGTGAGGTTTTAGATCCAGAAGCTTCATTTGTAACATGTCATTATATACGTAACAGTCTTTTAACTTTTGATAAGGTCCCTCTTTCCTCTGAGAAACTAGACCTACAAATGAGGTCATAACGTGGCTTGTAGGGTCATTCTTGAGTTTAGCGGCCATTCTCATCTCCAGCAAAATGCCCCCAGAAACATTAAGGTTACTGAGGTTGACCTCTAAAAGTGGACTCAGGGTGGTGGTGTAGTTGTTGTTTATTCCACTGGGAGGATCGTGGAGAACTTTGAGGCCAATTTCTTGGATCTCACCTGGCACAACATGACCCTGAGGAATGTGAGCGGTGATTTCAGTTTCTGGCAGCTGCACAGAGCCTCCGTGGTGGTCAACCTTGCAAACAGTTTGAATGTCTGTGGCTTGAGTCTGGGCCCATCCAGGACTTTGTTTCATCAGGCTGAGGTCCAAACAGGACCTGGTTAGCTGTCTGTGACTCAGCCAAGCCATTTTGTAAGCCTCCCTGTCATTTTTCAACCACTCAAAATCAGGATTAAGGAACAGTTCTTGAGAGTTGAGTCTTTTCTCCTTCTTGGTTTCCTTTTTCTCAAGGGTGTCAAGTATATCTGAGGCACTTCTCCACCTTCCAGACCTATTTAAATCATTTTTTCTACAAGATGGCGCTATAAGATGGGCAAAGTCGGTTTCATCTGAGGATGTGCTGACGGAGTCATCATTATTATCAAAGTGCGATAAGGGATCCTCTTTCAGCATGGACACTCCAGAATCATAGGTGCTGGTGTAGAGAATATCAGTTAGGAACGGATTGGATCGGGCCAGTTGATTCCAAAAGGGGTTAGTCGTTTGTTTAGGATTTTCACTTTCTTTAGGTAGGACGGGCCACTCAGAGAATTTTTCAATCTGATGAGCGTAGCTTCCTAAGGGGACAGAGGACATCCAATCTATGTTTGAAAAGGATCAATTTGATCTTTTTACACAGTAATGCACACTATCATGATAAAAGAATGTTTGTGAAATGTCTCGCATAACACAAACAAATGCATGGCACTGGCAACTTTTACAGATCAGATTTACAAGGCCATATATTACATAAAATAATGGACAAAGAATGAGAACAAGCTTTTTCAGCAGCATTACCATGAAGGCTGTTGTTGTTAATGGTCACATTCTCATCTATATCTATCAGCATCCCTTCTGATCGACTCCGATGCAGAGTCCCCGCACGACTGTTTGATTTGACCTTTGCGCCTGCCATCTTATATATTCAAGTTAAAATGACAACAGTCACAGCTATTGAAAGAGAAAGAACAAATCAATGTATACAAATCAATTGACTTCAGGTCAATGCCTTCAACATATGGTCAAACTTGTTTTTTTTTGTAAATAACAGCAATGTCTATTATTTTTGACCTGTTCATACGTCTTATATAAATTTAAAAAGTGTTGTTTATTAAAATGTTAAACAGTCAAAAGAAATTTACCAATAAACATTAATTTAACACATGAATGAAGAGATTTACCATTGTTGTTGTTGTTTTGAATCGGTTTTTGAATCACTATTCCGTAAGCTCTTATTGCTGTCTCTGAGAGTGACTCATTAAATGCGTTTTATGAAGAACATAACACATGCACAGAAACAGGTCTGTCTTGTCTGAATATCGGTGTCTCTTATTCAAAGCTTTCCATCAGTGGTGAAGGGCCGAGCAGTACTCTATTTAAATCGACACGCTCCGACACGCCCTGCGTCCTTTACCACATTCAAACGTCACTTTACATTCAAAAACATAAGCGTTTTCATTTATTAAATCTACAGCTATGAGAATAATACATATTTTTTCCAGGGTTAATAAAACAGCAAAACAGAGTAACACACATGGCACATTTCCCCCTGTTGGTCTTCACAATTTATCCAAAAAGTGTTTTAGCATGAAAACAGGTGTAACGATGTAATGTAATGTAAGTTTCTTTTCGCATATGCATTTAATGATTTAGGCGGAAAAATACAAGTAAGCTATAAAACGCACACTCACCTGAAACATTGTAGTTTCCGACTCGGTCCTTTAGCAAACTTTTTTTTACTCTTCGGGGAGTGTCAGCAAGTGTACAACACCAGTGTGTGCCTGTAGCAGCTTGAATAGCAGAAATGGTGCATGATGGGATATGTAGTTTTAAACAGTGAAACGTCGGCGTAGGCATATTTTTTCCATTTTCTAATTGGACTGTACCACCCATAAACCTCATCTCTATGTGCGCAGACTGAGCAAAGCGAGTTGCTGTGAGTTTGTGATTTCAGGTGAATTTCAGAATGTATTTATTTATGGCCCTCTGTTTTTGGAATATAAAGACAATGACGATCTACGCAAATCAAATTTTATTTACTGTCAATGGATTAGCCTATATATTGTAAAATACAAGCTCTTTATAACACATACAAGTGTATCTTCACAGGGTGACTGACAGTGATTGTTTTGTGTTACAGTTTTTTATTGCAGGTAGTTTCTGACCTTAGCAACAATTTCTAAAGGTAAATGTTGCGGAGCAGATGAATGTTTACACGCCATGTTTTTAACTACAAAAATACCTCACCGACACAATAGCCTACACAAACCAATTCATATTTTGCTTAGAGATAGTTTTCAGAAGGAAATGTACTGCTGATCTAATATCAATTCATTCGCAGTGACTGCCCTCCAGTGGATATTACAACCATTTATCATTAATGGAACTTATTTTACACATGATCCATGTTCATTCGATATAAATCCACATGATTAAAGGAGCACCTTGTATACTGTACACCTCAGCAGACACTATTGGATAGACCTTATATATCTTGTATGTCAAATACATCTATGTAGACATTGTAAAAATGCGTGAATAAAAATTACTGCAGAAGGATGAAACATATATATGTACATACACACACACACACACACATATATATATATATATATATTTCATCTTTTTTGCAGTGATGGACTGATCATAAGAGCCAAACTGTTCTGCTGCCCTTTAAACATTTTGCCTGTCACATGAAACAAAAAAACAATGTATGCACTTCTGGAAAAACCAGTCTGATAATATAGATATGCTTGGTAAGTATACAGAACGCAGGTAAAACCCAATGCTCATTTGCCTTTCTAAGGCTGTGCAACCCTGCATATCAAGTTATTTTGTGAGCAACACTTACATGTAAGGCTTGTTACAAAACACTGTTGAATTTGCTACGGAAACTGACTGTACAAATGTCACACATGCAGGAGGGGAATTTTGCCTGGAGGGTTTCTGCTTATGCAGCTTCAATAATGAAATCTAAAGGAGATTACCAAACCAGTATGCTCATTTTCTAGCGAGACTGGCAACAAAGGAGACAGGTATGCCACTTATTTTCAGAACATGTGCTAAAGTTTAACAGTGTAACAGAGTTACATTGTTACATCATTTATGGAACCTTTGTATATATCACCTTTGTAATATAGAGACTTCTTTGTAGCTGGTGACAAAATATGCACAGAATCAACATATGCAGACACTGGTCCTTCTTAATATATTTTAGAGAGCAAAACATCCTAAAACAGCTCTTCAAGGAAAAACTTTGACATTTTTATAGGCAGCAATAATAATAATAGTAATACTAAAAACTGACCAAACTAGTGTTTGTTTTTTGAAACGTTGTTAATGAAAAGAACTATTCTGTAGAAAAAAAAGTTAAAAAAATAACAATATTGTGAAATATGTCGTTTAATTATGGTATGTATAATGTAAACCCATTTGTGTTCGATTAAAACACCTTTCAGAAAAAACGGTGTTTGGCGATCTGAATACCAGTCTGGAGGGCTTATGTCAGTCAGAACAATAATATAAAAAAATGACATGTTGTCCCTCACACACGTTTAAATATAGCTTTGACCAATGTAGTTTACTTAATACAGAACAACTAGTGGAGCTTTTAAGGAACGCCCAACCAACTCAGTCCAATCCACCTCAGCATGACTTTGCGCTACATCTTTTTCAAACACTCGGATTTGCGATTTAATAAATGATCAATTAGACCCAAAATCGAATTGATAATCCTGAGCCTGTTTAGCCGAGGTGCTGTTTTGTTAACTGTAGTAATTCTTTTTTAAAATATAAAAACTTTTAGATCATACACTATGAAACCAACCATACGTTTGTCTCGAACAGCTTTTGTTTAATACAGTTTTCTGTTTAATGACACAAATAACCAATAAAATTTGTCCATAGTAACTAGCAACCACGGAAAACCTACCGACAGACCTGCACCTCCATCCTTGTGCGCCACTGTTTTGTCAATTAAAAGTCTTTAGAAATAAAAAATATAAATGTATCCTAATTTGTATACAACCCACATTTTCCGCTATACGACCAAAAGACAATTTTCGTTTTTTTTTGGTTCGCCCACATTTTTTGTAAAACATTAACTCTTGACACAGTGCGGGTGGAGCAAGTAGTCCCCGCTGCAGAGGCGTGTCCAGGTGACACAATGCGCTATTAAAGCATCATCTCACAGAGGGAGCTGAAAGCAAACATTGCTTGTCTGCCTGGGGGTGTTTGTGATCAGCACATAGGGTAAGCTCCTATTTTTTTATATATAAAAATATATGTCTGTATATTATCGTAATATAGTTTGAATATTAGCTTGTTGTTTGTTAATTATTTGATAATAAGTCGTTACAAACAATAACGTATTTTATATTTCCGAGCTACAAATGTGAAGATAAATGATAAGTAGCTCGTAAATTAAAAGTGACTTTTTTGTTTTTATGTTTGATTTATATGTCGAATGCATTTCTTATGAGTGTCCACGTGGTACACAGAGTAATTGTATTACACTTCCGTTGATTTTGTAACTGGTTAGGTAACAGACAGGCGTGATGAATGAAATTAACCCAGGGGTTGAGTTCAACAGAGTTCAACTACAATTTACTGTAAATATTTGCGTTTATGTAATAACGTAAGGGTACACCTGAGATAATGACAAAGACATGACTTGACAAAAACCCTTTATTTACGGTTCCTGTAATTATAAGAATATGCAAATACAGTATTTTAACAGTATCATAGATCAAACCCTTTGTGACTGCTGGGGTGTTTCTGCACATCACCTTTATAAAACTGTACTTTACCAAAAGTGAAAGTGAATACACTAATGGCCATGAATATGGAAGATAGCTTTCCTGTAGCTCAGTGGTAAGAGCATGGCATTAACAACACCAAGGTCATGGTTTCAATCCCAGAGATTGGGATTGCACATGCTCAGAAACAATGTGTAGTATAATGCAGTACTTTTAAACCAGCAATGCATTGACTGTTCTCTCTGTTTAGCAATACATAAAATTGTGCTGTCACAATGATAGAAGAGCAAAGTGGTCAATCGACAGACCCTTACCCTGATGGTATGTTTGACATGTTGGTAATCTTTGTAAATGACTGTTCTTTACATAGTAGATTGCTTGTCTAGATATACAAAAGGTGGCCTTTTAATGTAGGATTAATTATTTAGATACTGTGGTGCCTACGACACCTTAGACATGTACACCACACCTGTTTCCTTTAAGTAAACATAAACCTCTTTTCCTCAGAGGCAATACCGCAGGGCTACATGAACCAGGCTTACATCCAGAATGAGAAACCTCAGGAAGACAAACCAGAGGAGCCACCAGAGGATCAGTCCTCTGCGATACCAAAGAGCAAAGGCCTGTTCAGGTATTTGGAACTTTGAAACTCTTTAAACCCCGCCCCCTTTTATGCACTAATCTAAAAATACCTGAAGCCTGGAGATACCGCAAGTCAAATGATTGCATCTTAAACTTGTTGATCTGCATATCTAGTCTCTGCCTTTTTGTCAATTGATACTTGCAATGTATTGTCCAAAATAAATATTGATTCTTTAGGCATTCAAATAATATATTTGTTGTCAAAATTATATTTAAAATTAATAATAAATTTACCCTACATGGTTTACCCTACAAACACACAAATCGTTTATGATTGCATATAATTTGTACTGTATTAGATTTGTCAGATTTTACATGGTTAACAAATTGTTTAAGGGTACAGTATGTAAACCCAGTGAACCCTTTTTTACATCTCATTCTGTTCAAAAAGAAAAAAGGAGAAAAAGCCAAAAGAGAAAAAGGAGCCAGTGAAATCAGTTGGATTTTTTCAGCTGGTAAGTGGATGCATGTGCCTTCTTACAGAAATTAATTAGTGGCATTCGTAAGCAGTGATATAACGTTCTAATAGTAATGAGACACCCTAAGGGCGTCAGCCATGTGTCATGTGTTCTGCTGAGCTTTGACACGTTTTTGTGGCCTACAGTTTCGGTATGCTACCTGTCCAGAGGTGTTGCTCATGCTGATTGGTCTGCTGTGTGCAGCTGCTCATGGCATCGCTTTACCTCTTATGTGTGTGGTGTTTGGACAAATGACTGACAGCTTTGTGCAGAGTGGTCAGCAGTTTAATCTGACAGGTAAATTAAAGTGCAGTACCTACAATTATGCATGGTAAGGAAATATTAACAAATAAAGTGTCCATGTCTTAGCATTCAAGGGGTTGCCCTCTGGTCATGCTATATTGACTTTAAAAAGGTTCTCAATGTCTAGTGTACATACAGTGTAATGGTTCAGTGATGATACATGATGTATGTATAAATATTTATAGTTCGGATGTGTTGGGATCTGGTACGTTTGGTTTCAGGAATTGTTTCTCTAAATTGCAGGAAATTTCACCTTTAACTTCACATTGAACTCTTCAGGCTGTTTAGCAGGTTCTCCTGAAATAGGAATTGAAGATAAAATGACAAAGTGAGCAAGCTCTGGTGTCACATTCATTACCCCTTACCCATCAATAATTTAGTGAAGTTTCTTACATGTTTCAGTCAAGTCCTAAATTCTTTAATAATTTCATAGAATATTCCACTACTGAATATTAAGTCAAACCTTTTTTTTACAGACACGCTTATTACTTTGTTGCAATTGGAGCTGGGGTTTTACTCCTGGCAACTTTCCAGGTAATGCTTTTCCTGCTGACTGCCACAAAGCAAACAAAGAGAATCCGTGAGAAGTACTTTCATGCCATCCTTCACCAGCAGATGGCGTGGTTTGACACTCACAAGATCGGAGAACTGAATATTAGACTTACAGAGTGAGTGAAAACGCAACCATTTGTCTTGGACTCATTGTTCCTACGCATTTCATTCACCTGTTTATTTTTACAATAACTCGTCAGTTCTGTGTTATTAATTTATGCATATAATTTTAACAATTCCCCATCTTTTTTTCCGATCAGTGACATAAACACAATCAACGACGGCCTTGGGGACAAAATCTGTGTGTTTGTGCAGTTCTTCTGCACATTTGTTGCCGGTTTCATCATTGGTTTTGTTTACGGCTGGAAGCTGACACTGGTTATTCTAGCCGTCAGTCCCCTGCTGGCAGGATCAGCTGCTGTTTGGTCTAAAGTACGTGTGAGGTTTTTAGTTTAGTTTGAAAAACATTTTATCGTCTTCAACTTCTGCCGAAATGATAAAGCCGCTTGTTTTCAAACGTGTTTTTATACAAAATATAGGACCGTCAATACAGTCATTAATCCATCTATAATGCTGCTTTTCTGTCACCTGCAGATTCTTGCCAGCCTGACAAGTAAGGAGCTGACAGCGTATGCCAAAGCCGGAGCAGTAGCTGAGGAGATCCTGGTGGCCATGAGGACTGTTGTGGCATTTAATGGACAGAAGAAAGCAGTGGAGATGTATGAACATTCTGACATGTTTCAATCATTGCCATATATTCACAGCAAAGTTGAACTGTTAAACTTTGTCATTTAAAATGGGGTAATCTAAATGTTGATAATGCAGCCAAACTGTATTGCACCTGTGTACAAGTATATGCACGACAAATTTTTGTATTCTAGGTATGAGAAAAATTTGGTGGAAGCAAAGAACTTTGGGGTAAAGAAAGCTATTACCACAAATGTGTCCATGGGACTTACGCAGTTTATTATATTTGGCACTTATGCCCTGGCATTTTGGTATGGGACAAAACTCTCAGTGGATGAACCTGAGAATTACTCAATCGGACGGGTCCTGACTGTGAGTCTGTGAATATTAGAAAAGTTTTCCTTTCTGTTTCTGACTGAAGTTAAGATAGCTTACCGTAACTACTTTATTGTCACCAGGTTTTCTTCTCTGTGATGATTGGTTCATTTTCCTTGGGTCAGGGAGCTCCAAACCTGGAGAGTATTGCCAAAGCACGAGGTGCTGCCTATGAGGTCTACAAAACTATTGACATGGTACAAACTTCGGCCTGTGTTAACTGTGAAGTCATTCCTCAAAATGTTTTAAATTACTGTAATAATCAAAAGATCATTCTAGATGATTTCGTCCTTTTTTAGCCCCGCCCCATTGACAGCAGTTCCAAAGAGGGCCATAAACCAGACAGTGTAAAAGGAGATATTGAATTTAAAAACATCCACTTTAGCTATCCCTCAAGAAAAGATGTGAAGGTAGAGTTTCATTTTTTCCTTTAATTATCAAGATGTTTCACCAAAGTTTCAGGTCCATGTCATTACAACACAGTCATGAGGCTGATTCTCAGAGTACACACAAACTGATGAAATCCTCAATGCCTCAAACACTGTTAAAGATGTCAAACGTAAATTTTACAGACCTACTTAATTTACTCTTCATATCTCCGTAGTAGTCCAGACATTCTGTCTGTTGGTGTGTGAAATTATGTGATACAGATTATGTGTTACAGATTCTACAAGGTATGAGTCTGAAGGTCCCTCATGGAAAGACCATTGCTTTGGTTGGAGCCAGTGGTTGTGGGAAAAGCACAACGATACAGCTACTGCAGCGCTTCTATGACCCTGATTTAGGAGAGGTAATCCTGAGCTGTGATAACATTTTACCTCCCGGTCAAAAACATCACACGAAATGGGTTGTGAGCAGATTACTTTGAGTATGAAAGAAGAAATGAGGTCCTGCTTGTCCTTGTGTGGTTGCAGGTGACTCTGGATGGTCATGATATTCGTTCTCTGAATGTGCGTTGGTTGAGGGAGAACATGGGCATTGTGAGTCAGGAACCTGTTCTTTTTGGAACCACCATCGCAGAAAACATACGCTACGGCCGCGAAGACGCCACCGATGCAGATATTGAGCAAGCCATCAAAGAGGCCAATGCCTACGATTTTATTTCCAGATTACCAGATGTAAGAACCAATGATTTTATATGCACAGTTTTACCCTAAGTACATTATATTAAAGTAAAACAATACATGTGTAGTTTATGACTGTGTTTGTGCTGCAGACCCACCGATTTGTTTTTATTGGGTTAGATGTATTGAATGTTGTTTTTCTCTGAGACAGAAGCTGAATACTATGGTTGGGGAGAGGGGGGCTCAGCTCAGTGGTGGGCAGAAGCAGAGGATCGCTATAGCTCGAGCCCTTGTCAAAAACCCCAAAATCCTCCTGTTGGATGAAGCCACATCGGCCCTGGACACACAAAGCGAGTCCATTGTTCAGACAGCTTTAGACAAGGTATTACACCCCATCCCAGACAGAGGCTTCTGCTATCAGCACTGTTCATTTCAACTTCAGTGTGTAAGAGCAGATAATAATCCTGTGTGTTGTTTTTAGGCAAGAGCAGGGCGCACAACCATTGTGATTGCGCACCGTCTGTCGACTATTCGCTCGGCAGATATAATTGCTGGCTTTAGCAATGGTCAGGTTGTGGAACAGGGAACCCACAGAGAACTGATGGCCAAGAAAGGAGTATACTATTCTCTCGTAATGCAACAGGTATATTCATGTCTTTCTGCATGCAGATTGATACACAATGCAGAGTAGTAGTGTGAAAGAATTGTTTTTGTGTGGTTGTAGCCTGAATGATTGTGTCATTTGTCTTGACTAGACCTCTGAGAGACACAATGACAGTCTTGATGCCAATGAAGATGATATCCCGACTCTGGTTTCGGAGGGTGAGACTGGGGAGGAATCTTCTGACACAGACACTCCTGAAGGAGCAATGGAAATAAATATGGAGAACGGCTCCTTCAGAAGAAGCTCCAGACGCAGCAGCGGCTCAAGAAAGTCCTCAAGGAAGAAGTCCTCCTCAAAGAGGAAGAAGGACAAAAAGGTTCATGCACCCAAAACACAGTTCAGCACTGCTAAGATGTTCCTCTGCCAGTGAAAGGCAGTCATACCTATAATTTATACACGAAGAAGTTGGATCCTCTTTGTTTATTGAAAATCTTTTGTAGAAAAAGGAAAAAGTTGAAGAAATCCCTTTCACCAGGATTCTGGCTCTGAATAAGCCGGAATGGCCTTACCTGCTGGTGGGCACACTGGCCAGCTTTGTGGGAGGAGCTGTTTATCCCTGTGTGGCCATCCTGTTTGCCAAAATCATTGGTGTGAGTGGCCTTTTGTCTTTGTTTGTACATCTCTAAACAAAAATTTCTGGTGTTTGTTTTGCTTCCTGCTCATCTCTTTATTAACCTGAAAGTTTCAAAAAGAATAAGTATAGTAAAATTTGTTAAACAGCTTTTTTTTAGAACAGCTCTGTGTCAGTGAGTTAGTACCCTGAAGCATAGGTATAATGACTTGTCCTGGATATTCAATTCAGCAGATATAATAAGTTTCTAAATTCAGTTTAAAACGTGAACAGAATTGAATTGAGCTGGATGATGACACCAGTTTTCTGCAGAGCTGTTATATAGCTTTTGACTTTTTGTACTTTTTAGATTTGACTTTGTTTCATAATTGACATCTTGCAACATATTCACTATTGAATTGAATACCGATCTGGCTTGAGCTATATAATGAAACTCCTGTAAAGCTGTTTTACAGCAGAATGTGAACTTTGAACTTACTCATTGTTATTTTCTAATTGTTTTAATTGTTATTTTCTATATTGTATAAATGTAAATATGTGCTGTATAAATAAAAGTGACTTTTTGCAGGTATTTGCGGAGGTTGATCCTGATGTAAAGCGACAGAAGACTATGATGTTCTCGCTTTTATTTTTGCTGGTTGGAGCAGTGGCATTTATCACATATTTCTTCCAGGTGATTATTATCATTATTGGTTTTGCTGTAAACAAGGCACGTTTCCTGTTTAGTTAAAGATGTTCCTCAACATCAACAGAAATATCTTGATTTTGGTTTTGTTTTAGCTCCTGGTCCTTGGTAAAGAAACTGGGTTAAGGGGTTTTGTTTGAAAAAGGCAAAACGAACCCTATGTGGCTTCTGAGGGCTTTATAAAGAAAGTGTAAATATGTATATGTATATGTAGAGCTTTAGAGATTTCACATCTGTTGCTGTTTCCTCTAGGGCTTCATGTTTGGTAAATCCGGTGAGCTTCTAACAATGAGACTGAGAAGTCAGGCTTTCAACGCCATGATGCGACAGGTATGGCACATGTCCCGCGTCAGTTGTTCCATTACCATATAGAACCAGTGCAGGAGAAAGCTAATCTGGCACAAACAAATGGCTGTTAAATTGTGTGCTTCATTCTCAAGCCCACTTCTCTTAACAGGAGATTGCCTGGTTTGATGACAACAACAATGCTGTGGGAGTCCTGACCACTAAATTAGCCACAGATGCGTCTCTGGTTAAAGGGGTGAGTGGAACACAGTGATTTGCCATCAGAACCAGTAATTAAGCTTTCACTTGGGATACAGCCTGTGTTTTTGGCTCTGGTTCATTTCATCCATCTCTCGACAATGTTCATGCCGTGGTGAATCTATTTCTCTGTTGTAGTCATAAGATATCTACTGCAGGCAACCACATAGTTTTAATTGTATTCATTTTTTGTACTTACTATATGTACTTACTATATGGTAAGGATTAGGGTTTGGTTTAGGGTTAGTTGTATGCAATTATGCATAACTTACTATATATTATATATAATATATTACCATATTATATAACTATAGTAGATAATATAACTTCCAGTAGATGGATTATTACCATAACATCTTTCTTCTGTCTGTTCCTTGTCTCCAGGCAGCAGGATCTAGATTAGGATTGGCTACAAACACTGTCTGTGCTCTTGGAATTGCTATAATTGTAGCTTTTATCTATAGCTGGCAGCTGACATTGCTCATCCTGGCCTGTGTGCCATTCCTCTTAGTGGCAAATGTTATACAGATGAGAGCCATGGCAGGACACACCTCCAAAGATCAGAGCGCACTGGAGATGTCTGGCAAGGTATACTGGCCCTTTGTTGCTGCTTAAATAAATACTGTCATTAAAGTATTGTTAGAAAGCAGTTTGTTGCAATCTAAACAATTGTGTAAGAGTGAATCAGTGGTTTATGATGTCATTACCAGATATCTACAGAAACTGTGGAGAACTTCAGGACGGTTGTCGCATTAACCCGTGAAGATGTCTTCTACCGCAAGTTTATTGAAAGCCTCAGTACGCCATATCGGTAAAATCAAATTTTTAACTAAATTACTTAATACATGTTCTCAGCTTACATCAATAACATAATAACATTTTATTCAGTATGATTATCACAAAAGGCAATGTGTGATCTTTCAGCTCCAGTTTGTGTAAAGCACCCATCTACGGAATCACCTTCGCTCTTGCCCAGGCGATTCCCTACCTTGTTAATGCTGCTATTTTCCGCTTTGGGGCCTGGCTCATTGCACACTGTTACACAGAATATGAGAATGTTTTCCTGTAAGTACAGTCTTTGTGAATGCTTTATTGGTTTTAATGCTCCTTAAACTCTATGGTTGGATTCATTGGTTGCTATGCACAGGGTGTTTTCTGTGATCGTCTTTGCTGCTATGAACATCGGCCAGTCATCATCATTCGCTCCTGACTTCGCTAAAGCCAAAGCAGCAGCCGCACGGATACTACGGCTGCTAGACAAGAAACCAGTCATTGACATCTGTGATGAATCAGGAGATAAACCAGTAAGTGTGGATTCTTGGAACTGTGAAATGTACTTGATGACATATTGTGTCCATGACCAGTGAGTTTTCATTTAAGCATAAACATTCATTCATTTTTAGTCTCTCTAGTCTCTTTTTATCTGAAAAGAACTTAAAAGAAAATTATAGTTAAATATGTGATATTAAAAAAACAATGAGGTCAAAAACAATGAGTCTAAAGGGGTCCTCACTTTATGGTTTTTCAGAAACCTTTATGGTTTTAAAGTCTTTAAAACATATTTGAAAAATATTAGGTAATATTTTGCCAGAATATGTGTACTGTATAACAAATCCAGATAACTACCTACAGTACACATTTTAAATGGCACAAAAAATTTAAAAGCATTTCAAAACAAGACAAATAGTTGTATTTTGATCCTCAAAATAGAAAGATATGCCTCACATCATGACCCATTTGTGTTTAACCTCTGTCAGAAGTGGTCACAAACACTGAATTATTATTTGGGTTAACATGTATTATATTTATTTCCAGTCCAACTACTCAGGCAATATAGAGTTCCGTGATGTGCAGTTCACATACCCGACCCGGCAAAATGTGAAGGTGCTGCAGGGGCTCAGTGTGTCTGTGTCTCAGGGACAGACTATGGCTCTGGTGGGCAGCAGTGGCTGTGGAAAAAGCACCAGCATTCAGCTACTGGAACGTTTCTACGACCCTGCTGAAGGTCAAGTGGTGAGTTCACAGGAGATGCTGAGTGCCTAAATGCCTAAACCATCATCTGTGCTTAAGAGATCCAATAATGCCTCACATGCTGTTGGATGTTTCTGTTGCAGTTACTAGATGGGACAGACACAAGACAGTTGAACCTGGCCTGGCTGCGTGCACAGCTAGGTCTGGTGTCTCAGGAGCCCATCCTGTTCGACTGCACCATTACTGAGAACATTCAGTATGGGGACAACAGTCGTGTTGTCACCCAGGAGGAGGTTGAGGAAGCTGCAAAGAAAGCCAACATACATAACTTTATCCTCAGTCTTCCAGAGGTATGAGTGATGATTAATACACTTGTATGGTATAAATGCGCGTGTATGCATAATTTAATATGATGTTCTCTTCAGAAATACGACACTCGAGTAGGCGATAAGGGCACTCAGTTGTCTGGGGGACAGAAACAGAGGATAGCCATTGCTCGAGCGCTGGTCCGTAGGCCCAAAGTTCTGCTTCTGGACGAGGCAACATCAGCCCTCGACACAGAGAGTGAGAAGGTTTGTAAAAGGATCCTCTTGCACATATTAATGCATTGTGGGTGGTACCACTAAGTTTAATTACAGTTAATGTATGCAAAGTGCACAGCTTAAAGAACAATACAGCATAAAACAAAGACTTTTATTCACATTAAGTTAATTTGATTTATTTAAATGAACAGTTTTACTTGCAGCAATTGTCTCTTTTGCAGCAATTTGTCTCTTTTGATGTAACATTAGTACATTATTAACTTCAACCAGCAGGTGGCTCTTTAGGTACTATAGACTTAGTTTTTGTGGGCCTGAAGGTTTTATGAATGCCTTTAAAATTAATGCTGCTTCTTGAATTTTAACTATAAACTCTCTGTGTTTAATTTTCAGGTAGGGTTTAATGCAAAAGACTAAAATGAAGTATCAGTTCAACCATGTGCTTTAATCTGTTTATACAGCACAATAAAGTGCCACTATATTCTTACTACACAATATTCATTCATATGAATATTCATGTATATTCACATGTACTTCTCATTACTATGAATCTAACTGTACACAGTGTTTTCTGTGTGGCTTAAACACAAACCTTTTCAAGTTAAGCTTTAATCTTCTCTCTTCCCTCTGGTGCAGATTGTTCAGAAGGCCCTCGATGACGCCCGTCTTGGCCGCACATGTATTATCATTGCCCACCGCTTATCTACTATTCAAAATGCTGACATCATTGTTGTCATTCAGAACGGCACAGTTGCTGAGCAGGGCACACATACTGAACTCATGGCTAAACAAGGAGCCTACTATGCGCTGGTAAATGCCCAAGTATCTGCACACTAACTTTTACGAACACAACTAATTTGATTTACAACTAAATCAAAGAGTTTGTTTGTCCGAAATGAAAGTCTGTACCCACAAGATCAATAATAACTTAAATTACTTTAGAATCTAGCAGCTTTATTGCAAGTTTTTAAATAAGCTCATTAGCCGCTTCTGGTTTATTTAAACTTTCTTTCTAGTTATACTTTCAAAGTTTGTTTTGGTTAATTTGTGACAGCTCAATGATAAATACTATTCTTACACAAAAATACATCAATATTTAAAATGAATAGATATTTATTTGTATTGTAACAAGTATTATTGTACATAAATTGTACATAAATTTGTTATACAGAGTCCAGTGAGGCAGAAAATTATTTTGTCTTTTAAGGTAACTGTAAAAATAGTTTTGTGATAATTGTAAGAGTATGGGTATTCCCTTAAAATGTGAACATTAGTTTTAGTTAATTACCTCACCGCATGGTGGCGCAGTGCCCTCATGGTTTGAACGTGCGACGACATTACGAGAACCGTTTTTTTTCTTCTGTTTAAACTTTTTCTCTCAACTGCAATATTATTATTCTTGTAATTTCTGATGTATTATTGTATTGTATCGGAATGTTATCTAATGAGTTTAAGCGATTTTTATACAGTTAAAGAGTATCTACTGTTTATCAGAACTCTTTGTAAAGAGTTAAATCTTAAATCTAAATTAAATCTTGTTTGAACGAAAATGTCAACACTCTTCGATGTTTCTGCTACATTTACAAGCTTGCTTGAATTGGTCAAATTTGTACTTTTCTTACGTGTAACTATTTCTTTGTTACATATATTTTAAATGTACATAAAATGTACAAGTCCTTTCTTCGTTTTTTCTGTACAAATTCCATCTGTACAAATTTCGAAATATTTTTGTATATTTATTTTTGTATAGAAATATATTCACTTTACCCATGTTAAGGGATTTTGAAAAGACTTAAAATAAATAACAGTTTGTATTATTTTGTTGGTATGCTGCGAGTCATTTTAGTGACTAAAATGCAAGTCATTAGAAAAATGCAGTAATGCAAACGTATCTTGGGCACCGTCCTAACAGGACAGGTCTTTCAGCCAACGTTTTAAAAGTCACAAAATAAAAATCGAATTAATTACTTTTTCTTGTCAAAGTTTTTATTTTGCCCGAGGTGAAACCTATTGTTTATATGAATTCATGTTTTTTATTAAATAGTACTTGCTACAATTGTAGCACGTATTAAATGTTTTAAAACGCTTTTTAGAGTTGCAGTAATTAATTTTGTGGATTTCAACTTCACAACGTCAGTGCTTTGACAAATTATAACGTTACACATTTGTACAAATGCAGAAATATTTTAACATTTTGTTCCCAATTTATTGAATAATAGCATAACAGGCCCTGCAACTGTAGCCTAGAAGTTGTAATAATTTCAACTACAGACTGTTCACTGTGGCTGAATCCATGTTGACTTTATTGAGTGGCTTAAATTAGAGCCAATTTCTCAAATAAACAATGTGAAATAAACGCTCACCTTACATGTGCATGCTTACATAAATTAGAAAACGTGACTAAACACGGATTTCTGAATTTAAATCTTACAAATAATTTCAAAGTGCGTCTATGACAGACCTCCAAAAAGTCAAACTCTTGGATAAATATGACGTTTTTCCTCACAAAAGTACTCCCGTACAGTTTTGGATTTTTACTAGAGTCAATCAAAGCAACTAAAGATACTAACCAAAATTTGTGTCTGATCAAATGCATTACCCAGTTTTTACATCAGTATGGAATAACCTTCTAGTCTATTTTATTTTCAATATGTACATTCTTTTGCAGCAACAGGAAATAAGTACATTTCATACAAACTTAGGATTTGTAGTCTGTATAGTTTTGACAAAGACCAATGTGCGATATATAGACTGTTTTTTCAACATTAAAGAAATGAATAACAAAACGAAGTCTGTCCAACACTACGGTCATTTATCTTTACGAAACTGGATTTTAGTAGTGTTCATGAATAAAGTGCCACAGTTTGGTTTCTGAGGAAATGTTAACAAAGACAGGCCACTTCACTGATGGGTAAAACATTTTTTTTCTGTTTCATAACAACAGTAAGTAAAATAACTGACTATCTGACAAACACCCATCAAAATGCACATTTCAGGTTAGGTTCCTTATAGTAGTTCCAATTCGCGTCACATAGAATCGGTGCAGACCAAAACAGGCGTACTTCATTGTAAATTAAGTTTTAATCGTATAGTTATCCACTTTACAATATCCAAGTGAAATGGCCACACGGTTATTTCTCAGAGAATACCGGGTAACACTTTATAATGACTTTCGTTAATAACCTTAACAAACATTATTACATCATAAAGCTTAACAGATCATTAGTTCACCTACATTTAAATAAAACGTTGGTTTATATTGTTTCATATATATGAATGTGCATCACTGCTGATCTGTTAACTATTTTATAATGATTGTTAACGCCTTTACTTATTAAAGTTATTATAAGTGTTACCGAACGGATAACCACAACCTTTTTGCGAACCGACACATACGTTTCTAGCCCATTCAAGTCTTCCTCATTCGAGATTCGTGTAGGTGCTGTTTGAAGGAGACTAGTCGAGGGAGTTTGCACGGCCGTTCATGCCTGATGTCGGGACAGACTCAGGTGGTTGCAACAGGTCAGGTGAGTGGCAAGAGGGGCTACCGGGCACACTGTGCTCGCTGTCGGTATCACTCCCTCGTTTCCCTCCACTCGCCCCAGACCCCGACCCCGAAGACCCACCGGCACTGTGAGTTTTGACATGTTTACTGAGGTGATCGCTTCGCATGAACCTCTTATTACACACGGGACAAGCGAAGCGCTTCTCGCCGGTATGCGTGCGTAAATGTCGCTGGAGCTCGTCGGAGCGTGTGAACCTTTTTCCACAGAACAACCAGTTACACACAAACGGCCTTTCTCCAGTGTGCCACCTCAAATGAGCCTTGAGATGCGACGTTTTTCCGTACACTTTTCCGCAACCGGGAATGTGACAGCTGTGAAGCCCTTTTCTACGAAGGCTCGCCCCAGCTGGACCGAGCCGTTCCGCCTCCTGACAGTTCGGGCAGTCGCACGTAGCTCTTCCAGAGTAGCGCCGCGCTGATGAACGCGGAGATCCCGCCAACGAGGCCGTCGGACCCCCTGTCAGCATCGAACCACCCGCTCCACCCAGGGGAGAGGGAGTGGAGTCCGGGTAAGAGGAGAGCACAGGTTTGAATCCGTCCATGAGATGCTGACCGGTGGTCAGCAGATGCGGAGACGCACTGCTACTAAACGCAGAGTGACTTAAACTCGAGTAGTCTGAGTTGTATCCCCCCAGAGGAGAGTGTAAAGAAGTCTGCAGCCCTCCGGAGTGAAGGGACGTCTGGAGCGCGGTTCCGTTCGGGTTTTGCACGTCAATCCATCCGGCTCCCACGTCCCACCATGCAGAGGCGCCCGTGGTGCCCACATCTCCTGCGGGTATGCCAGGGTGTGAGGATTTAAACCACGAATCGTACGGATGCGCCACGCTCATTCTCGGGTAAATGCTTTGCAAACTGTCCACGGACGTGTGCACTTTGGAAATAAACATGGGCTGATGACTGGGCTCTTGGGAATTGTTAGAAACAGAAGCCTGGAAAACGGAGTAATCGTTTCCGAAGTGGGAATTGGATGGAGTACCAGAAGTCAAGGAAAAGGCACTGGATCCCGTGGAAGTGTTCGTGCCAAAGGAGTCGGTTAAACCACCACCATTCCGAGTGAAAGAGGATAAACTGGATCCTAAACTACAGCTGCTGGCTGTCGCTCGTTTCCACGGGTGGAATCCCTTTGCATACGAAGAGGAGTTATCCGAAATAGTAGGAGAAGGACTTGGGCTCCCGATTTTGTTACACGTCGCAGCCAACATGGCTAAAGGAGTCGACCCCAATCTCGGCTCCTCCTGGAACAAAATAAGTTAAAGGTAAGTAAGTTTATAATGTATTTGGGAGCTCGTGAAAGACTAATACAAATGACAAGACGATTCAAGATTTTTATTTTCGGTTTCAACAGACGTTAGATTTGACACGACAAACAGGATAAAACATACCTGAAAGATGATGATGAAATATTTACGGAACTATAGCCAATCGCATACGTAAAACAAAAACAAAACGCAGCATGTAGGCCTATATATACCAATATATGCGCATCGGATAAGAGTTATACACACAGTGTCGAAGCTAAGAAATGGAACTCCTGTTCGTTTCCCTCGCTTAAAACATAATCAAGTGACTCGCTTCCTGGCTGACCCAAGAAATTTTAATCCCCACGGCAGAACAATAAAGGAAACTAATTAAACCAGCACGAAACTCCTTAGACTCACCCCTAGAAGTGAAGTTGCCATCACAAAAGTGCCCTCCTCAGAGGATCTTTTTATATTTATGAATCAGAGCACTGTTTTTTTAGAGGTGTGCAATACAATGATGTGGTCCGCCCATTCCAGCACAATTGTAGCTCCTCTCACAGCTTTGAAGTGCCGCTGTGACACGGGCGACCAATCAGGAAGAGTCGTACCTTCACGCGGCCACATTCTAGGGTGAGGTCATCGATAGAGCACTTCAGACAAGATCTCCACCCCTTCAAACACAACAGCATCATAATAAAACTAAAGTTAAATGGTAAGGACTGGAAGCTTTAGGGGAAAAGTTTTCTATCTTTTTGTAATGAGGTTAATGAGGTTCCTACACCCTCTTATCCGTTACATTTTGTATTATTATTATTATTATTATTTATTATTATTATCACCATCTCATGTTTACTATTGTTTTTGATAATAGTAAATAGCACTTGAATTTAAATTTAAATAAAACTTGTGTCCTAATAGAGTTAAGTAGTTAAGTAACTATTTTAGGAGGCTTGTCTATACAGTATAACAAAACGAAGTAAAAGGTTGCTTTAAACCCTAATTCCAACTGATCAATAAATATATACCTCCACCCAATTATCAATAAAAAAATTATCTGCACAAAGCTAAATTTATTTACTACATTTTAAAACCAAGTCATGAAAATTACATACGCATTATTTATTATGGGTCTATATATGCATTACCTAAAAGTTAAAGAGGCTCTTAACATCTCTTAAACTCTCATAACATCATAACATAACATACATCTCTCTTTTCTAAACACATGGTTGATTTTTATTACACCCGAATTCTAGCATAAGAGGATTCTCTGATGCACTCAGAGAATCTGTAACTCATTCTAGTTAGTACAACAACCATTTTACATAATGCATGTACACGTCTTTACAAGGTGTTGTTCTTCTAACTCTCAACAGTCTGAGGCTATTGATATCAGGACGATGAATGCAGAAATGCTCTCAGGATAATGACTTAGCCCTGGCTACTCTATTTACGTGCGCCATGGACTGGAGGCATAAATTTGAATTTCAAATTTAATAAAGCAGGAGGTTTTTAATCATGAGAAGTTTTATTTGTTTGATATTAACATTCTTATTGACCGGATCCGTTGACCAACTTGGTCATTATAGGACAGCAAAAAGTTAATTAAAACGACCGAAGATTATTCATCAAATCATCTGCCTCCGCCTTGTCGCCTCCTTTATTGCTGGAAGTGATAGATGGGTGATCAGATTCATTTCTCTATTTCTTCGATTTAAACAACACGTCTGTTGTTTCATTTTGCTGTGCTTACCCCCTAATTCAAATAACAAGGACAACTTTAACTAAAAACTAAGATTATAGAAATAGCAAATAAACAATTAACCAGGACAAATAAAAAACAATATTTCACGTCAATGTATAACTATATCTATATTTTTAAGTATAACCTTTTTGAGTTTGTCAAGGTTTTCAAAGACTGAACAAGAAAAAAGATTAAAAACCGCCTACATGTAAAAAGCCGCTTATGCACAACGTCTGCTTTAATTTTAATTATAAAAATGATTAAAAAGCCCTATATTAGCCATATATTGAACTTTTAGAAAATTTCCGAAATAAAGTTTTTTTTTGCAGAAAATTTGTGGATATGAGATTGTGATAACGTGTAAATCTCTAAGACTAAGGGAGGAATAAAATCACCACAAAGATAGATAAACGTATCATCAACATTTACATGTTTTAAACGTACGACAAAACATTGGCATACTCATTTAAATATACTATTTTTTTAACATCTCCAGTTGTTAAGTAGGTAACCGTTAAGGTAAATAAGTAAAGAAAAACTTTACAGCAGTAGACTATACATATAACTGACCGTGCAATCGCCTCGCACGCCAAAATACAAATGTCACACAAGCAAACAAATGTCCCATAAACAGCAGCATTGTTTGATTGCAACAGATGCATATGCACGTACCGTGTCTGTGTCCTCGGTTTATTGATTGACCCGCTCACATCCCCTCTCCAGCAGCAGAAGGCTGTGGCACTCGCGCGCAGTGAACGCGCAGACCCTGGAAGATAAATGTTACTTTGGGAATTGAGTTTAATTACGAATAACGGAGGAGCAGCTCGGCCACCGCGGTGTAATCAAAACATGTGTTCATGTCCTCTGACAAGTCAGCGCGAGAGATGCTCGAGACGTTTGGCGCAAGCTGTGTAATGTTAAGTGGATGAGGTGTATGCGCAGCAACAGGGTGCGAGCGCAAGGCAGTATTACGAGATGTGATGTTTTTAAAATGATACTCAAAACACAATGACAATTAATTGACTTTAAAATTTGAAGATTAAAAAGCAATGCTCCTTTGGACACAAAAATATGCAAATGAAATGTCATTTGATTTTAATTTATATCTGATTATTATGTAAATTTGCACATGGTCACAAAAATATATAATATATATATATAATATATAAACTGAAGCACAGAAAGGACAACGTTCGTGCACATGCAAATATCCTGTTACTCTCATTCAATATCTCATGCAATATAGGCCACTGAGGTTCCTATTGGCCTGCATTCTCTGTGACCCGTTGAACAGATGTCCCCATCTCTGCCTTTCTTCTCCTATGCTTGGGCTACATTACCGTCGTGAAATCAAACTAAAGAAACCTGTCCCCTTCGTGGCCCTAATCATCGCGTTATTCTGGCCCAGTGCTCACGAACAAAATGGGTTTAATATTGCGTGCTCTCCGATCATTTTGCGAAAAGAAAAGAGGGGAAGTCAGCGGCTGCGTCCCGGAGATGGTGGACGCATTTTTCTCTCTAATCTCATGATTATCCAGCAACACTGATAATCCGGTGGTCTACCTGTCCGAGTCCTGCCAAACATCATAAGACTAATTGCCGGAATTCGAAACTAGTAATAAAGATTTAGGACTGCGTTAGATGTAGGATTAAATATAGATAAATTAACAAACGAATAAAATACAACTTCCTCTGGAAATATCAAAATTTAATTTTAAATTTAACTAATTTTTCACAATCCAAATATTTTTTTCCTGTTTTTTATGTTATGAGTGGATGTTAACAGGAAAAGCTGGTATAACAAGTGAAAGCACGTGTTTTTTATGTTAATATTGTACACCAGCTACTCTGAAGCATACAAGTCACTAGTTACTCTGTTCATAAACACGTTTGTCATTTTGTATATATCACATTATTTTAAGGCAATATGCCACAGTTGTTATTGCAGCTCAGTGTAGTGCTTTTGTAAAATTTTATATAAATGTGGGGCCATGGCTGAACTCTTTCTTTTCAGCAGGAGGTGGGACGGAGAGACCAGATGTCCCTGTGTGTGTGAGGTTGCCAAGTGAGGCTAGAGCAGTGGAACCCGAGACACAAGAGCCCAAATGGTGTGACAAAGCAAGAGCAGGAAGCCTGGCTCTGCCTGGGTGAACCTCAGAGAGCACCAATCCACATCTCAGCCCCAACCCTCGGCCCATGTCCCACTGTCCCATTGAACTACCGGAGCAGGGCCATGGACCATGTGCTGGCTTTTTGCTGGATCACACAACCATAAACATGATCAGAGAAGTGTAAAAGCACACATATGTGAGCACATACATATATGTAAACAAATTTAAGCAGCAGACACACACACACACACACACTTGAACACACCCCCAAAAATTCATTTATACTAATGTGAATTTATAGGCCTAGATTCTTAAAATTGAATCGCTGTCAGAAGTGATATTTCAGGCCCTTGTATGTTATTGCAACTTGGTGCAACACATCCATGCTCCTTTTGAGTAACAAATGAATTTATTGGCATTTGTCATGTCACAACATACAGCGCTTCTGTATGCCCTGTGTCAAAAAACTCATTCGTCTTTATTTAATCAGTGTTGTGTGGACACTAGATGTGGGAGGAGTCATCCAGGAGCTAATCACCAAAGCTTAACACCTGGAAACATGGACTCATGGGCTATGTGGTCATTATCATTATCAGAAGCCCCCTAATTAACCAACAAATCACATGCTAATGTAACACAGCACAGAAGAGCCAGTGCACTTAACTAAATGACATATGCAAATTGTTTGAGATTTTAAATATGACGGCAGGTCAGATCTTGCTGTGATCTTTGGGACTTTGTTTAAAAACTCTAATTGTGGGGTTAAAAGGGTATTTCGATGATTTAAAAGTGCTATAATCCTTTTGATTGCGACGTGATTTTTCCTTGTGTGTCTATAGATTGAGTAACATGAATACCACAGAGACAACCACAATTAAGGGACGCACAAATATGAACAAGAAAACTATTAGAGCATATCAACTGTGTTACATAATGTCTCCTGGACACTTCTAGTACAATACCACGATCAAGTCACATCAAAGAGAAAAATGCTAAAACTTGAAAATTGGACGTCTTAGCTTTTACAAAACTGCTTTAATCAAATGTAATTATCTATCTTAATCACAATAAAGCATTGCCAAATACAGTATCTAGCATTTAGTCATGCATGAAAGTGCAGTTGTCAAGTATGATGCTTTCTGAAGTGAGATGGGTGAGAGGGTTTGTTGGCCAGTGATGTCATCAACGTGGGTAAGCAGGCTTTGTAAGGGCCTCAGCACAGGTGTGGCAGCAGCCCTCACTGAAGGAGTGCAGTCAAGCACAAACAATCATCTAAATGTCTGTGAGATGAAATGGCTAGTTAACAATCTTTTGACTGCCCCAACCTCCGAGCTTTTGTCGGGTATCGATCGACCAGCTGCCACTGGGTTATTGTCAGCCTGGATGGGAGCCGTTTTGGCTGGGAGGGATGGGTAGTAGTGTGTGTGTGTATGCGAGTGTGTGTTTGGGGAGGCTGTTGTTTTCTCATCCTTTTTAATGAGGTAAGATTTCTTGTTTTGAAGATTAAAGCATTTGTGCAAAAAGAAGAAAAAAGAACATGATTTTCAATAATACTTTTACTGTATTATATACATATACAGTATATTAAATATGTGTCATGAAACATTTACCACATTATAATATGTGACATTTGGACAATTTTATTGGTTCTGCACATTGAAGCACCTTTGTACAATAGAATCGCTAAAATATTGCAAAAAAGTTCACAGTTCAGTGCTTAATATTTTCAGATATGGACTATTTATGAAGTATTTAAACTGATCATGCTTTCCTGTAGCTCAGTGGTTAGAGCATGGTGTCATGGGTTCGATCCCAGGGATTGCACATACTCAATGTATAGTGATCAATGTGTAGTATAATGCAATGTAAGTCGCTTTGGATAAAAGCGTCTGCCAAATGCCTAAAATTAATTAATCATTCTATTAGAGCAAATGCAATGAATTTAATATCCAAATTGATTATCACTGTAAGAGCCCACAGTTTACTCCTGATTTTTCCTACTGTCCTCAACATTACTCCAGTGCGTTTGTGCAGTTTGTCAATGTAAGGGACAGATCTAGAGGCAGTTGCACTGAGTAAAGTGCTGATAGTCAGCCCTGACTCCTACAGCTTCAGTAATTATCCACAACTGCCCATTCTGTCCATCCACAGCCATAATGGAGACCAGAGCGTGTGCCTGTCACCTCTATAGAAAGGGAGGGAAGGGACCAGGCGGAGAGACAAGTATTTGCCTACCTCATTATGTCATTGCGCTGACACAATAGCAAGTTCTTTTTTCTTTTGTGACTGTGACAAAACATTTAAGTTGCAAACACATTTTGAATGGAGCCCTGCATCATTATCATTGGTTTGTTTTTAGTAGTTTCACTTTGTAAAGCCTTGCATTAAATAATGCCTTCTCATAGATGATATAGAACTAACTCTGTTAGATTTATAAATGTATAGATTTATAAACCAGTTTTCAGTACAACTTGTCAAATTTTGTAACTTTTTCATAAATGTACATGTAAATATGATACATGGGCACATTACTTGGTCACTAGTTAATTAATTATTTAGGCTTGTTATTGTTATTAGACAAACATATGGATTCACTGGCTATTTTTCAAATTCTGGAGTTTCAGATTGTATTTGTTATCATTTATAAGATAACATGCTACATGCCCTCCCAGCGATGGTTAACTTTATATACCTCTTGCTTCAGGGGGGTGTATTGATTTTTTTTTATTCCTTTGTCCTTTCATTCCTTGACACTTGTTTTTAATCAGTCAGCTGATGTCTCTTGGCTTATAATTTGTGCTCAGTTGACATGAAGAGAATTTAGATGTCACAGAGTGAAAGTCGCTTTAACTGTGCTGAAGTCAGCAGACACCTGCATAGACTCTCAGATATGGGGGATATGTCTTTGCAACAAGATTTCCACATGTGCCTGTACTGTAATTTTTGCTGTTGTTGTTAAATATACAGTAAAAAAACCTGGCAGCTCTGGTTGCCAGAACATTACTGGAAAAAAATATTGTGGCAACATTTCAAAAATCAGGGTAACACGAATTGCACAAAAATAATGCAAAAAAGCAATTATTAAACAACATAAAATGTAACACAAAACACCACAATGTACATAACAAAATGCAAGTATATAAGAATAACTATTTAAAAAAAATAAATGACAATGGCTCATGCAGGGACTTCTGGGAATACAATTAACAATTAACAATAAACAATTATTTACTGTAAAAGTGTGTGTATTACCCTGTTAAATTCATTTTCTGCCATTGATTACTCCTTATTACTAAACAGAATTTTACAGTAAAATTGCATAGGTTTGATAAAAATACTAAAACTGTTCACTATTTATGGTATTTTTCAATGTACTTTTACCAAAAAATAATAAAAGTATTTTAATAATTTTAATTATTTTTCCAATTATTTTCATAATCCTATAATCCTGCTATATTTCTATTTCAGATGTCAGTGAGTGTATGTAATTCAGCATATAAAACTCCAGTCACATACCAGAAGCTCTTATTATGTGCACTGCCCTTTTCACAGTCAGTGACGGTAAAGTTGCCATTTAAGGCTCTGGAGTATCACTAATGTTTCTGGACTTACTGCTGCTTTTAAATCCTTCACAATGATCAGTATTGTTTCTTCTGTGGAGTAAATAACACAATGTTTAAACTAAAAGAAAAAAGAAACTACATGTAAATTATTAAAATCTGATTTGGCAGTATGAAAAACTTTAGACTATACTTTATAACTCTAGGACTAAGACTAACTAAACTCTAACTCATGTAAAATAATGTCTCTAATTTGATTCAATGATTTTTGATCTCATATGGATACAAATTTATGATAGATTATTTTTAATCTTATTGCATTTCTATTGGCTATAATTTATACATTGCTTGACTTGTCTGGGCAATTCGCAGCACGTGTACAACTCTCAGGTAAAGATCACATTGAGGTGGAAGAAATGAGAAAATTGAGGAAAAGAGGAATGAGGGAGGGGCTTGATAAAGGAAGTCAGGACATTCTTCTCGCCATGCAATTTAATCACTGTATACCCAGGCAAGTATTGACAGTTGTCCTGTGGAAGCTATTAAAGTTGCTGTCCAAGGTTAAATGAAATTGCAGTTTATCAGGGAAGCATTGAGAAAATAAGGGAATCTGCTGGAGCAGTCTGATTAATGTGGAGCATGATCAACACAAGGGGGTTCATTAAACCATACATCACCAGGATAATTTAACATGTCATCACGCCTGCTGTCTCCCCTGCAACACATGTATTTATGTGTGCGTGGGGGTGTGAGATTGTGTGTGTTTTTTGTCGTGGTTACACTGTACATCAAAAACTCGGTATCGGTTTGGGTGCCGTCGATCTCGCATTGTGAAGAATGATATGCCGTATTGTGCCCTGTTAACGGCCAAACTAAATGTCATATTTTAATTATACTAATAACAGACAGTAAACAATTACAGAATTTTCATTTTGGGGTGAACTATCACTTTAAAACTGGCAAAGACTTCATCGCTTTAATTTCTGTGAACAGAAAAAACACTGACAAACACAGTGCGCTACATCACTTCAGCCCAAAACGGCTGGCTTTTCTATTAACATCCTCATCATTTCACAGTTTCCCCCAGCGTCCGGCACTCTCTAATCAGCAGGGCCTCATGATCACTTGCAGTTTTGCGGTGGGACCAGCAAGCGAGCATAAATAAGGCTATGCTAATAGAGCTCGGCAAGGCATGTCATTTATTATCAAGGATTTGTTTACAGGAGGATAATTGATGGTGCCTGCGGGACAGTGGAGAGTCGGACATGAATCACAGGCCAGACGAGGCTCTTGATAAGGCGCTGAGAGTCGCTCGTAATTAAGCAGGGCACTAGAGACCAATTGTTTGTGGAATGATTTGGCCGGGGCTAATTGACACTAATTGTTTAATCTGATTTTCTTGCCTTCCACT
>JAZGTJ010000035.1:55993-343736 GCA_036877575.1 Botia almorhae | reverse complement strand
ACATTTTTAATGAAAAATAGGCACTTACTCCTCCCTCTCTCGAGCTTCAGAGCCATGCTTGTCTTGTCTAATGTCTGAAGCTCCCTCAGATGAAGTTAAAAGTAATTTCTCCTTCTTGATTGGACAATCAGGAACCAAACAGCAATAAGCATTATTCAAATAATGAAATCAGAGATTTTTTATTGGTTTAGACCAAGAAAAATGTTATGTCCATTCCAATGGACGCCAGGTCTGAAGGGGTTAAATACATTTGTGTCTGAACAAAGCATTACTGAGCAATTATCAACAGAAACAGCAGTATGGTGCGTTGATTGAATTTATATCATGCTAGCTGCTGTTTGAAATTGTTCGTCCATATTCTTGGTACGCTTTACCCCTTAGGTCATTAAAAATACGTTTACGAAAGACTCAAAATTCCAAAGCTGGTGAACAGCGACCTCTACTGATATATTGTGATCGTGCACATATGGTCTGGTCGAGAAGAAATTGGGCATGATTGACTAACATGGAGCTTTAAAAAAATATCAGTGTAAATTGCGAATCAGTCTAACGCGGTAGTAACTACTCTCTTGAGGCATATAACAAACCGGTTGCCAAGTTCTGGGTAACGAGGCAGAAAATATTTAATACACCCATTCCGTTTAAATCATTTGAGTGGAGATTTAAACAGGGCCTTACTATTAGACAAGTAAAACTACAGCGCTATTCATTGTTAAAATATGGCAAACATTTTCAGTTTTGTGTTTATTCGTATCAGTTAGCACCGCGGTTGTCTGACAATAAACAGTGAATGAAAGGTAACAGATACGTTTTATATTTTTGCGTCGTATTTTATAAATTGTAACTGTAGGGTATGAGATGGAGCAACGCCACTAGATGGCGATGTAGTTACTTAAATACTGATGTGTTTATATTGCAGTAGTAGACAAATGTAAACTAGATAAAATAGACAGAGTTCAATCAGAGATACTTAGTATGACAGTGCATTGCAATGTCAGTGCAATGTACGTTGTAGACTTGTATAGACTTACTTCACATCGATAAAAGTTAAAAGTTGAATGTCAAAGGGCTAGAGAGGTGAGCAGTGCACAATTTGGTAAATCAAGTTACATAATCTGATAGTCATTATTTCCCATCAGTCTTACAATGATATGTAAGTGTGGTTATTGTTAATAATAAAAAATATAAATAAAAGCTAGTGTTACTGAGAAACTGTGTCCATCAGTTGTTAATTATCTTTTCTATTTTTAAATTGATAAAGAGCCTCAGTAAAGTGTCAGTTAATGTGTACCATTAAATTATGATTATTGGCGATTATTGTTGCCATAAAATGGCAGAACACAATGTTGACATTATTAACAGATAATAGATATTTCCAATTAAGTCTTTACCTTCTGAGAATTGTTGTCTGTTCAAATGTTCTCTGTGAGTATTTCCTTTTATCCTAATACCACCAATAATCCAATAAACATTTTTGTGACCTCAAACTCTACCTGAGTCTCATCTAATGAGGCTGAGATGCAAGACAAGTCACTTAAATTTACTTAACACTGAAATCTAGGTGACAATAATTAAGATTACTTGACCTAAATCTCACAACACGAAAAAAAACCCTGAAATGTAAATTATGTTCTGGTTAAAAAGGGCAGAGAAGATTCTGATTGGCTGAAGGGACTGTCAGCACCAGGCTTTGAAGCTTGAGGTCAGATTAGATGAGAATAAAAGAACGGTGGCAGTCAAAAGAAGGACTAAACTAGCAAAAAGGACTAACTCTGAGATAAGCCCTCAGACTCTGCCATGACTCTGACTGAGATTATCTTCATCTTGACTGGAACGTTTGTTGTCATGTTTTTTGGAGTGAAATTAGTGTGTGTTGTTATGATGCTTGCCCCGAAGCTCTGCTATCCTCTTTCTGAGGCTTTTTTCACCTCTCTGGGAAAATGGGCAGGTGAGATACAAAACACTCAGCATTTTCACTTGCCGCAACATTAAAGAATTAAGATTTGGTCTGGTTGGTCTTTTCTCCCTTTGTTTTCATTTGATCTTATTTCCTATATTTTTATCTAAGGCATGATTTTCTCTCAACGAAGTTTGACTTTTGTTCTCGTATTATTATACTTGGCAGGTTTGGACTGGCAGGTGCAACTCGTGCACCATTTTTTTTACTAAAATATTAAAGATAAAAAGAAATATAGGGATAGACAAGGTACAAGATGCACATGCAAACATTATAAGTTTCTTATCAAAGGGGATTATTTGTAGAACAATTTTTTTAGAAATATGAAATGATAATTGATATATTAATACCAACTTGATAATACTTGTATTATATTTATGTATGTATGTATTACATTTATGTATGTATTATATGCATATAATACTAAGTATTATATTTTTATATTTGACATGCTTATTGCCAAAGGAACTTACATGCATTGTGCATTTATAAAATATACATTTTATCAGTACATACATTTTCTGAGAATCAAACCCACGGCTTGCTACATTGCTAAAAGAATCTGCTATCAGATTGGACTCAATCGTTTTAGAGTATAATGACTAATGTAGACTTTTAGTTAACTACTTGCCAAACAAGCAATTGCTACTTTTGTTCTGTTCCACTGTTTGTCTTCCAGTATGCACATAGCAACAGACCTCAGCCTGTGGCCCAGGAACAAGTTTCTCATCTTTATTTATAATATCACTCACAGATAAGGTCCTACATCCATAATTTTTTATGAATAATAATCTGATAAAGAGAGAGCTTCTTCCTATATCTTATTTAAAATTACACAGTGTATACAACATCAGCAACAAAACAATTCCAGACACTTTTCCCAAGCTCCTTTTCCATTCCATTCCGGCACTGAGAGTGGCAGAGAACAAAAGGCAATTAGAACAGTATGTTCCAGCACACATTATTACTCTATTCAATTCATTTGAGTTTAAATGGTGGTTCCTGTTCATTCGAAATCACTTTTTTCTCTCATTTTGCAAGCATTCTTTAACTCCAAGGCTTTAAAGAAAAGTTCTTCCTGATGTGTGTTTGTTTTTGTGTGTGTGTGTGTGCGTGCGTGCGTGCGTGTGTGTGTGTGTGCATCACAGTGTCCAGTACAATGTTCCTGTCCGGGGGTGTTTCTAGCGTTTAGTAAGCGTTTAGTAAAAGAGGGTTTAGTAAGAAGCTCTGCACATTCCACAACAGAGGATTCAGTATATTAGATTAAATGCAAATTCTATAAACACTCCAACAAGCGAACTGAAAATAAAGCTGCTCACATTTACAGAGTGTGTGACACATTTAAAAAATATAGTTCATCCTGAGATCTCCCTGGGATTTCATTGAAAAGCAGAGTACTACTTGTACTTGTTGCATTGGGAACATTGGCGCAGAGAAAGGAGGAAAGCATGGGAAACGTAAGAAAGACAGAAAAAAACCATCTTGTCACAAATATGAGACCGCACAGATGTTAGCTTAAACCTTTGGCTTAAACCTTTAGGTCTGTCAAAGCAATGAAAGCATGACGGCAGTAATTACACATGACATCATTTCCTCTAAATTATTCAGGCTAACCCACAGTCCCCCAGTCCCCCTTTTACCTCTCTGTAAGCACCTACAATGTGAACTTCTCAGACAGAGTAATAGTTCCTAGCGGTGGCAGATTGCTTTTCACACAAATGCACCCTTGTGCTCCCTGTTTATTGAATTGCTGGGTACACACAGTCTGTTCAAGTACATGCTGTTAAAACAAAGCAAACAGGCACTGACTGTCTATCTGTCTAAAGTCTGAAGTGTGTGAGAATGGCAAGAGCGGACAGATTATTGTGTTATAGATGCGTTTGATTTGAAAGCATATTTCTGTAAACTGTATTACAAGAAGTTCATTTATTTAGTGTATTTATTTAGCGATAGTTATTTAAATAATTTGCCGCATAAAATTCATTCAATTATGTTTAGGTTTTGTTCAGATTTATTGCGTTGAACTTTCAATTTACAGTTCGACAATCAAAATATTAATATTCAGTAAATCAATATTGTTTCTCTAATGTGACCTTATTCAAGCATCTACAGAGGAGATCATGTGGCTTTAGGAGGCTTAAGCTATTCTAAGATAAACATAGACAGTACAACTGCTGAAAGACAGTGAATATCAAATTATTATTTATAAGTTCCCGTTATGGTTTTAAAGCATTTAATTATGAATATTTGCTCTGTTCAGTGGTCACTGGAGGTTCGGATGGAATAGGAAGAGCATATGCACAAGAGGTAACAAAAACCACATGCACTTTTCTCTGTGCTGACTTCAGATTCTGTGTCAAGTTGCAATGCTGTATTAAAACCATGAAAACAAGCTCAGATCACTCCCCAGTATCAAATACAGCAGTGTTTGAAACGCAATGAATCAGCAAATGTGTCTGTCTGTGATAATCCTCATCTTTGGATGTCTTGATCTTTCTCTGCAGCTTTCAAAACATGGTTTGAACGTGGTCATCATTAGCAGACATCAAGAGAAGCTTGAGAGAGCAGCCAGGAATATAGGTGAAGCATTTACTGCTGCCATGTCACTTTTTCAGTTTGTCTGTAGTTCATGGGGTCACTCAAACAGGTTTCTGGCCTAACAGAGCTCACTACAGGAGGAGTGGTCAAAGTGATAGCTGCTGACTTTACCAAAGATGATATATATGGATGCATAATGGAAAACATTAAGGGTTTGGATATTGGGGTTTTAGGTCAGTAGTTTTTTATTTTTCTTGTTAAATTATGAGTAGCAATGATGCTAATTACAGCTGTTTATGTTAGCTTTAAATTCTAACGTTTAAAGTCTTATACAGTGAACAATGTCGGGATTCTGCCCAACCAAATACCCTGCAAGCTGCTTGAAACAGCAGGTTTGGAGGAGGTGAGATTATAGATGCATTTAACATTAAAAAAATACTATAGGAGTGTTTATCAGATAATGACATTTGTATGTTTTATGTGCTGGCCTCTAATAGAGAATATATGATGTCATAAACTGCAATGTGAAAGCCATGGTTAAGGTGAGTAAAAGCATTAGTTCATTTAAATGGAAATGCATGTAACAATCTTTAAGGCAGTGTATTAAAATGATGATGTACTCAAAGCATTAAAATGCTTGCAATTCAAAGTTAATTGAAGGGCCTTGCACACTGTGTTGTTTAGATGTGCAGTATTGTGTTACCAGGGATGCAGGAAAGGTTTGACTATCTCTTTTCATTATTCTCTCATGATATTCTCATAATATCTTTCTATAATTTGTTATACACACGCTGACTGTATGTGTTTCCTTAGAGGAAGGGGAGTCATTTTGAATGTGTCCTCTGGCATAGCCAAAATACCCTGCCCTATTTATACCTTGTATGCAGCATCTAAGGTAAATTGAGTTAAGACATTAAATAACGTTGAAATGTCATATCTGTCTTTGTGTGTATCGATGTGTATAGGTGCAACTCGTGCACAATTTTTTCACCAAAAATATTAAAGATAAAAATAAATATAGGAAAAGACAAGGTACAAGATGCATATGCAAACATTATTCATTATAACATTATATCATTATATATATATATAAGTTTCACATTCACAAATTCCAAATCATGATATATTATATTGATGACATTCAGCCAACAAACAATTAAATTAAAGTCACTGCCGAACTTTCAAGAAATCATATTTTCCTATACAGATTTGGGTCTTAAAGTAACTAAATCTTGTATTTAAATGTATTTAAAGTGGTCCAAAAAGTCCTAAACAGGTTTTCACAACTAGTAAGCAAGCAGAGCTACTTTTAGTTTTAACTAATTGTCATTTATGACCTGTCTGTGTTTCTTAAAAGGATTGTGTATAATAGGACACTATCTAAATGATTGTGTAGCCAATTTAAGCCAACATGAATTAATAAACAGCTTCTTTTGATCTAACAGGTTTTTGTTGAGAGATTTTCACAGGGTCTTCAAGCTGAATATAAATCCACAGGAATTATCATCCAGGTAGAATGAAATTGCATACTTGTCATGCTGCCCTTGGAATGAATAACTGTTATATTATTCTTCACTGTGGTTTTGAAACTAAGTTTGTCTTTATTTGCTTGTCTTGAAATGAAGATATTGTTTTTCACTTGCATGTTGTAAGATATGAATATGAATATTATGAATATTATGTTGTAAGATATTAATATGATATATTATGAATATATTTCTCAGACAGTGGCTCCATTCGGGGTGTCAACATCAATGACAGGATATCAAAGGCCAGATATGGTCACATTCAGATCTGAGGAGTTTGTGAGGAGCTCACTAAAGTATCTGAAGGCTGGTGACCAAACATATGGAAGCGTCACTCATACCATTCTGGTAATGACCCCACATAATACTCACCGTTATGCTTAATTTATAAACCATCTTACATGATCAGGTGTTCCTAAATGACATTATTTTGTATATTTGAGTGCATGTATTGTGCTTGACTAATGTGGCTGGATGGTTTGGACCTCATTCATTTATAGGGCTGGATTATGCAGGCCATTCCTACATGGGTCTTACAGAGTGAGGTGTTCCTGCATTATTTTACAGAATATGTAAAGAAGAGGACTGGAAGCTGATGTAGTTTATGTTCTCTGTGTATATTCTTGAACATTGTGTATTGTTGACACAAAATCATGTTTGTGTGCACTAATTATGAAAAAGCTGTGTCTGAATTTCCGTACTTTACAGGCATACCTGCAGGTGTGTAGTATGAGTACAATCCTAAACATACTTTGATCTCTGAAATTAGTTACTGTTGTTGCTAAACCACTACAATCATACCATGAGGAACAACTTACTTGTTACCTGTAAATATTTAAAAATAGATGCATGTCGTACAGTTTTTTAAACATAGAATCTGACAGCTCCTCACTACTTGTGGCCTTTTTGGTTCGGATATGTGACAAATGTGACAAAACATTTAAGACTAGAACATACGCAAGGAGACCGAAAAACTAAGAAGCCTTGGCTGACCAACAGGCCTTCAAATATCCTGTATTAGTGTTGATAATGGAATGTAATCAGCCTTAAAATTATGTTATCAAATCAGTAGCTACAAATGGCCTTGATAACATTATCAGTCTGTCCCTCAAAAGCCAAATGACAGAGGAAAGAAGAGAAAATGAGAGAGAGAAGGTGTGACCTTGTTATCTTTATATGACCTTGTTATTTTATATTTTCATGTTAGAAAATATTTTGATTAGCAATATAAATATCTACAAAATAGATATTTGGCGCCACATCGTGGTTAAAAGGAATAGTTCGCCCAAGGAAAATAGATGTGTCCCAAGGATAAAACAGCAGCATACGGATTTGGGAAAAGGGTGAACTAATGGATTAAATGCACGTCTTCAGTATTTATAAAGCTTAAGGTGCCACTTTTAACTGGGCAAAAAAAATATGTCCACAATTTATTATTTAAATTAAAAGGATGAGTTTAGTTGTTTGTTAAAACTTTCCCTGCTAATCATGAACATACATCCACATGTGTAAATTCAATACGCCAAAGTAACGAATTTGATCTTTTAACCTGTAAGAGATCAGTTATACGTAGGACAGAAGCGACAGAATTTACCACAGCCTGCCAGCAGGGGGCAGAATTTTGATACTGCAGCAATAAAAGAGCCTTAACTGTAAGTGCGCAGCTTACTTGAGAATCTCTGACTATAGTTATATTTAAAAGACCTTCCAAAGGTGCTGATCAGGTATAGAACCCAAATGTTTTTTGATGGGGGAGTTCCACCACGGGCTGAGTTTTAATAAAGCTGTTTCCGCCCTAAGCAATCTGCCCTGACTGAAATGCAGTTGACAGCATAACTATCAGTTTCAAACCATATTAAAGGGGTTTGTGTTTTTACTACAGGGAATTTCCACTGCTAATTTTAAATGTTACTTCGGGTAACCTAGCAGAAATTATATTTATGTGGAATCAGTTTAAGGCAGCAAATGTAAAGATTGGAAACTTTCTTTCTTTTTATAGTGTGTTTTATTACGTCGCTGTATGGAATGAATGAGAAACTAATTTTCACTGTTATAAAATATTAAATGTTTTGGTTTTCAAAAATGTGCGACTAATTACTATTTATATATTTGTTTTTATTACTTTCCCTCACAGACCAGGCTGTAGATTCCACATTTAATACATACATGTATACTGCACTTAAGAAAATAATATATATAATTTAACATGAGGAGAGAACTGCTTTGTCATCTGACGGCTTACGATCTTAATATGCTTTGCTTGTGTGGTCCAGCTTCAAGGGCTTTGAGTCCTTACACACATAAACAGCAGACAGATGTAGAAGGACTGATTGTTTACCAAAATTCTCTAAACAACGTATCAAATGACACTGAACTCTGGCAATCAAACAAAGAATCTGCCTCGCTCCCCCATGAGTAAATATTTACCCTATTATATCAAAAAAGTCCCACTTATCACGGCCTGGGACACAGACACAGTATGGGCAATTTGGAATCAAACAGAGCTTTTTACTGTCTATTTGTTTAATTTGCTCTTTTTAGCTGTCAAATGTGTGCTTTTTGTGGGCTGTTACCATGCAGAACTGAGAAACAGAAAAACACATTTGGAGGGTTTCTGACAGGAGACATCCATCAGTAAATAGAATCTGGGAGGTGGGATTAGATGTCTCTTTACACAAATCAATACAAACTGAAACACTTTAAATTAGGCCAAGTAAGGCAGAAGTTATTTCTGAGTGTGTGGGAACTGTTTTACGGTTCATAGTGTCCACACTGACTGTCAGGTTTAAGCGAGAGTTTATCGTTATACTACATTGTTCAACATTCAATGGGTTACTTATGTTAAACTTCTGGGAAATTGGTAGCTAAAGGGGTGTTGGGTGGACTGCTAAGTGTTAAACTTAAATATAAAATCAGTTGTCAGCACAAAGTCACCTGTGGGCATCTTCTGAAGAAAAGTACTTACCTGGAGAACCATTCAATCAATGAAATCTCAGCAGGATAACACATAAACAAAAGCTGTACTTTTCTGCAACACACATTCCAGAACGCAGGCTAGGAGTTGAGGTAATATGTCCACCCTCAGAAATCAAATGACATGCCCTCCCTCAAAATGACTCTGGAAAATAAGCAAACCAGAGTCAGCAGGCCCTTCTCTGTATGTGACTGCAGTCTCACTTGTTATAATACAAATTGTGTTGGTGTAATTACAACAAGCAAAAAGTGTAACAGTACAGAGAAGAACAGCAACAGGGAAACATGCGCTGAGCTCTGTGACACAGCAGACAAACTTAAAAGGAAGAAATGGCCTTAAACCTACATGAATAAAATTGATTGATGCCAATTTGTCTAGGCAAAATTACTCCACTTCAGCTATTCATGGCACTTTTTAGATACTAAAGCCATTTATGTGGCCCAGGGGTTTTCAAACTTTTTTGCCAGTCAAACCCCTTTGACCTAAATTATTTACTTAAAATACACCCTGAGATTTTAAATATTTCAGTAATTTAATGCCATAATTGCATGTTTAACTTTAAACACATGTATTTATAAGTTTTAAAATTTTTATTTGTAGTAGTATCATTTTATATAGCTATCGTAATTATTTCATTTTCAACAGATTGTGCTGGTACATATATCTGTCCATTTGGCTTGAGTTCTCGGTATTTATAAAACATTCTATAACACATAAAATATACGGCCCTTCATACAGACGACTAAGAACCCAAGACTTAAAATATTAATAAAAGCAAATGCACTTTTTTAAAAATTGTCTATTGTTGCTTATTTGCTATAATCCAAAGTTCCAAAGTTGTAAACTTCCTTTTTGATTATCACTCCTTAATTTTGCAGGGACATTTTGCAGTATTACTGTTCTTCTCCACCTCAGACAGATCTGTAAGTTTGTTACTGCTCGACTCATTTTCCTTGTTCAAAATGTCCCAAGTTTTTTTGAAAAAGTTTTTTTCCTCTGCTTTTTTCTATGTATGTAGGTGTTGTTGTTTGCCTTGGCTGTTCTACAGGGTTCTTTGTGGTTTTGAAAAAAACATTCAGGATTGATGTATCACCTAAGGTCAGCGATGAGGGAGCTTTTGGTCTGGGTTGAGCTTGATGCCATACAAACACCTGTGCAGATAGAGGATGAGCGTGAAGGATATTCCTGGTCCTTAAAAGGTCTGACTGATGGGGAACTTGTACCATTTGTTTTTTGTTCTTACACTGGTACGCAGTTCCTTTGAAGAACTTGTTGATGGGAATAAAAAGAAGCTGTGGTCTGAGTCATCTGCCGATGAGTGTCTTAATTTTGTTGTTTGTGAGGTCTGTACTGGGATGATGGTGAACCTCAGAGGTTTCTGTACAGCCCTTTCTTTTTTTCTTTGATGTTTTGCTTTGATCCTCAACTCCAGGGGTTGGTACCTCAAGTTGAGGTTTATGAGGCGAGTTTGGGTGGGCTCTTTTTGAGGTAGGTCTTTGTCTGGCCGAACTGGTTGTAGATGTGGGTGGCTTTGGCTCAGTGTTAGGTTTTGGAAAGGTCTTTTTGATGATGTCCTTCAGTTCATGGCTCTTCTGGCTATAGAAGAAGTCCTTAATCGGCTTAGCCTCTGTTTTTAATCGCTCCTCAGAATCTCTTCCACAAAATCCTGCACAGATTCGGCTCCAAAGAACTGTGCCATGTCCTCCAGCTGCTTTCTGTAAGACCAGAAAACTACCTGGTGATTCTTTTTATTTTACAGAACACAGTGGCACAAACAACAACAAAACACTTTATAAACATTATATATGTGCACAGACTTGCACCTCTGTGATATCTAAAGACTTAATAATAAGGTTTGTTTTCATAGTTCTTGCTTTGCAAAACAGAGACAGTGCGTAATGAGTTTATGACCATCTGTGCATGTCACAGCACCACGGTTTATAAGTTACAATGTAATAAGATCCAGAAGTCTTGTTTGCTGTTGAAATCTAGAAAAATGATCACACGAAAAAGCCATGTGCACTCATGAGCTAAATTAAACAATTAAAAACCTAAAATCCACATATTAGAAGCCCCATTTTATAGCGTAAAACAACATCCCAGAAAATTCAGTGGTTTGGGTCTTCAAGGAAAATCGTTTAGTAATTTGAAACCAAAGCACCATATAAGTTGCTTGTGGTGTAACTTCTAATGGAGGTTGCCACCCTTTGTGGTTTCAAAGCAAAAACCATGTATAAAGCAAGACCCATTAAGTAAGTGTCTGCATGGAGTTAAATCATGTTTCGGCAAGTTAATCATAAGGAAAGAGAATATAAATACTTGTGTGTGTGTGTGTTTTCACCATTACATGGACAAACAGTACAATCTGGGAGATTGTACAAAGAAGAAAAGCAGTATTAAAGGGGTTTTGCTCATGACTTTGGCTGGGCTTGGGAAATGGGTGGGTGAGGGAACTCAGGGGTGGTCTTCCCTCACTTCTGCAGCCCCAGGGGCCAGGCGGGGGCAGCACACCATAGCTGTGGGGAAAACTGGCACACGGCCTCACGCTACCAGGAATTTCCTCTCACTGACTTGCTGTTCTTGTGTTCTCAGCCCAATAGACACGATTACCGTATTTGCAGTGCTGTTGAGACGCCTGCTAGTGAGATCTTTGTGTGGGGAGAGATTTTGTTTTTCACTTTAGTGTAATAGCTATACCTACAGATGCTGCTGGGTGTCCTGCCCACGACGACAGTGATGTTTCTCTGGTGGACAGAGGCTTTGATGAAGTGCGTGACCGGATGCTTCATGTGGGGTCTGTCATATGCCAGCTGTGTCTGACTTACATCGCTGTGATATACGAGCACAGGCTCAGATGACTGGCTGGGAGTCTATACACAAAAACACATACAGTCAAGAATTTCAATTAGTATTTTTAACCATTGTTCTACTGAACATAAAATACAAACATTAAATAAGCTTCATATAACAGCATACCAACCAAACCTGTGACTCTGGAATATGTGGAGCTAGCTTGTGAAAGATTGTGTGTTGCTATGCAGTTGCAAAGGTGTTTTAAGTAGTTTGTTGCTATGTGGCTGCTTGTGTGTTCTGGATAATTGCTTACTGTAATAAGCCCCTCCCCCTTATCTTTATATATTCTGGTTACTACATATGATTCCTTTTTTAATGCAAGTTTCTTTTTCATTGAGTAAAATATTTTACAGACACATAGCAAGCCCCACAAATGACTGACTACTGGCTTAAAACATACAATGTGTAAGACATGCAACATATGTAGAAACCTCTGAAGGAAAGGAAACCTTTGCAGGAAGCTGTGAGGTCTTGTTGAGTTCAAACACATCACAAACAGCAGCACAGCTCAGCTGATCTTCTGCTCTGCTTCAGCCCACTACACAAATGCAGAAGTCCACCTGTAAGAGAAGCAGCATACTATGGGAGCACTGGAACATCAAGATTATTACAAACCCAGTAAGCAGTCCAAGAAGCAGTATTTTGAACACTATAGAAACCTCCTCAAACATTTATACATGATTTGATTTTAAATGTTATACCTAGTATAACAATTCTATTGTTTTGGTGTTTCTCTGCACAGGGTCTTGTCAGATCCAGGTGTTTGCCCATGAATTTAACAGATCTTTGGCCAGCATTATGCCTCCCAATTTGTGGGCTTATGTATTCACCCGAAGAGATTATGTTTTGCTCTTTATATTATGTTTTACTCTTTACGGAGGTACTTCATCTTTTGAAGGTGAAAACTTTTAATATTATATTTGTTAGCTTCCCTTTTTGAACTCTTAGCAAAATCCATGCCGTCACTGTAGTGCTTGAAGAATCTTGGTGGAAGAACCTCAAGATCTGCTGATTCCATATGCATCTGTTGAACTGCATGAGAAGTGTGATCGAAGTCCATGATGTTTTCTAGCAGGAACCCCCTCCATCTTCTGCCAGCCTTGGTGGGCTTTTCCTGACTTTGGTTACTAGAATCTTCTTAAGTGCTGTCTGTTCCCTGCTGTTCTATTTGAGTTATACATCTCTGGAGCAGACCATAAAGGCCCGCATTGCCAATACAGGAAGCACCATGTCCCATCTCCTCTCCTGTGTGTGTGTTTTGGTGGACCACTGCCTAGGGCAGCAAGGATCTTCCTCCTCACTTGCACTTCTGAAATTCAACACCTCAGTGGGTTTGAACCCGGCGATTGCTCACCCACCTGCTGGCCCATCTGAAACTAAGATGGGCCATTAGCTGTATGCTGAAGGTAATCTATATTAACACTGTATAGCTGTTTGTTAATTAGACAGAGCTATTAAAATACAAAAACACTAGTCCAAACTAGTTTACAGTGTACATAAACTAAAATAATGTTAACAATTGTGGCCGCACTTGCCACAACTAAAAGTGACACATTTTTACCATGTACAGATTTTTTTAAACATCATTGTCAAAAGTATAGCTGGTTTTAATTATTGTTCAGCTTATTTAAAAAAATAAAATCGATTTCAGTGGGAAAATACAAAAAAACATGAATTGCTATGACTATAAAGTATGGTGATACACCACAGTCATTGCCCGTCCTTTTCCGGAAAACAAATGTGTGAGGTTCTTTCCAGAAGAACAATTAGATAAGGCCACTGCTGAGTAAATAAACGTGGTACAGACAGTATGTTTCTGTGTGGTCTTCACCATTGAGCTTGAGAGGGGGTTGATTATGACCATGTGTTCGCCATCACATCGTGGGAACAGATGGATGATGGGAAAGTTGGGTGGGAAAGAGAAGCTTTTTGGACACGGGTCTACGAAAGAGTGGCTACTCGCTGGCTCTTGCATCCCCTCTTTTAGACCTTGCGTTTTGGCCGCCCTGATCCCCATCTCCACTCGGCCTTCCCTCCGTGAGCGAAACACGCGATTCCCATAATGTCAATGAGAAGGAATTCAATTCATATAAACAGATCATTAAAGGCATGGCAGATGTAGATTTTAATAATCAAAGCTGCTTCAAACAGAATTCTGCTTTCTGTTAAATATGTCAACTGTTTCTGTCCTCTGACCTCCAGGATGTGGTGGGTTAGGCAGGCGCCATCGGTCTGCAGGTGGAACAGGTTAATTGTGGATGCAAAACAGCTCTTTAATCTATGGTACTCCAGACCCTCTGCCATAAAGTAGCTCTGCAGAACATCTATCAGCTGTGGAAGAACATCTCACATGCTTTTTATTCATCATGCCATTATCTTTACCAGTTATCTACACCATTGAGTTGTCGCCAATGCTGAACCATGGCCATGCTGGTTCATTTGGCTTTAACACTTATTCCACAAATCTGGATGATGTTTCCAGCCAATAAAACAAACTACACCATGTCCACCTGGCATGCTGTAAAGTACACATTAGCACCTCACCTTGGTGGAAAGAGTGAAGAGTGCAACTTTGTCTTTCTTCATCATAAAGCGATTCAGAACCTGAAAGAACAAAATCAGCACATGCCTCACAGAATCAGTGCAAAGACAATCACACGTATAATAACATGTGGAAAACCAAGGTATTCATTTGAATTGGATGGAGAAAATGAAAAAATAACATGTTAGGCCATGGGCACTGGGCAGAGATTAACAGAGCAGGCTGTGTCTTTTCATTCTATTGCTGATGTTTCAGAAACCAGCGTCCATTCTTGTGAGAACGCCAGTAACCCAGCATCTGCCAATAACAGCACCCTCAAGATGCTCCAGTTAAAGGGAGGGGGAAGCTTTGAAAGGAAAGCCTGAGGAAATGGTAAATACTGTCCTTGTTATTACCCAAGGAAGTGTATCCACAGCTTGTGAGGCAAGACAGCTCAGGGCCAGTGCTTAACCACAAGAGGGTTTATAAATCTCCTTACTGCCATGGAAAAACCGAACACCAAGTTATCTTGGAAAAGCAACAATTCTATGGCATGGAAAGTTTGCTTGATGATGTGAACTCGCTCGTATCAATAGCCATAACATACAACTAACATACAATACATACTAACATATGTTCTAACATGTTCTAATTCTGTGAATTAAAATTTGCAATCTGGTTCCAGATGATACCAAGGAAAAACACCTCATTTTCATTTTTCCACTGTACATGGAATCTAACATCGCTTCAAATGCTGCTTGTTTGCACCACTCTGTGAAAATTGGAAATTTCCTAAAAACTGGCTGTGACATATTTTTCCTGTGGTTAGAGAAATTCCAAATATTTACAAAAAAAACCCCAAACAATCTGTGCTCTCATTTGATGCTCCATCTGAGCCCATCCAAAATGTCCATGCATTCTCAATTACTGACCTGTTTTTGCTTGTTCCTTCTTTAGACTGCAGTAGTGCAATGCGATTGTCCCCCTTCTTAAGTATGATAAGACATCTAAAACACAGGTGTCTGACAGGCACAGCGTCTGTGTTTAATTTGTAGCACCACTTCTTTTGTGAGCGCCCACTACCACAGTCACACTTTCCCGAACTTTGCAACATCAGGGTCACATGGTCTACGACCAGCACAGCTCAGTATACAGCCTGCTGGAAGTCTGTGAGACAAGACTTCCTGGATGAGAACAAGATCAACATGATCAGATCATGTTCCATGAGACATCAGTTGTGAAGTCACATTTAACACTTGGTTTGTATGAACAGATGTAAACTTAACCGATAACTTTTTCGTTTTTCTTAGATAACTGGTGAATGATGAGGGCCATTGTTTTCCTGAGGAACTTCTGACAGAGCTCTTTTTCTCCTGCTCAATGGGGTCAGAAAATCTTAGCGCTTATTAATGCATTCAGGGATTGTATATAATTATGATGTACATATTATGATGTACATAATATCTAGTTTTTGTAATGTCTAATAACAAAAATTACAATAATGAAATGGAAGCCTTTACATACAGAAACAAAAAAAAACAAATGAATGACTTTTGGACTTTGTCAAGTCAACTTTATTTATATAGCGCTTTTTACAAAATGTCATTGTTTCAAAGCAGCTTTACATGTATGATATATCAGAACTTTGGACTATTCTGATCATTTTTGTGACAGCAAAAACTGATTACTCTGATACTCTGGTCTCTGATTACTGTGAAACAGAGGCTGTTCATCCTTAAACTGAGAAGTTTATGTTCTGGTTTCCTGGAACTTTAAGGCAGAATATTCCACCTCCATCTCCACTTAAAGATCAACAGGTGCTATCTTAATAATAGCTTGTTTAGTTGTGACAAGCTTCTCCTTCCGAACAGCACCAAAGTCATTTGTGACAAGACTGCGAGAAGTTTTAAAGGCTGACCTGCAAAACGGGGCAACAAAATAAATGAAATACAAATAAATCAAAATATTTGGAAATGAGTTTCCATAATATAAAAATCAATGTAAAGTGAAACGTACGCAAAAATATGTAAGTGTTCATCTTATTAGTGAAGGATGTCATTATTGGATGTAGCTTGCTGTGTTGATTGATAAGGTAGCTAAACGTTCTCATTCTCGAGCATCATTACTTGTTGGTTGTTGTAATGACATTAAATCACTTTTCTAACATTCATTCGTTTCTATAAGTCAGCGGGGTTAAGTCTTACCGTGATTTCATTTTTTCTTTGTTGCTGCTTTTGAGTTGATCAAGCTCTAATGTTAAATACAAAGTCGCCAGTTGTGCTGTTCGTTAAACAGATCTGCGTGTCCATTGCATTTATTTAGTTTTCATCAACATAGCGAAATGTTGCATATCACAAATGTTTATTTTTTATTACTGTGTTATGGGAAAAGCACTATCCGTACAAATGTTGAGAGAAAAACTTTAAAGATTAATTAAATTTAAAAAATTATACATTTTTATTTTACAAATAGTTTTAAAATAATAGTAAATTGTAGTAAATTTAAGATCAAAAGTAAATTGAACTTAGCTCAAATGGGTCAAATGTATTTTTATTATTTTGGTTTGTTGATAATATGAATTTATTTTTGTACTATTGCTCTAGATGAAAGAGCAGCTAATGCTAACATCTTACTCTAAATAATAACAATAATAATAAAACTTTAACCAAATCAACCATGGATGAGCTATAGAGGAAAAAGTTGAATTTGAAAAGTTGAAAAATACATTTTAAGAATGAAGATTTTATTGTTCCATCCAATGCAAAAGGCAAATATTTTGCCTAAGTAGCTGATCAATCATATGCTGACAGCCAAATCTTCAAATCAAAATATTTTCAATTGCAATCAAATGCAGGAGGTTGTCTGGTTGACCAGACCAGGCCAGACCAGTGTAAATTACTATATCCACAGCAACAACCAGAACCACCCTGGAAACTATAGACTCAGACTGAAAAGTCGTTGCTAAGTAGTTTGACATTCTCCTAATGTATATCTACTTCTAACTGGATCATAAACCTTTTTTCTTTTTTGCAGTGGGCAAACGGCCCCATGTGGTTTAGTACAGGACCAACTGTTATGTGCTATGTGCTATGCTTAGTGCTATGTAAACTGTCTGTCATGACTGTTTGGGCTTCTTTATAAGAACATCTGCAGCAGCTGCCCAATAAATTCCAAGTGTTGAGAGAGCAGGAACATAAAGTTCCATTTTTGTTTTGCAGTGTACCATAACCACCAGCTCTTACCTGAGAAGAGACTTTTAAACTACTGAAACAGCTACAAAATATCCTTTAGCTTTAAGCATGTATAACAATATTGACCAATATTGATCAAAACATATTGGGAGATTTTCTTTTTCATTCATGCTAGCCTTCTAAAGGCAGAGTAGGCGATCTTTTCCAGAAACGTTTTTGTCATGCTTATGGTTGAAAGTCTCTTCACATCATTATAGCAATCTCTAAGTAAAACGATACCTTGGATGAACTATATAATGTTCATCCAATCATTGCATTCGGTCCTAATGCAAAGATAGGACGTCCTACTTGCCTGTCAAACTATGTATTTGCAAACCTGTGCACTATTGGAGGGGGTGTGACCTCGGAGATTGCTCTGAACAGAGAGTGGAATCTTATGTTTTCAAAGCTAGGTTGTTATTGCTAGCCTCTTTGAAATTGCGTACCCTTACCTTTAATGTTTTCTACCCAACATTTTAAATATTCTCAAGAAGTTAACTTTCCCTTCGGCATTGTTCAAATGGAGACACGTCAGGCACATGCTAAACGACTTTTCCTGAGCATAAATGGCAAACAATAAACCACAGTGTTGTAATTTTGAGCATCAGGCACATTATGTCGTTCTATGCCGTAGTGTAAAGGGTGTTTATCTTCAGCAGTGTGAGATGTCAGGCAGCAGAGACTGCTTAAGTTCCCCCTCACTGCAGATGCTGAATGGGAGATTTGTCTGCTTTTCTGTGAGCTTAGGAAATGCTCCATCTGTATTTCACTGATTTTCTCCCATGAGTCACTCAAGTTTAAAAAGCCAAAGCAAATTACAGTCATGCCAAAAGTGACAGTTTTAACTTCATAAGCATTGATTACAAAAACGAAAAAGATTGTTTTTTTGCTTTTTGGTTGATGTTGATTTTGTTTCTAGTACTATTTTAGTTTTCAAGGATTTTTGTTGGAAGCAGGTAAGACTTTTTTATTGCGAAGAGGTTGCTGTTTGCGTAAAGCTCAGCAGACTTAGCGGAGATCTTGGCAATTTTTTTAAGTTGCACCTTTGTTTCAGATGTTTTCCTTAAAATTGCTTAGGAGAAATTGAAAGACATACATAGTGTATGTTGATTTAATAATAAACATTTACATTTATGCATTTGGCAGACGTTTTTATCCAAAGCGACTTACATTGCAATATACTATACATTGATTCTGAGTATGTGCAATCCCTGGGATCGAACCCATGACCTTGGCATTGTTAATGCCATGCTGTAACCACTGAGCTGTTAAAATTCATGAATGTATATATTAAAATTTTGTTCTTAAACAGAGTTCTATTACACCCTCGATTAATCAAAGTTCAGCTGCACCAAACTGTATGCTTATCTCTGGTCTCAGCTGCACAGTCACAACATAACCCATCATTTCCCCCAGCAATGCATAGCCTCATATCAACAGTAATGATGTACAAAATATCCTTTCTGTGGAGCTGGAAATTTCAGCTGTGTGTGAGGTCTGTCTTTGGTGAATTCCAGAAGTTTTGCGTCATTTCCCCACATGTCTCTGTTTGTGTGGTCAACATCACTGACACACCACTGAATCTTTCAAACGCTCTGAATGAGGTGTCTGATAGAACTGTAATATTTCTCCTGATCCCTCATTCACAGTGCATCAGTGATTTGTGAGGATGTATGGCGATTTAAGACGACTTGGTAAAAATATAGAAGACACACACAATTAACATTTTTTAAAAATTAAAAACTTCTTTGTCTTAGTTTGACGTAAGCTGCTGGTTTGTGTTAATATTTGCCAGCCCCGCATGCTTGCAAAATAATTTTAGATTTTGGAAATAGTACAAAGTACATGGACCCCGCTTGAAATGTATTATTGTAATAATAATAATAATAATAATACTAATGTCAGCTATATACTCTTAGTGATCATTTAAAATGTCACATGGCCCAGAATATTAATGTCTTTGGGGATGCCTTTTCTTTTGTTTTGTCTGTGTTTATCATTTTTGTCTAAATGTGGCATAAAACTGTTAACAATAGTCATTGAGAAATTATTTTTGAATGCTTGCTATATCAAAAATGCTGCCCACATCCAAGAAAGGGACAAATAGAGTGCTGCCATGCCTTTCAATGTAGTTGTACAATACTTGAACATTCTCCAAGCTACTTGAACTAAATCCAGTCCCTTTATGCCTCTGTCTTTGTTTCTCTCCCAGGCAATTATACAACCACAAGCCCATGCTTGAAAAGCACTCGCCGATCATCTTGAAGTGGGGTCTATTATGAAAAGACACAGAACCCAGAGCTGCCATACAAATATGTATAAGTGCAAATAAGGAACATTTACTTTACAAACTATGCATAAATATTTATAAATATTCACATTGTAGGTTGGCATCCTCTTGAGACAGCAATTGTGACACCAATGATTTAGCTCAGTGAGCTACATCGCCAAATTCGAGGGTGACCCGAATTGGACAGGCTGGTCTCTTTTGTCCTGCATTGAGATGGAAAGAGTAGATGAAAAAGACATATTTACAACTGAACCAGCACTCATTATGCTGGGACCCCATAGAGGGCCCTTTTGTTTGTGGACTCAGGCTACAATAAACACATCAAGCATCCAATATAATTCTCCCTGTTTTTTTCTCCATCATCAAAAGCCTCAATGGGCCTCTTACTGGCCTCAATCTGATTTGATAAGCAAACAAAATGCAAAGGCCTCAGTGAAGAACCTGCTGGTGTTGGCATTTTTCTCTTCACTGAGTATTATGATACATTTAAAATTGCCTATTTATCTTTTGCAGCTAGATATTTTTCCTCAGCTATTGGGCACTGAATGGGTTGGGGGTAGTTTTTGTGTGCCATTACAGACCAACAGCATTGCATAACTGTAAACAACAACAAAGAAAATGTACCGGCTCAGCAGAACCCGATGTCCACTTCTGTGGTACGTACTGTAGTGGCCAGTAGTTACACAAATGTTTCACCTTCAGTACAGTGAATAATATCTGTAGCATTTTAACTCAAGGTAAAATTTTAGCTTAAATTGGTTAAAAGGTCTTAAAAGGTTTTAGGTTACTCAAACCTACTATCATCACTTGATTTTTTGGAGCTTGACAACTCCTGATCAACATTCACTTGCATTGCATAGAGAACAACAGTGTCATTCTTTTACATTTCCAAGAGAAGAAAGTCATACAGGAATGATATGGGGGTAAGTGTATGAGGACAATTTTAAGTTTTGGATAGACTCTCACCATTTAACTAAATTAGAGCAGAGCTTTGCTGCAATGCTATACGTTGTTGATTAAATGCGTCACTGCATAACCAATCACAGAGCTCTGATTCTCACACCATTTCCACATAAGGGAACTGTTTGTAACTCTCGCTCTCTCTGCACTCTGTTTAACTGCTTCTAGCTTCTACTTTCTTTGTGTGTGGCAAATAAAAATCTACAAATAAATATTTTTTAACAGCCCAAGACTGTTAAAAATATCTCACTAAACAAACTTAATTCTTAAACAATATACATGGTTATTTAACAAACAGCATGGTTACACACTTCTACTGAAATGATTAGGATTTTAGATGAACCATTTTAATCACCATTGTCTTTTATTGCCCATTTTAAATAATCTTGCAATGTGCACAAATTCATTTTAATAATAAAAATATATCATGTAGTATCTTCAGTTAAGGCTGCATACATGAGTTTTAAATACCACACTGCATAACAAAATTGCCTTAGCTCTATGTCTTGACCAAGCATCTTTTTATTTAATAATGTATTTGCTAATAATGATGTGTGATGAATGTGTGTATAGAATGAAAACAAGCAGGGACCAATACAATACAACCTCCAAATAACAAAACACAGGAATATCTGTTTGTTTACCACAGACAAAATGGAGTCATGAGGCAGAACTGATGCAGTAGACGTCTTACATGTGTTTTATCAATTCTGTTCGGCCACTAGGGGGATTACACACAATAACTAATCAGTTGTATGTACATAGCCTTTATGGGACCCAATGATGACCTGAAAATATGAGTCACACACATGCAGTAACTTGCATCACCATTAACACACATACAATATATAAACGTATCCAAGATCTGTCGGTGACTTGCAAAAATATACTCATGTGGGTGGCCATAAAGCAACAAATATTATACTTTGTTACTTAATCTCAGAAGTTCATTTCAGCACGTTATGGGTCAAGTGTGAACACTGATACCAGATAGCAAGCTGAGCATAGAGACGTTCTGCCTAAGAGCCATGTTAACCAAATACAGCTTGGTGTGTGGTCTCCTACCTCCCAAGCTTGTTCCGGGGAGCTTGCTGTCTTTCCTGGGTTCCAAGGAGGAAAAAGTCCAACACAATAAATAAAATGCTTGCCTTAACTTTTACTAGAGAAACCACATGTCTCAGGTATGTTAAATGAGGGTGCAAACACAGACATGTGTTTAGCTTTGAATGCTAATGGATTTGGGGGGGAAATATGTGCTTTTATTTTGTACATGAATCATTTTTAAGCTCATAAACGCATATATGCAGAGTAAACACTGTACAAGTTTTACAGCCTTTAAAAGAACATTGCTTTTAAATCTATTTAAGATATAAAATTAGCTTTATAGATGGCTGTAACATTTCTCCTTTCCGAAAATCTGATTTGTATTAATTCGATTTATTGTCACAAGCACAATGCACACGTAATACACAACATGTGTAACACACAAATATGCAAATTACAAACAGCAAGTACTAATCAGAGCTCATCAGATCTCATAACACTGATGCCATACTCTACACCATCTTGTATCAAAAGATATATTCAAAGGTATTTCCAAAGAAATGCCTTTCCAAGGAAATGCCTTATGTTTGTTTGTCTTTTTTCCTTGAAGGCTTATAAACCTTTTCATTTTTATCAACAATGACTAGATCCATGCTGCAAAAAAGTTGCATTTTAACTGGATATATGAACTCACATACACATGCAGGCATACACACACAGATCGTGTCTGTGTTGATTAACAGAGTATGACTATGATTCTGAGTTGTGTTTGTATAAACTACCTGTCAGTAACAATCTTTGTCATTTCAAGACCTGCGTGCCACAAACGTGAATTAAACACACAAGAGGAGACACGCTAACCAAGGTTGACTTCTGGCCCTTTAAAAATGACGGTGTGCAGACAGATAAGTATTAAATAAAATACGGTCTCTTAGCTGTCACAGTAATACAAACTAAAATCCTCTACAGAAACAGTCATTCAAAGCTTTAAAATTGTCAGTGTTGCCTTGAGCTTGTAAAAACCTACAAGCTTTAATTTAGTAACAGATTTACTAAATTAGTAAATCTGTACACCGTTAACTCATATATTTTAAAGTTTTCAGTCATTTGTTGAATGATGTTCCAGGTTCCTGGTTTGTTGTCAAATCAAACTGATGGGACTGGGACTGTAGGTGTACAAATGCCAAAAAAGTTTGTAACCACAGATATAAAAAACTCAGGGGTGGTGATTTAAACAAAACCATGTTACTTTAGATATTTCTTTTAAAACAGTAGAGCTAAATCTAGCTTTTCTGTAGCTCAGTGGTTACAGCATGGCGTTAACAACGCCAAGGTCATGGGTTTGATCCCAGGGATTGCACACAACTCAATGTATAGTGATCAATGTGTAGTATAATGCAATGTAAGTCGCTTTGGATAAAAGCGTCTGCCAAATGCCTAAATGTAAATATCAAAGATACTTCAACCATCAATTAAAAATTTCCAAATCTTAAAAGATGACTGAAGAACTTGGAGCCAGTTCTTTTGGTGGGGCCCCTCCAGGATTTCCATTGTGCTTACAGAATGAAAAAAGACAGGCATCGGCTTAACAAATACAAATGTAAGCAGTGTTTATTTTCCTAAGATTTTCTTCTCAGTTGTTGCACATGTGCAAAGGCCACTGCAGCACATATGGCCATAAGTCTCGTCCAATGCTGTGTTTGACAGTCAGGAATAATCACTTTCATAATACAAACAAGTTCTGGCACCAGCCTTCTTTGTGTAAGCTTTCTGACCAAAAGACAAAAGGTACTGAAGTGAAGCTTTCCAGGTGCTCCACTGAATTTGTTTCAGTCCCCCACTTTTGAGATAAACTTGACCTGAGACGCATGAAAAGAGGTTTGTTCTTTCTTTGCTGCCCTATTCCTCATAATCAATACACTTTTATATAATTAATACCTGGTGCTGATTTCATAGGGAGTTATAGTTTTGGAAAATATTACCATTTTGTCTAATTTCATTTTGCTTGTTTAACTGGATATGTTAACTGGATATGTTTATCAATCCTGTATGATTACCGTCTCACAATACAAAAAGATGGAAAAAGTTACATCAAAAGTTCAAACACATTTCAATTACAATATCACAAAATCTACACAGAAGTTGTGAAGAACACTCATGTTAATAGAATTCATTTTATTGGATCGTAAAGTCACTTTGGATTAAAGCGTTACGTTGGATTAAATGTAAGTAAATTGACTGACACCAAAACACATAAATGACGATGCAAAGAAAAGTGATTGCAATAGAAGGTGTCAAATGCACTTAAACAAAGACAAACAAATAAATAAATACACAATGTGTCTTTGGTACTTCAGTCATGAACCGATATGCATTTACATATTTCAATGTAAATGCATTGTGTGTTTAGTGGTTTGTAAGGATTTGATGTATGTCTCTCACTGATGTCCTAATGTGCAGAATAAGACATTAAAAGAGAAGCATGAACTCACAAGTCAAGATCATTCATCTCTTCTCCTTGTTATGGGGGTGTTGTTTGACATGCTGCAAATGGCTTTTCGTGGACATACTACACAGTTCTTGCTGTTGTCTGAGAACAATTTAATGTAATTAAAGATGTTATAAGGAAAGCAGTGGAATTTTGGTCGAACCAAACATGCTTTCAACATTTAATTGTGATTAACTCCATGTCTTTCATCATTCATATTATGGTTTAAAAATAAATAGACTTTAAGTAAAAGGACACAAAAGCCATAGGACACTGTGATGCCATACTTCTTTCTATATCATGTCTTATTTCCGAAAAACTTTATTACAATATCACCCTGCAGGTCTGTAAGTCCCTGCAGACTGGGCCTCAACATCTGTACCACACCTCTTCCCCTCTCTCACCCAATCTTGCCATCAGTGAATGATGCCTGTTTTTCCTAAATGATTTCATAAGTGCTAACAGGCTCTAGCAGTCACCAGCTTTTGTGTTCTGAAGAAAGATCAGGATGGACATAAATCTTAAAGGCAAGCATTGATTAGACGATCTCAGAAAGCTTAACGTTTTATTTTTGTGTATAAACAACACATTTTAAAGACCAGTAGGTGAGAAGGATTTGTTTTTTTAATATATTGTATAAAATATAATTGATGTTATATAAAATGGTGTGATTAAGAAATAGAAATAAATTCACATAGCAAAGACATCAAAATAACCGCAGTGCGGTATTTTGTGTATGCTTTGTCCCAGAGTGAATAATCCAAGCATTGCCTGTGGTAAATGACTACAGATGTCTCTCAGTCATATGTCAAAAGAAATGATAAACACAATTAATATTATGCCAGAGCCTGAGAAGATCAGATTTTATTTAACATAAAGACTTTATTCAGATTTTAAAGATCAGATTTTATTTAACATACACATATTCTCATAAGGTCATAAATGCCAATGATGCACACAGTTCTCTTTTAAGTTGGACGTTTTAAGGTTTGGTGCTGGTATGCATAAGTGCATAACCATAAATGATGTCATTTCATTGACAGTTCACGTAGATCGTGTAGAACAGATGGCATGTATTTCTGGCAGCATCTGGATAAAAAAGATTTTGTTTAGAATGATACAATAATACAATTAGATTACCAAGACGAAAACAAATTTTGCCAGGGCCTGTCCTCAAAGCTTGTGCATTTACATTATGTAAAGAAAATAAAGATCTTAGGGTTTAAAGAAAGGCTTCTTTATAGAGACAATATGCCAATCAACTCAATCAACTGCAGTGCTGTGTATTTGTAACATTTTTTGGCTGCCAAACGAAATAAAAGCAATAATTATGATGCAGCCAATGAATGCACATACTACAGCCAGCTGTGTTTATTTTATAATTGCCAATCTGAAAATATGAAGCTTTTCCAGGAACAGAGAGTTCTTTAGGGGTTGGAGCCACAGAGCTGTGCACTGGCTTTAGGTTTTCTGCATATGGAGCCACGTTGTCATTTAATCCACTCCCAAATATATTTGCTTCTTAAGAGTCTCTGCATTAAAAAACAGCATTTTACACAAAAGTAATTGATCAATTACCAAAAAGCTTAATATGGCATTTGTATGACCATTTAAAAAATATCAGTTCCTCCTGGTAGATGCTGCTGGATTATACAATTTTATTAAGTCAATGTAAAATGTTTCATGTTCTTGAATACTGAAACAAATGTGTTTTATTGTTTTGTCCTCACAATCAATGTTTCAAACGAGAGCAAGTGTGGAGCAAGCCTTATATCATGAGGCTTATAGGACACTAACAGCTGTGATGCAAGACATTTATGATATATCCAAGGACCTCTCATGAGGTATAGAAATTATAATGTGATTTTGTAATTAGTTTAAAAGCGCATGACTTTCTGTGTTCAGGAACATTGGGGAGATACAGTTGTAGTTTTAAGCACTCGCCATGCTAATAAGAATGGAGTAATTAAAGACTTGTGTGGAGACTGAGCAATAACTGGAGACTAGTCGCCATATTTCTATGGTGAAAAAACACAAAAATCATAGCATACTATAGAATGTTTAGGATCAAGCCATAAGTTTGAAAATGCTGATTGCTAAGACAACAGACTAGGCATCAGGATTTTGAAAGGAAAAACAGTTTAAGGAACACAGAATAAAATTTTGTGCTAATACTACTGAATACAATTATGAATATATTCCGGATATATAAGTTACAGTGAAATTGTTAAAACACGTCTTCACTCGGTTGAATTCAGTATGCACATTCTACAGTTTTATTTCCAATTAGAAGGGGTTATAACCCCAAAAAAGATGGTGGTATTGGCAATGCAAGAAGGTAGAAATACTAACACTCAACAGAAAAACATGAAGAACTGTGCATGTACAACTGTATTTAGCTGCACCCAATCATAGCAGGGGCCATTTAAATATATTGCTGCAGAGATAACGTTTAACATTACTTGAATATTCCCAACTCAAAAAGAATTCTGAGAACCGATTCTGGATTCACAAAAATGCGAAGTAAAACACTTCCACCCCTGAAAACATCCAGCAACCTCCACACAAAGGTAAATAGTCCGTTTTTATGAAGTGCTCTCCTTTCTCTAATGTCACTCTGATTATACAAGAACCACACAATCGCAGAGGAAATTGGAGAGTGTAAACACTGGCAGAAAAGTGCTCAGAACTGTCAAACACATCTGTGTGATTGAGCACAACCTTGTGCTTCAGAGTAAACATGGGAAAAAGTCATGGGTGCATCACAGTAGTGAGAACCATGGCAAGCTAAAGAACTACTGGGAGAGACTGGAAGAAACATAGAGCTCAAGGCAGATCATATAGCTCAGAATCCAGCGGAGGAAGTTAGTGACTAGTGGCCTATTTTTCCTGAAGGAAAATAATATGGCTGTAATAATTTCCTGATGGCGGGGTGGGATAGGAAATGGATTGTTCATAACGTTGTATCTCATTTTCTTACTAATGTCAACGCTTTCCTCCCTAGCCCCCTAAACTGATGATATCACAACTCCAATGATTGCTTAGTGTTTATACAGCACTGTATAGCTGCATACATTTGCATTATTTTGTACTGAATGACAGGCTTTGCATTTCCAAAGGAGATTAAAAAATGTCATGTAAACCTAGTTATGGCTATTGGATAGCAGGGTTGTGTAGTAAAAGGCACATTTCTCATTCTCAAAAGTAATGAACAATTTTTTATGACTGTTATGCATAGCATAAAAGCTATGTAATGTTTGCACAACATACCTAATGAAAAAGGCAACAAGACAAGGAATTCCCATGTTTTGGCACAGACTTGTTCATAACTATAACCCACCTGTGCACTATAAAAGACAACTCTCATTAATTGCATTTTTTCCTGCTTTGCCCTGTAGCCAGGAACTGCCCAGCTGGCACTAGGAAAGGGAAGTAAAATAGATAATTACTTCTAATTCTGCACTGTTTAGTACAGAACATAAAGAAATTATTTTTTAATATTTGTTCTATACATGCTATTATTGTTGTTAATTTGTTTTTGTAATTGCTGTACAAAATCACTGTTTATATACTATTTATATATTATATTATATATATACATTATATTTATTATGGTTTTACATGTGTGGGGTGTCTAGAGACACCCACAAACGCTCTAATCTAGGTGGCGCTCCATTATCATTTATGAAAGTGAAAGTCCTAAACTTGTTCTTTGTGCTTGTTCTTTGACTGTGACAAATCAATGTGACATACAGAAAAGTAATAGACAACGCGATGCCATTTATTAGATATGTAATCATTTTAATGATAACCATTATCATTTAAATAAGCAACTGTGCAGAAACGATGCATGTAACGATTATAATTTCGCTGTTTGTCTTTATTATGTCGTTTCGCTGTTTACAAAAAAGAAAGAAAAAAGAAAGAAAGAAGAAAACAGAAACTCGGGGGGCTCCGTTGCGTCTCCTTAAGAAAATCTCTCCTGCATATTTTTCTGCTCCAAACCGTTTCTTAAGGTACTAATGTACGTGGTAAATCCTCGACTATGACCCAGTGCTTCGGTTCCTGCAGAAACTGGGCCTTGCTTCTTTAAGACTCCCCTGAAGTTGGCGACTCACACACGAGAGCTCACGGCTTGGGTGGTCTCTCTACTTTGGTGAGCTGTTGCTAAGCAGCTAATAATAGTCGTGTTTGCTGAGTAATTTTTGCCCTTCTGGAACCAATCAGATCCCAGAAACTCCGGCCATCTGACAGCCCCGGGGCGGAGTTTCGAGACTCCTTTGCCACGCCCCTCCTCCACTGTCTCCGAATGGAGAATGATGTTTTTTCACATCTATTGAATCTCTCAGAGATCGACTTGTAGCGCGGCCTGAAGAGGGACCACATAGCTCACAGAATGCTACAACCACCAAGAGATCGACGTTTCCACAGCATCCACTTCGCCTTCTGATATCACAAACTTTTAGAAAGACGGCGTGAAAGTGGGGAATTGTTGGAGACCTCCAGATTCGCGAAATGTTGGAATGGAAGGCGCAGACTCCTACTCGCCGTCTCGAACAGGAGTATGAAGTGCTTCGCGTATCTGGGATCAACGAGAGAGAAGCTTGGCTTTCTTCGGATATCACAAAACGCTCACGGGGAGATACACTAGCGCGGATAACGAGACGTTCGGCGCAGACTTTGCAACATGGCCTCGGCTGTTAATGTCTCCTCCGAGCAGGAAAACAGAGACCCCGATCGGCCGAGGTTAACGCGGAGAAATAGGGGAAACTATCGGACAGCCGCGGCGGGGGATTTGGAGTATTTGCAGCGGCCGAGTTATTGCGATGCCGCCTTTGCATTGGAGCAGATATCAGAGGTGCTTTTACATCTGTTCCGTTTGCATTTGGGCTTTATTTGGAATAGTCGGATAAAGTGGCCAACTTTTTGAAGTCGCTAGGTAACGGGATAGCCACGGCACCGATGGGGGTGTCCTAGCGGAGAGTCTAAGCACGAAGCAACATCACGAGATTCTCTGTTGTATATTGCATACGTTTTCTGTTATGATCATCTGCCGTGTTTTAATAATCAGCATTAGTTCATTTATTGATTCTAAGAGGAAACATAACTGTCAGTCGTGATCCCTAGGTGTGAAAGTAAAAATGCCACCTTTGATTCTTCTCTTAGAAGCGAGAAATTAGTAAATGGTCTTTAGTTTATTTGGTGATGTTGCACACCTTGCCCTAACAGACAGCCTCCAGACACCGTGATAGTATCTATATGGGGAGTAGTTTTCGTCCCGTACAATCCATGTGGCTGCCCTCTTCCGTTCACAAATATTGTCGTAACTCCCTCTGTGAAGGCTGCAGCATTTCCCAAATCACATCACTTAGCGTCCATTCAACTATTCGACCCACGTGAATCTCCAATATTATACATTTCTATGGACATGATAAGCTATTTCCCTGATGAAATGTCCAAAGGATGCAATCTGTCACGTTGCAAGCATGTTTAGTTTTTCCCTTCTGTGCGTTTGACTTATCCGAGGTCCTCTATTTGAAAGGCGTTATAATAGTGCAAGTACGGTTTGAAAATGTCTGTTTTGAAAACTCCATGAGTGTTGTTGTATAAACATAACTCACCTATTTACTGTTGTTTTATAAATGTTAATAAATGTTGTTGTTAAGCGAAAGTGGCCCTTGTAACAGCGTAACAGCGTGAACTGTCAGTTTAAATTATTTGCAATATTATCTGCAATTGAGTCAAAGCCTGGCTAATATATATTGGTCGAATGTATTATTAAATAAGGCTATGATTTCAGTTGATTTTTTAATATTTGGTCTCTCTTGTCATCGTAGGGGAAGGCGACTGGGAGGAAAGCACCGCTGTGGCTGAGAGCAAAGTTTCAAAGACTTTTGTTTAATCTTGGCTGTTACATACAGAAGAACTGTGGAAAGTTTTTAGTCGTAGGTCTTTTAATATTTGGAGCTTTTGCTGTTGGTTTAAGGGCAGCTAATCTGGAGACGGACGTTGAGAAACTCTGGGTAGAAGGTAAGCATTTCATTATCTTGTTATGTGTTTTTCCTGCAAGTGTAATATAAAGACAGACCTGAAGTGGTGAGGGGGGTCTGTCATGTAGACTGGATGAATTGTTTATTGTATATAAATCTGTCAAATCTGAACAAATAATGCAGATTAAATACGAAAAGAATGTAATTCGGTTCGAATTTTCGACTAGCGCGTGAGAGCACTCGGCGCGCGCCAAATGTTCATTAAGTCGATGCTTCGCTCCGGTGTCATTTAGCAAGTATCGTGAGTGTATTTAACGCGAATAGAGTTGGTCAAAAGCCGCCATTTTGTGAGTGTGTGTGATTCAGTATGTGTGTGTCTGCCTCCAGCAGTTGAATCTGATCCGCGCTGCTCACAGAGCCTGTGTGTGGTCCTGTTTTGGCCAGTTTTCAACTTTCCAAAAAGATTTGTCTCGGAGTTTCAGGAGCAACCAAGCGAAATAGAGGCAGATACATGGAGTCGATCCCTACCCATACTGCAGTTGCATCTATAAGAAAGCCTTAATAAAGTTGTTTATTTTATGAAAAGGCAATTGTGAGATGTTGGGACCCGTATTGTGGGTGGTGATTTTTTAAAGGGGGAGGGGCAGTAATCCTTTCTACTTTGATCTACATTCCTGCAGTTTAAGAACCTTTGATATAATAGATGATATGAGGGCATTACTTATATTTGATCTTACAGTTATTATTTTATATTAACTTACATTAATAAAACAAGTTAGCTTTTGTTGTGTTTTTGGATTGTTTTTCAACGTGTGTGGAACTGTTTTCTCTGCCACAAAGTTTAAAGTTAATTAATGACACTACTTGTATTTAACTTGTGTTCAATTTGTATGAACTACTTGTATAAACTAAAAATGTTTTGTTTACATTTCACATTTGTAACAGTTGTGATCAGAGCTAATTATTGAAATTAATGAATATATTGTTTCTGTACTAATTTGCTATATAGTAGACGCTACCCAAAGCAACTCAAATTACACTAGTTTTAGGAACAGTCCCTATGGAGATATTTGTGATTAAATGCTTTGCTCAAGGCTATAATAGTAATTGAGCAGGTGTGTGGTTTCTTAGCATGCACATTATTGGTTAAGCCTATGTGGAACTCTGCATGAAACCTTATGCAGTTGTAGCCTGGATCCGTAAACATCAGTCTGATCTCAAGATTGGAGATATGTTTGCAGTAATGCTAAATAAAATAAATAATTATTTCAATCTTAATTAATAAATCTTAACTAAGTGTCCAGCAATCTGTCGACCGACCATTTAGCTCAAATATTATCTTACAGATATTTAGGTCTACATCAATCAGAACTAGACTATATTTGAAATAATATGAAATAATAACATAATTAACTTTTAAATGCATGTTTTTTGCATAACTTTTTATTAGCATGTTATATCCATATGCAGCATGCCTTGTATAAGGTTTCTATCACCACCAGCTGTATTTTTAAATAGTTTGTTTGCAATTTGCATTGTTTATATTGGTTGTGAGCTGTTTTGATGGTTCTTCAGAGCTTCTAATGATTTGTGTAACAGTATAGTTATTTTCATTCGTTCAAAAGTAAGTCTTGTCACAAACACTTTGTTAAACCAGAGCTTTATCCTTTTTATGGTTTTATCTTTGGTGCTTTGTTTCCATGTTTCCTTTCCAAGAAGCACAGGGGGGTTTGCCGATAAAGTATGACAGTCGGTTGCTGAGACACACACTTACTTGCACCTCAGTCGTTCCCATGTTAAGGCACATGACAGCTTCCAGATGCAGTAACATTGAGATCTGTTTGTTTAGATTAAACTCCACAGCTGAGGGATAGATTATTCTGGCCAGCCAGGTTTTGCACTGGGAGATGTCAGCCCAACATCCATTAGGATGCATGTTTATGTTTCGTTTGGAACAGTCTTTTGCTGGTGACCTTCAAATGACCCTTCAATGAAGCTGTTTCTCTTACTCTCCTTTAAGTTCAGCTTGAATGGGATTCAGTGTGATCTCATGTAGTCTTTCATCACTTGCCATTGAAGACTGTGCGGTCCATCCATTATAATTTGTTTGGTTGCTCTACAGATTTTTAGCGTTACATGATTGATTCAGATGATGTTGTCATAAGTTTATCATGTGACTGGTTGAATCGTCCCACTGATCTGATATGAGCACAGCTTTGATGTTTTGGAATGTTTTGAGTTGTGGAGACTTGAGCCTCTCGTAGAACCTTCCATGAATTCCATGAAGATCTGAGAAAAAGAAACGGCCAAAAAAAATGTAAATATTATTTGTGATGTTGCATTGTATGCATGCACATATTCTGCGAACACAAATGCAGCACAAAAAAGAGTTTCAGTTTCAGTCAAAAATCTATAATTATTATTTTCTGAAGTGTTTGCAATGTTTCTGTTATTTATATGTGAAATGTATTTTAAAAAGTTCTGGATGAGATAAGCAGAGCCATGTATACAGCCTCAATGTTTTCAAAGAAAATACCAGCACCGCCTGAATTTAATTAAAACAATTTCACGTAAACATTTGCCTTCCTGTACGCCTCCCCTCCTGATTGCTTTTGAGAGGAACTGCTGTTGCAGTGAAATCATTGAGATATCAGGGTTTGGGCTGACCCATTCTCTTTTGTGGGGGGGGGGGTAAAAGGGTTTGCGTGAGGTTCGGGGCCACAAGGCTGTGTCCCTCAGGACCTGAGGTCATCAACCACTATTTAAAAGCTCATATGATACTGGCTACATGACCCGGGTGCAGAGTGAGGGGTTCCAGCTAAGCACCATAGATGATGAGAGAGGGTCTACTAGATGGCACAAACTCTAGCCCTCCTATGAATTAATGGATTGATCAATTTAATGTCACTTTATGATTTATTTTACCAGCAAAATGCTCCATGTGCCCAGCAGGGGACAGTGTGAATTCATTAGAGATTAGTGATCAATATGCAGTTTATGTCATTGCTGTGTATTATAGAGGGGCACAACTTTGGTCTGTTTTATTCTTTAAATTAGTTGTTGGTGTATTAGCTCTTTAAAGTGCATTTTTCTTATAAAAAGCTTTCTTTTTATGAATGTGTGCTATGACTGTCTGTTTGTGAATAGAGCTATGTAATTACACTCTGGTAAAACATCTTAGATGTTTACTTGTGCTGAAGTGATTTTCGTTGATTTTCGTTGATTTTCGCTCAACACGTGAAGTGTACATGAAATATAAGCTTAAAGTGCCTTTTTATTCAACAGGTGTTGACAAACTTCAGCTACTCCCTCTTAACCAACCCCTTCTACCACAAAACATGAGGGTAGTTAAGAGTTAATCTTTTTTATAACACAGAGGAATTTTTAACCTGCAGTGCATATTGGGAAGAAGTCCCTTTTTTAATATAGAGGAAGTGGCTTAAGAATGTGGCCTCCCTGCTCTGTGGTGAGGAGAACAGGATCCAGTGGAATTCTCCCTGTTTTGATGTGCTTGGGAAGGCTTGGACACACATGGCTGAACTGTAAGGGATGTATGTGGAGCCCTAAGGGCTTTAGGCCTCTGGTTTGAAGTTTGGCTTACCCAAGCTGCAGAGAATGTGTTTTGTGTGCCCGCCCTCAGAAGGCAGCTTAATCCTCAACGCTGTAGCAGCGCTGCATGTAAAACCAACATATACAAACTAAAGAGATGGTATAATGGTTGCACTGGCATTTTATGGTTTAGGATAATTTATTTATTTAATCAACTATGTAACTATGCATCTATTAACTGTGATGGCTGTTATGTTTAACTGATTTTTACATGCCTGTACAAAACTTGTGTGTCTCATTGTGTGGGGTGTTTCTGTGATGTTCGTAAGGCCTTTTTGTGCATTGGTGTGTGATTGCTAAAAAGTTGATATTTTGCCTGCCAGACAAAAGTTAAGTAACAAAAGTGTAATTATATAAACACTTCCTCAATCCATGCAACATGGTAGTATTTATGTGCTTAGCACAAAAGGGGTGGGGTGAGCGTTTTTCAATTCATTTTTGTATCCAAATATTGGTAAAGAGAATGTAACCTTAACCCTCAAATTGTAAAACTAACGCAAGTGTGTGGAAGACAGGAATGAATTAACTCCCATCCATAGCCGGCATCTTGACAGCCCTCCAATTCCTGTGTTTATATTCTGCATACCTTTACTTCATGTTATTCAAAAAACAGAGACACCAACATGACGGAAAAGACTCTCTCTGTCTTGCTCGCTCCCCTCACTTTTCTTCCAAAAGGTTATTACTGCACTTCAACCGCCCACCCCCCCAGCCCTGATCTCCTGTCCTCACACTGACACACACACACACTCACACCCCCCCTTTCACTTGGGACTCCAGCCCTGGGATGCCAGATGTATTACAGAGTGAAGCACAGCAATGTAAACACTGAGTCCTGCCATGAATGCCGGGTGGTCCGGCCCTCCCCCCCTCTACCCTCCCTTTCACAGCCGAGGGGTGGAGGACTTCTGCGAGGGGGGAGGGGAGTAGAAGGAAGGAGCATAGTAGCTGAAGTGTTGTTTGTGTTTTGGCTAGAACACCAGTTTTTCTGCAATCTGGTCCTTCGTAACACATTTTGCTCTATGCATCTGAAATATAAACAAAATTAAATGTTTCTTTTTCGTCAGCGGTTTTGGAATGTTTTAGTAAACGCAATGTTTTCATGCTTGTTGAGTGATTGAAACTTTAAAGCATTCCTGTTGTAAGCTATAGCTTTTGCTATTGGCTCATGTTATTGTGTTTTTTGGCAAGAAGAAAGTTGATTATTATAATAAAGCCTTTTACTGGTTAATCACTGGTTGGTGATCAATGTATTTGTTGAAAGTAACATTGGAGATTATGTAAACTTATTACATAAGTATTTGGACATGAAATATTGATTTGTCACAATATTATTGCATTGGGATTCCAATATCATTACAATATCCTCAGGTCCCTGCTGCTTTCAGCCCTATTGATTATACAGTTTAGTTGTCGTTATGCAAAAATATTTAACTGCAGAATGTAACAATTGATCAATCAGAATCAGAAAGTTGTGTAAATAACAGTTGACATTGGCTAACTGGAAAACCTCCCAGTGATATCTTATTTTACTAGAACCCGCTGAATGTTTCGGTAGGTGCATGCGCAGATCCACCCCCCCAAACCTTGAGTGTGCATGAACACAACACACACTTTTCCCCTTGCTTTTTGTTGCAGTGTGATCCAGTTCATTTGAATAGTTTTTTTCTTAAGAGGAAGGGACCTGAATGAAGCCAGCAATGTGGAAAAATCTACCCATTCAGGCCCCTCTGAATGTACATCTCTGGATTGCAGTAAGCTGTATTTGTAGGCAGCGGACTGCTAAATACATCCATTTTTTGTGGTGCAGATCTGGACAGGTGATTAGCATAATTAGAGGAGAGCAGGCCATACATATGGTAATGTAGTGTGGAGTAAATGGCAGCTGTGGTGTAAAATTTGTGTCAGGGGTCGAGCAGGCTGCTTGGGGGCATTGTGCTACAGCTGCGGGTCAAGGACTGTGTCTCTCTCTCTCTCTCTCTCTCTCTCTCTCTATCTATCTCACACACACACACACACACACACACCCACACACACACTTTCCCTCTCATGTCACCTCTGTGAAGAAGTGCTTGGTGGAGGTCAGCGTATGTACATTCGTTACAGGACTTAGCATGTGGGCAGGCCATTTAAAGGACTTTTTTTGTTTACAGAGAAGTTACCTGTCTGAACGCAGTATCATATTTAACATTTGTATGTAGAAGCACAGCATTACTTTTGCACCAAGCCGAATCAACAGTTGTGTACATGCTTTAAAGGTAGCTAGCTGGTTTGGATGCAGACTCAGGGTCAGTCGTTTGTCGTAACCGAAGCGTTGTGGTCAGCTTACTGCACTTTGTGCCCGGAATGGAGCGATGCTGTGCGAGGGAGAGAGTTCATGCCGCTTTGACCCCATGCAGAAACTTCCGTGCGACCACAGGGGGTCTCTCTGAGTTGGAGTCTAATCCAGCTAATCCCGCCCGCAACACAGTCATAAAAAGTGCCTCCCTGTGCCAGCATTGCCACACACAGCCCCTTTCTCTGGCCCCTGCTTAAAAAATAAGTTCCTTAGCAGCAACCATAATCCACACCATCCCATCAAGGAGCAGCCCCAGCTACTCCTCCCGGCCCTCCAACCGTGTGATTGGCGTATTTGGTAGGATGAAGTAGTGGGCGGTTGAGGAGCTAGCGGCAGTGTGAAGTTATGTCATGATTTTGAAGGGTTTGAGTGCAGTGGTTTTGGTGATGGTGGGGGAGTGGGTGGGGCATATCTTTTGTATGATACCCCACACACCCCTCTGAAACGGGCCACTCAAAAGACATTCTGCAGCTGAATGGTGAGAATAGCAAAGCGCTGCTTGAAAACCGAGGCAATGGAGGATCCCTTCCAATGGCAGCTCCCCCTGTTTGTGAAAGGGAGGTTCAAGGGTTAATGTTATGCAACAAACTGAATAGGCCCAGTGAAGGCACCAACACACACTGACATGCACACCAGATTCGTGGCCGCCTGGTTGCCCTCCTCACTGAGAGAAATTGTTCAGTCACACTTCAGCACCTGTACAGTGTCCTGTGGGATAAATGTGTTTTGATTGTTCATTAAAGTCCTATGCTGTCTAATGCAAAATGCTGGTTTATGTCATATCTAGTATTAGCTTTTCGTTGGCATTTAGCAGATGCCTTTGTCCAAAGCAACTGACAAAAGAATTCTAGATATAGTGCTAGATATATTATTTTATCAGCATATATGTTCTCTGGGAATTTAACCAATGATGCTGGTGTTGCAGGTGTTAAGTTCTACCAGTTGAGTTACAGCTGAATTCTTATTTTGATGGAAATATTATTTTGCTTGTCCCTATAAATTCAGAACTGTAAACAGTTCTGTAAATTCTTCAGTTCTTTAATTACACTAATTCCTTTATTCATTTACTATACTTTAGTTCCTATACTCAGATCATTTTCAGCTAGACATGACAGACGTTGTAATTGACTTGGTTCAGTAAGTTTGGTGATTTAAATGATTCAGTACCACTTCTGAATTCCCCACCAAAATGGTTATTATAACTGAACACATACTGTTCCATACTGTAATCTCGAAGTTTGTGTTTCAGGCCACTTTGATGTAAAGCCTAGTTTGTAGACTAGGCTTGTTGGTTCTAAGGGCAAAATGTTAAATGCTCTCTCTCTGTAAGTCACTGTAGAAAAAAACGTCTGCTAAACAAATAAATATAAACTAATGTAAAATGTAAATCATCCTGCTAATGGAATCAATATAAACCTGCCCTAAACCTACCCAGGACATTTTGTATGATAGGTTTCACAGGATTAGACAATCATGCTGGTTTTCCAAAGACCTTAAATCACACCTGCAGTTCTACATTTACATGAATGCATTTGGCATATGCATTTATCCAAAGCTACAGGAACATTCTGTCTCTCACACAGATTTGCTTGTATAGCAGGGGTGTTGATTTCACACCTGAGGCAAGGCAGTTTATGAGTCTCTAGAGGGGTGTACAGTTCTCCAGGGTTCATGTCACAATATGACATTTCCAGCAAAATGAGACTCCTAAATGAGTGACATGCATTGTTGTGGCTCCTTCGGTTTTCCTCCATGGGTTTTAGCGTACAAGGTGACTCGGTTCATGTTAATCCAGGGAAGAAACCTCTGGTTAAAAAGCTGACATCTGAGGTGGTTTCATCCCCAAAACATGTCGATGTTCCCGGGGCCTCCAAATCAGGAACATGCTAAGCTTGTTTGGGATATAATCAACCTGGTACTAATAATCATGTTGAATGAAAAGCAAAAGACTCACTTGAAGCTGCAATTAATGAAGGATATTATAAACATGCCCTAAAACAAGATCAGATGTACATTTTGGGCCCACGAAAAAAGACATCCATCACATTTTCATAATGCTTCTGGACGTTTTCTTCATTCTCAAGTCCTTTTCTCTGGCTGGGTGGTCTGCCCTAAGAAAAAGCATGGTAATTTTTAACTTTAATACAATTGCAACGGTTTGAAAATATTCAACCAATATCTGTCTGGTGAATTGAAAACCATTGTTAAATTGAATTATAGCTTATAAGTTGTTACAGATTGTTTTACACGGCTCTTTCCCCAAAGTTTGAATAGGTTAATGAAAAAAAGACATTTTCTTGTTTTAGTTATGAAGCATGATAAATGTTTCAGTGTTTTTCTCATTTTATGCTGCAGGTTTTTGTGGTTTCGAAAAAAGTCTGTCAGAAAGATGAAACGATTGTAATTTTTTGCTGTTTTATGCCTGCTTATACAGCATAAAATCGAGACCTTTCTCACATGTGCAGAGTGTGTAAAAAATGAAACACAAGCAGAGGTTAGATCTAGATATTGCCACACGCAACTACATGCAAGCAAAGTTTGGGGATAAAACCTGCTGGTGTAACGTTTTAAAAAATACTAGTAATTACAAACATATGATTCTGACTTTTTTTTTGGTTCATGCCACTTGTAGGTGAGGTCAAGTTACCTTCTTGTGTTTCAAGGTCACATGATCCATTTTCGTTGTGGTGTACAGATATTTTAAAACTTACATTTACATTTAAGCATTTGGCAGACACTTTTATCCAAATGTGACTTATAGTACACATTTTACCAGTATGTGTATTCCTTGAAAGTTGAACCCACAACTTTGCACTGCTAATGAAATGCTCTATGACGGAGCTACAAGAACACTGTACTGAGCCACAGGAACACTTCTGTCTTTACAATTCATTTTGTATCTTGGGTTTTCTTTGGCTAACTTACATTAATAAATTTTTAGGGAGATCTTGTGAGATCCAAAATGTTAAGTGTGCTAGATGGTAATTGAATTGTATTAAAAACGTACTTCACTTATCTTAAATTGAGTTTTGTTGGGTTATCTCAAGCTATAAGACCTGAGATCTTGCTGTTGTTAATAGCCAGAAGAATAACGCATCCAGTTTTGGTTATTTGAAAGTAAATCTGTCATCACTTTTGAGTACTGATGTTTGTTACCACAGCAATGTAAACGTCTGAGTGCCTTCAGAATATCTTGATTAAATTTTCTTTCAACACACCAGAGTTGTGATAGGTGACCATAAATGAACGCTCCTTCATTTAAAAATCTCTGTAGGAACATCACACCAAGAAAACATGGTAGATGATTTATTTAGCATTACTAGCATAAATTGACGGCGAAGAATGAGCAGATTAGCTGCATGAGACCATATTATTATCTGCTTTAGGTGGTGGTGCGGGGGTAACTGAAGTTTTGTGAACTGTGTGGCCTGGTTCGCTTGATCCTAGAAATGGAGAAGTCTTCTATTCTCAGAGGTCAGGTAGAGAGCACGTGAAGAATCGACAGCTTTGAGAGGCAGACTTGGATGGCGTTCAGCGGGACACTGAAAAGCCACTTTTATAGCCATGAGAGTTTGCTGTCCTGGGCTGAGCTCAGATGTGCCACACAAGGATTCCGCGGCCCGAACGCAATAAAGCAGCCGAAGCCCTTACACACATGTGGACACAAACACGCTTACTCGTGCTCGTAACTCATAAGCTTGGTTTGAGAGCTGTGAAAGGGACTGCAGGTGTTGGAGGGTGTAGGGGAGGGGAAGAGCAGTTAACAGGACAGGTGGGAGCTGGTACATATGTTAGCATAGATTCCTTTTCATCGAGACTGAATGATATAATTAATTACCTTGAGACTATGTTTGACCCTCCATGATAATGAGAGTTATGATTGGTTGTCACAGAAAATAATAAAACAGTGACTAATGATCATTGTCATTTTTTTAGCATTTTTTTATTTCATCATTTTTGATAAATAAAAGGTAATTTATGTGAACAACCATATAATATGTAATAATAAATGTGCTTTATTTTGTGTGTAAAATAAGTGTTTATACCCAGTGACTTCCTGTCTCTCTGCTCTGCATATAAATAAAAGTAATACAAATGTTCAGCCACATTTAAATGTCTTCTCCATCACGTTTCCCTCTGTTTCCTAGTGGGCGGCAGGGTGAATCAGGAACTCAGATACACGCGGCAGAAGATCGGAGAGGAGGCCATGTTCAGTCCTCAGCTCATGATCCAGACGCCGCGTCAGGAAGGTGCTAACATTCTGACCGTGGAGGCGCTTAAACAGCACCTGGACTCTGCCATAAAGGCCAGCAGAGTGCACGTTTACATGTACAACAGGTGACTGCATAACTATCTTTATGGAAATGTCAGGAGTCATGTGTTTTGAGTTATTGGCTGATACAGTTTCTGCTGGGTTTTTTTTAGGCAATGGAAATTGGAACATTTATGCTACAAATCAGGAGAACTTGTTACAGAAACCAATTTTGTCGACCAGGTAAGGCAGAATAACAATTCTAAGGTTATGTTTTATGTGTTTCAGTAGAACTTGCGAAAGCAATTAAAAAATTAATGCAATTAAAAAAATATCGTGACAGTAATGCTGCATCCATCTCATAGATTATAGAGAAACTGCATCCATGTCTAATCATCACACCTCTGGATTGCTTCTGGGAAGGTGCTAAACTACATTCAGGATTAGTCTACCTCCCGTAAGTTACACACATCTTCCAGTATTAGAATAGAGACAACTTTGTGTAAAATGAAAACCAATTATTTGAACATTGCAAAATGTATTTTCTTAAAACACTGCAGTGAAAATATTTGAGTGGTGGAAATAGGATTTCATTTTGTAATATATACTGGGGCTTGTACAGTTTTCAGTTTTTGTTATATAGACTGGGTACTGGGGCTTGTACAGTCTTCAGTGGTTGTTATATATACTGGGGCTTGTACAGTATTCAGTGGTTGTTCTATATACTGGGGCTTGTATAGTCTTCAGTGGTGTTTTCAGTCTGAAGGTCATTATTCTCATGGTTGAACATCATACGGTTGAGGCCCCGCACAGTTGTTTTACTTAACTGCTGCAAATGGCTTCTTGCAGCAGTTATACTCAGTAGACAACCACCAAGTCTGCAAAAGTTTTTCTGCCCTCCCCCATCTTCTTTCCCTCCACCACATTTGGTAAATAAGGATTTTACTGTGTTCTGGTTGGAGGACTTGGAATAATGACTCAAGCCTGGTTAGGCACATACAATGTGGTCTAAACCACTGCAGGCCTGCCAGAGAAGGAAGAGAGTGGAGCTAACAGAAGAAAACGCATGAAGAATGAAAGCAGGAGGAAAAACAGGGAGAAATGAGAGAAAGATGGTGGATGGAAAAGTGAAGCCATTTTGACCGAAGAATGCTTAGAGACTTGGTGGAGCACTAGACGTGCAAAAAGTGGAGAGGAGAAAATGAAGAGGGAGGAGAACCCAGAGTGAGAAAGGGTTTCTGAGGACAGAGTCACATGACCAGGTGAGGACAGAGAAGCAGAACAAGGTGCTGAAAGAAGCAACTAAAACGAGTTGGCAAAGAAATCACAGGAGGTTTTTAAATTGCGGCCTGTCATCTTTAGGGAGATGCCGGGTCCAGAGCGGGATAACCCTGCTCGGCAGTATAATTAGAGGGGATAAAGATCAGATGAGCGGATTGATTCCATTTTCTCAAAGCTGTTATTATGGAGGTAGGCTGAAATCCATTCCCAGCTGCCCTAGTAATGTGCAGTGCCCGTCTATTCATAAGCCTGCAGAATTCCATCAAGTCAACCCTTATCCGCTACTTACAGTTACCGTACCGCTTCGAACACACTCTTATGATTGGGAAAGTCCAACCCAATTTATCCATGACTTTCCATATCAGACCCTTGGAATGTGTGTGTGTGTGTGTGTGTGTGTGTGTGTATGCGCGTGTGCGTGTATTGGTGTATATAGTGTATTAGGTTCAAACGAGGTTAAACGTTTTATCTTCCATAGTGGCAAACCCTCCATGCAGTGGACCAACTTTGATCCAATGGAATTTATTGCTGCTCTGAAGGAGATGAAGATTCCAGTGGATACCTGGGAGGAGATGCTGGTCAAAGCAGAGGTGGGCCATGGCTACATGGACCGCCCCTGCCTAAACCCTGCAGACCCTGACTGCCCAGTGTCAGCTCCCAACAAGAACACAACACGGGTGAGTCCAGCATAAGTGAAATAGCTAAAATCATTTGAAAAATGTTCCTGCACTGGTAGTGCATGACGGGTGTAAAGCCAAGGTCATGGGTTCGATTCACAATGAACACACAGACTTAGAAAATGTTTACTCTGCATGCATTGTAAGTTGCTTCGCATTAAAGCATCTGCAAAATAGACAATTAATTTGCTATGGAGCTAGTATGTTTGTCTTTCATTGTTAGATGTTTTTCCAGATATGACAATAGCTAAAGATTTGTTAAGTGTTGTTTTGCTTCTTGTGCCTCTGATTTATGATCTGTCTTATTCCTAAGCCTTTTGACGTGGCTCGTGTTCTGACGGGTGGTTGCCATGGGCTTTCCAAAAAGTACATGCACTGGCAGGAGGAGCTTATTGTAGGCGGGACCAAAAAGAACGACAGCGGTAAACTTCTGAGGTAAGAGACCACTTTGAGCTTTAAATGCTGGTGAAGATCTGAGGAATTGATTTAAAGGGACAGTGCATCAAAATATTTGTCACCATTTTTTCCAAACCTGTATGACTTTCTTAAGGAGTACAAAAGGCTTGTTAGTGACTGATAGCTACACTGGGGCTGTCACATTCTGCCTAACATCTTTTGCGCTGCTTAAAAGAGACAAAGTTATACAGGTTTGAACAACATGTGAAAAACACATAAAAGTGAGAATTATGAGTACGTAATAGAGGAAGAAAGGGTGTATGTGTTTCTCTCTGTCTCTATTATATACTTACACACAGTAAGAGGTTTGTTTTTTCCTCTTTCCTGGGTAGGTCTTTAGTAAACTGCATATTAGTATGCATTCTCACAGATTGAGAAAAAGTACATGCCTTTATTCCCACGAACGAGCTGTTTTTTCCCCAAAGCTCCTCAGGCTTGAGTGGAGAAAGAATTCAACATCTTCATAATGAAGGAACGCTGTTACAAGTCCCAAGAATGATAATTTACAACAGTGGTGAAAAGATTCTAAAGTGGCTTAGGAATTGTCCACTTAGATTTCTAGGAATCTTTTCCTAGAATCCACTCCCACTTCTTTCAGAAAATGTTGGTTTAACAATAGCAGCTTGAGACACTTGAGGGAGTCTGAACTCTGCAGTTGGAAAAGTCTCAGCTCAGCCTGCGGAACATTTTGAATATTTGAGCAGTTTGTTTTTTAGTTAGAACTTACTAATTATAAAAATACATTTTTTTCTGATCTTAATTTTTTGGACATGTAGTCAAGATTTTCTTTTAACCATTTAATTTGAATTGTTTTTGTCCCTTTTGTTTTGTTTACTGTAACACAGTGCGCAGGCCCTTCAGACCATGTTCCAACTCATGACCCCAAAGCAGATGTACGAGCACTTAAAGGGCTATGAGGAGGTCTCGCACATCAACTGGAACGAGGACAAAGCAGCTGCCATACTGGAGGCCTGGCAGAGAAAATACTCTGAGGTAAATATGCTTCTCTTACTTTACATCATTTAATTGGCAGAATTTTATATGTTTGAATTTTTTTATTGAATTAAAAAATGCAAAATAGAACAACTAGTGCTGTCAGACTTCTGTACTATACTGTACCGTATCTACATATGCTCCCATTCTTCTTACAAGTATTATGACATGTTATATTAGTAATTATAGTACTAAAATTCACAAACTAGTAGGTACGTAAAGCAATATGTCTTTCTTCTAGTTTTAACTTACCTAAAATTGGAAGTTGTTAATAACAGTTTGAGGGCCTTTGGCAATTCTTCTAGTCCAGCATTGTCTTAAAACAAACACACACATACACACTCATGTTGTGTAAAGGCATTCCATCTCCAGTCATAAGTACCACATACATTCCAAAAGCTTTGTGTCTCCTGAGGTTAGGACCCAGCTGTTAAAAGGCAGTTCCTTCAAAGGGATAGACTTTCCTCTTTTCCTTCTCCATACTTTAAATGCTCAGGTTGAGCGTGAACTTGGAAAGACGGGGCACATCTGTAGGGTCTGGAAAGGTCACAATGGGACATTGTATAAATGTGTGTGCTTAAGTCTTTTATATATATATATATATATATATATATATATACATACATACATACATACATACATACATACATATTGAATTCTTTTATGAGCCACGGGAGGCAGTGTTACAGTGATTTTACTGTGGGTCAGGGGTAGGACTTCATAAGAATCAAAACTATCCTACAAGCTGTGATATCTTCAATAGTCTTATGTTGTCATGTCGCCACAGAAGTACGTGATTATTTTGTCGGTTTTATGCATAAGGTGAATGATCTTTGATCTTTGAGGTGATCTTTGTAGAACAATATTAATACCAGATCTCATCAAATCTGGTGGGGTGGATTTGCAGCTCACCCAAAGGGTCTGTTTTTGCTAGAGTGGGTGTCTATAGCAAACTCGACCCTTTTTGGTGTGGTGGCCCCAGCACTTGTGTGTCTTTGGGTGTGTGTTGTAGCATGTGTGTGGTATCTGTGTGTGTGTGTATGTGTTTGACAGGACTGCCTGGAACACATTAACCCGCTCAGCGCTCAATCTCTTTCACAGCTGCCGTCCCATTGGTGGCTTGTGTGTGACATCATCTGGTCTCTGTTTTGTAAGCCCTGACCTCTGCTTGGCATAAGGTTTCCTTTCAGTGCATGTGAGTGTGCGCAGGGCCAAACATGTGTGCGTTTGTGGATGTGAGTGTGTGTGGTTTTAGGGGGGGTGGGGCTGCGATATTCATTTCTGGGATAATTGTTCTGCAGAAACGTGTGGGGCGGAAGACTGCGATTTCGAGGTTATTTAATTAGTTTAGTTTGCCAGAGGCACAAAACAAAATGAAGGAAAGTGGGAAGATGATAATTATGAAACAACAGGGTCTTGGAAATCGTTTTTTCCAAGACTAGCTTTTCCAAGACTCGTTTTTTTATTTTTATTCATCTTTTCTTCTTTACTTCTTCTCTGTCCTCAGGCAGTCCAGCAGAGTGTGTCTGTAAATTCTTCTCAGAAAGTTCTCACGTTCACCACCACCACCCTGGAAGACATCCTCAAGTCCTTCTCTGATGTCAGTGTGATTCGAATCGCTAGTGGCTACCTCCTAATGGTAAGACATCCTTGAGACATCCTTTTTTTTTACTAATTTAAAGCATATCCTACTGACTTAGAATATGGATGCAAAATAATGTCAAGTAGCTGTTGCTGCAGGTCACCAGTTAGTGGACATGCAAGCTATTCTGCTCATACAGAGCGATTTAAGTTCCAGTCCGCACTTCCCAACTTTGTTTCCCCTTCGTTTCCCATTCCGCACTTCATTTCCCATTTCTTTTCTCCACAGTAAAGACATCCAATGACAAAAAGACTGACCTAGCTTTAAAATTGAAAAATAAAATCAGATATTTGCACTTGTGTTCATAGAGATGCATTGTTTAATTCTCAGACCGTGAATGTTTTTCTTACTAAAAATTCAGATTTGGTGTGACTGCACCTTTGGTGTAATGTTACATGCAGCCTGCCGGTGCATGCCTGCCCCTGCTGTGCTGAGACTCAGTACCATGCACTGTGGTAATGTGATAATGTCAGATTAACATTATAGCTGTGTTATCTGCGTGCAGCTCGCCTATGCGTGTCTGACCATGCTGCGATGGGACTGTGCAAAGTCCCAGGGGGCCGTGGGGCTGGCCGGAGTATTACTGGTCACTCTGTCTGTCGCTGCTGGACTGGGGCTGTGCTCTCTCTTGGGTATCTCCTTTAACGCAGCTACTACCCAGGTACGACACATCCATGAGCACACATACATGTTAGCACTGCTGGGTAGTGTTTTTTTTTTACACCTGTTTACACCTGTTACCCTGAATGGAATTGTTGAATTACACCCAAGTGTGTCTATGTTTAATAAATTAGGATATTTAATAATAAATAAAGTAGTTTGTTACTTTTATTAACAGTTTAACCACTAACCACTACTTTACCACCTACACCACCTACTTTGTCAGCAAATGTTCAGTTTTTTTCTCTTTTTTTGCCTGTGTGAAGGTGTTGCCATTCCTGGCTCTCGGAGTGGGAGTGGATGATGTCTTTCTATTGGCTCATGCTTTCAGTGAGACCGGCCAGAACAAGAGAATTCCATTTGAGGTGCGTTATCTCCCGCACATGTCCTAAAAACAGGGTGCAGGAGTAAACAATGACCATTTTCACCCGCCACAGAGACGCAGCGATCTCAGAAATGCAGAAATGACTGCACATTCACAGATAGTGTCGAGACAAGACAGTCCGTTCAGAATGAGGGAGCTAGCACGTTATCAGGGGGAAGGGGGGGGTATCAGAGCGTACCCTCATGTTATCACATACATGAAGGAATGTGTGTGTGTGTACCTGCCTGGCTTGTGATGTAAACACCAGCACTGAGCTTTGATCTGAGGTAGTGCTGGTGAGGGCCACTGAACGATGCGTTTTTTTGCATTTGATATTCTTTGATGTACCTTAGAAATACCATATAAGTACAGTGGTGTATGATTAATAGTATTTAGACACAAAATATAATTAACAGTCGATGTGTTATATAACACAATGTCAAACCGTTTAACATGTAGCGTTTCGTTTTAAAGTCAAATGTTTCAAATAAAAGAAGGTTTAAAATTGAAAACGGTATATATTTGTTTAAAATTAATTTAAGTATTTGTTTAAGTTGTGGGTGTTAAACTTAACCTACAGAGATGAACAATGTGAGGAACTGCACCTGTGGTAGCTTGGTGGCTGTTCGAACTTGACTTTATACATCTAATAAAAATATCCTTGGCACCAGTCAAAGTACCACGGTATTACAGTCCGATGGAGACGGCAGTGTTTTTTTGTTAGGAAATGATACTCTTATTTATTTCCTGTAGAGCAATTAAAGATAGCGTAAAGAATGTACGATAGGCAATCATGTAAATAATCTTGTCTCTGTGTTTAGATTTATTGTGTGTACGTGGGTTAGTGTGTGTGTGAGGTGATTTTGATGGCTTTATGCAGAGGAGGTGAGTTCAGGCATGCGTTTGTTTGTGTTTATGTGAGATTGTGCAGCGTGACACTTTTGTGTAGAAAGTAAACAGTTCCTCTGTGGGAGGAGAGAGCGAGCAGAGCAGAACCCTCCTCTCCTAAAGCGCTTCATGTGTGGTCCTGCACGTCCTCCTCTCTGTCTATCTTTCTCTCTCTCATCTCTACCTCTGTGTGTACAGAGGTGGGGTTTGGAACTGTTTCTTCTTCGTCTCTCACCCAGAATGGCTTTGAAACAAGGAGAGAGAGCTTATCCTAACGAGACAGCAAGTCAATCGTGTTTCTGCGCCCAGGGCTGCTTTGTTTAAAGGGATACGTCCTGCCTTTGATGGAAGATATTTTGTGCGAGTAAGGGAAGGAAAGAGGAGGAAGGCGAACCTGTTTTCGCATTATTCCTTCATAAATCCACAATAGCAAGACTAGAAAGGAAAGCTTTTCGTCAAGAGAACAGCTCATTAAGTCATGGCAGGTTGTGTGATGATCAAATTAAATTTTCTATGTCAGAAAGAAATTAATCAAAGTTTTTCTAACACTTTAAATTTTCAAAGTGTATCATGAAATCTGAATTTACATTCGGACTAGCTGCAAAAATGTCCCCTTTAGAATCATTAATGTATTGTTAATATTGTTAAAAAAATCTTAAAACCTTAAGGTTAAAGGTATAAACCCCTTAAGTGTTTCCCACCCAATTTACAGTTTAGTTTTTAGTGGTTTGGAAGTGATTGTTTTATTCTAAGGATCAGAAAGCTAAAAAGTGGAAGCTAAATTACAACTGGACTACAACTAAATTACAACTGGAAAAAATAACATGATATACAAGTGTAAAATGATGGCCCTTCTTCTCTCTGTTTCTCAGGACCGCACAGGTGAATGTTTGAAGAGAACTGGAGGAAGTGTAGCTCTAACCTCCATCAGTAATGTAACCGCTTTCTTCATGGCCGCCCTCATTCCAATCCCAGCGCTGCGAGCCTTCTCCCTACAGGTATGTGTGTTTTCACCTTCTTTAGCAGTAATGCAGTTCAAATCGCATGTCTGTACCAATTGTGTGTTTGATATTACCAATGTATGTTTGGCTGAAATGTCCTGTACCAGCTCTGTGTCTGTGTGTGTTCCTTACTTTCATTGGCTCCAGACTTCTCCATAAGACTTTTATTGATTTCATTCATCAAACAGAGCATGTGACGGGTTGAGAACTGGCGTGGCCCGTAACCCCCCCTACTGTGTGTGATTAGTGGTATGGCCTCTGAGTTTGCAGATTGTGGGCATGTAACTCAATCTGTAGGTGGGGGTGGGTCGCACAGGTTGTTGTTCCACACATCTGCGGTTTATTTATGACCGCAAGGCTGTGGAAGTGACATAGCAAAGAGGCTGAGCGGCCAATCTGCCTACAGCATGTACCTGACTTAACCTAGCAGTCAGCTTAAAGAGACAATATGCCCTAAAATGAAAATTCTGTCATATACTCACCCTTTCGTTGGTGTTGTTTACCGTTCTATGCAATACAGTAAAAAGGGGATTGGCGCGCAAAAGTACTACATGTGCGCAATATTTCATATCTTCTGAGACCATATAATATCTTTTTAAACAACCAATTTAAAGCGGTACATGGCTTTTAAGTAGATCTCTAAAGGCTCTTGTCCCTCATGTGAAACGCACATGCACAGTCTTAGCGCTTGGTCTGCTTAACCCTTGATCTTTAGGTGAAGTAACGTTACCGCCATCCCCCAGCCGACACAGCTGCACAGAGACATGTGCAGAGATTTACACACTGATGCCTTGTTCTGTTCAACAAACATGCTCACACAAATCTCACGTTAAACCCCACAGACAGCCTCCCTTCTGCGGGAATCTTTGATCTCCTAAACAGATATCCACCATTTCTATATGGGAGTTCAGGGTTTGGGCTTATGTTGTATTCATCAGTACGCATTTGCGCCACGATTGTATATTGTTAAGAAAATTACTTGCGGGATAAGCAGCCCGACCACACGCAAGATGTGGCTCACACCCAGACACGCACACGCGCAGACACGCACATTTCTGCAGAGCTGTAGATCTAGTATTAGGATGCGTGGATTGATGCCTCACACACGTCTGTCAGACACACACGTTTTTTCTGCAAAGCACTCCAGCTGGCACCTGTTCAGCAGTGCCTGAAAACACTTTTGAAGTGATCTTCAAAACCACAGAGAAGACACAAAGACACACACACCTCCTAAGAGACACTGCTTTTTTGGATGTGACATTTACTGGCATCTCGACTCTTAGCGGCCTTTGTTTTTAGTTGTTGTGTCCAAATGTGTTTATTTGCTTTTGCCTAAATAGTTTCTTCAGCTTTTGTGTCCAAATGTTGGGTGTGTTCAAATACTGTGTGTTTGCTTCAGCCTTTGTGTCCAGTGCTGTTTAATGTTAATGTAGATATTGTTTTATAAATGACATTGTAAAAGACATTATAAATGTCTTTATAACAGTCGTAACTGGTTTAGTATGTGCGTGCTTGTGGTTGCGCAAAAAGATTTCTGTCGCTATATAGCATGGGTCCTCTGGCGAGCTCCATCTTGCTTTCTATAACTGACAAACAGCTAAAGCTAGTCAAGGACAGCAGTTTATTGCTAACAGTCTGTAATTTCAGGATATGCTTTGATTTGTATACACGACATCATGAGACTCTTTCATTGCGTATTGGCTCTGTCAGGCTTAGCTGCTTTCTGGGTGGTCTGACAGTCTGACACAGCTCCAACCTTCACAAATAAAAAATACATCCTAACTAGGGCAGGCATGCTACAGTCTGCCTCTCATTGTCATTTTACTTTCATCTAGTTGCCCATCCTTTCATGTTGTGAGATTTAATGGAATAAATAAGGATTAAGTGTTTCCAATCATTTGGTCATTTCCATACGCTGTTGAGAAGTTCTTGGCATGGTGAAGCCATTTGAGTTAGCATGCTGTATGATGTATTGGCTCTGAAAGTGGCTGCTTCCAAAAATCAGGAGAACTGTATCTAGCAGAACCTCTGCTAAAAAGTCTATTTTACAAGCTTCAAAGTCAGTTCTGATGTCTGTTTTACACTGTGTCAATTGAGATTCAGCTCGTGCAAGTACGTTGGTTGAATTATGAGTTTAATAGCAATCAGGGCTGTACCATGAGGTTGGACCAATGTCACAGGGTTATTCCACAAAGCTAGTGGTGCAATATCACTGCATTTTACCTTTGTTGATCCTAAATGCATTTCTATGCCTTGCAAATTGTTACATTTTGGTATTCTGCTCATTTAAATGTGTCACCAGTGTAACATTATCTAGCTGACTAAAAAATGTTTTGTTGAATTTTGGAGTGAATGATTTGTAATAGTCTAATAGAAGCATTTAATGAAAATCATAAAATGTAGGCCATAATTTTCCAATAAAACTAGATTTAGGATTAAAATTCCAACTAAAAATATAATACGTAAAATATTATTTTTTATTAATTTACTGACATTAAAATAGTAAAAATCTGTATTGTTATGTCCAGGCAATATTCAAAAAAATATGCTATATTTAATAGTGACTGAATTCCTCTCAAATTTTATGAACCTACATTAGATTCAGGGTGGTAAGGGTTGTGTTTTTATTTTTTTATGATTCATTTTCAGAAGAGGATAATTGTTTGAAAGCTGAACATGTTGGGATTGTTATGATTTGGCACCCTCTGCAGAAATGTGTGTTTCTGTAATATGTAAAAGAAAAAATGTTTTTGTGCAGATGTGTGAATATTTGCTCAACACGTTTCTCTCTCTCTCAGGCTGCAGTGGTCGTGGTGTTTAACTTTGCTATGGTGCTGCTCATCTTTCCTGCCATCCTCAGCATGGATCTGTACCGCAGAGAGGATCGCCGCTTCGATATCTTCTGCTGCTTTGTCAGGTGCTCCACACCAACACATTTACATGGCTGAATCTATATGAATCTATATGATTTCATAGAATTCTATTGATTTAAATGCAGCCGCCTAGGATTCCTTAAAGACAAACCCCAAGTGTTTATATTAGGTTAGCAAAAAAGAATAATTTAAAATGAAACAGTGTATGAATAATGTTCACTTTTGAGGATTTGCCCCTTTGACAATTTTGTCCCCAAAGTAAACACACCCGCATAGCCTATCTATGATTCTTACTTAGTAGTGAGCACTGAAGTAGTGAGGTATGTTTTAGAGGGTTTGTTATATTTGTAAAGATGTTTTCAGAACATTTTATGCAAAGTATGCACACACATTTTTATTTTGCCCATTCATCACTCTTACAGGAATAACGGTTTCAGTGATTAAATAGTTTGGTTAATATTACACAATGACTTTCAATGACGTCAACTGCAATTTAAACAAAACAATTAAGTGCCAACCTGCCCTAACAAATCTACAGTGTGTGTGTGTGTGTGTGTGTTGATGTTTATCTTTGTCTGTGGCCTCAGGCCCTTAAATAAGACATGCTGTTGCTTCTCTTGCTTGCTGCAACATTCTTAGTGTCTGATGAGAGAGAGAGAGAGAGAGAGTCCACTATAGGCACATGCTTTACCTTTTTAGTCATGCCCCCAAACTCCTACAGGAAATTAAACTTGATGCCTACACTTTCACCATGTTTGAAACGTTTGCCTTCTAGTCAGTGGCACTCACTTGTCTCTCGACTTTAACCGTTCTTGACTGAAAAGCTGATTGAGGTTGTATTTACATGCATTTGCATGAGTGCTCAAAGGTAATGAGTTGTCACATCTAAAAGAGAGAAAGTGTTTATAAGCTGACTTTTTATCATTATAGCGAGTTGTGGAGGAGACAAATAAAACACAGGTCAACTAGTTTGTAGTTGTAGTTATCAAGGATTTTCATTTATTTTTTTATTATTATTATTGAAACGTTTTCTTCTCTCCATCCGTCTTCTTTAGCCCTTGCACTAACCGGGTGATTCAGTTGGAACCGCAGGCGGCGTACAGTGACACCTCCGCCGACTCCAGCCGCTACAGCCCGCCACCCTCCTACAGCAGCCACAGCTTTGCCCAGCACACCCAAATCACCATGCAGTCCACCGTACAGCTGCGCACAGAGTATGACCCCAAAACACAGGCCTACTACACCACTGCTGAGCCCCATTCACACATCTCCGTCCAACCCTACTCCCCCAACCGCAACAACAACAACAACAACCACAACAACAGCAGCAGCAACAACCACAGCAGTAGCACAGGGCCAGGACTTCAGGCGAGCCCACCAGGTAACAGCTCTGTCATGGGCGTTGCAGTCTCGGACACGGCATCCTGCCAGAGCCCCGATGGGGCGAGCTCCACACGTGACCTCCTGTCTCAGTTTGGGGAGTCGGGCTTGCGCTGCCTGGAGCCCCCGTGTTCACACTGGACATTTGCATTGTTTGCTGAGAAGCACTACGCACCTTTTCTACTACAGCCCAAAACAAAGGTGAGGGTAAATGGCTGTAAACAAGTCCGTGTGTGTAAATTAAAGCAGGCTTACTCTTTTCTGGCACTGCCTATGTAGTCAGATTAGAATCGGGATTACAACTGCCAGAGATGAGCTAACTGCCTGGGCATATTGACAGTCAGTTAATGAAACCCACCGTATCTTATTCAGTTGAATAAACGTGAGTCACTGCCTTCTGTAAACCACAAACACCTCAAGCAGGATTTTGTGGAGTTTAGTCATAAGAGCAGTAGCATCAGTTCTAGCCAAACCCTGACTCATATCTCTTGTGTTCTACCAGGTGGTGGTGATTTTGCTCTTCCTGGCGCTGCTGATGGTCAGTCTGTACGGGACCACCCGTGTCCGGGACGGATTGGAGCTGACCGACATCGTGCCACGGGAGACGGGCGAGTACGACTTTATCCGTGCCCAATTCCGGTACTTTTCCTTCTACAACATGTATGTGGTGACACAGCGAGCGGACTATGCACAGATCCAGCCTCAGCTGTATGAGCTACACAAGCGCTTTGGTAGCGTGAAGTACGTGTTGCGGGAGGAGAACGGGCAGCTCCCGCGCATGTGGCTGCATTACTTCAAAGACTGGCTGGAAGGTAAAATATTATTTTCTATAATCGTACATATAAATCATATAAATATACATATAAATCATGTATATATTTATATATATGTATATGGTAAAAATACAGATTTAGGGCTCAATTTTGTGGAAAATGTCTGATGTCATTCGTTTGCATGGTTGTGTCTGTCTGTAAGCAGAAAGAGGACCTGGCTGCAATAATGTGTGTTGATGCTGAGACTGGAGCGTTTGCAGGCTGTTCTGACAGCAGTTGCTTAGAATTTAAACTTGTCATCCACCTTAAGAAAATAACTGAATTTTGAATTTTAGGTTCAAACAGAGATGGTGATAGAGAGGCAGAAATCTTGTATTGCAGATTTAATTTAAGATATATTCTCTATCAACAAGCCTTAATATCATATGCAGTTTTGTGATTTTGGGTTGTCTTTTGTATAAAGAATGCTTAAACATCTGGTTGCTTACTAGATACAATAAAATTTACAACAGTAAAATACCAACAGAAGCCTTTTGGTATTTTTCCACCAGCCCTAGCCTACAAACAATCAAGATCTTAACTATCACCATCATGTATACCACTGCGCTAAACAATGTAATTTAGTTAAGTCCGAATGCAAAATTCTTGGACTAAATACACAATTTTACTATTTTTTTACAAAATTGTACCGTCGTCAGATCATCTGTTTCTCACAAACATCAATCACGCTGCTAAACCTCACAATCTGTAACACATTTAATGTCTTAAAACAGATTATGAGCCGAGAGTGGGATGTAATTGGAAAGATTAAAATCAGAGACTTAGAATGTGAAAAACAAGTGAAAGACAGAGTGGGTGAGAGGAGAAAACAAGGAGATGTGGAGATACAGGACATGTTCCTGCAACTGCTTTCTCCGTGTGGCCTCTTTCACAGTAGCTTCATTCCATGAAATCGGTGTGTTGAGGGCTTGGAATGCCGTATCTAATCCCAGACGGGCCGGATTTAAAAGCAAACCCTGTTTTTGCTCTCTGTCTTTCACAGGTCCTCCGCGTAATGGCATACCTGTTTCCAAACAGCATCTGTCCAGATGGAGTTTGACTCCATTTCGATGGCGTGTAGAAACTTGCTTTGTCGCTGTCTTCTCAGCCAGTCAAAACCTTTAGCATCATTTAGCCTTTTTTAAAGGCTACAATGATCTTATTGTAAAACATTCTCTCCTGTGTATGTATATAGGCATATAGTAAATGCTGAGTCTTTAATATCGATGGGTCTTTAAAATGGATTGACAAATTGATCACAGACAGTGAGGCGAAAGAGGAAAAAATTGTGTTGTGAAATAGACCACTGGTGTTGGGGTGAGGGGGTGTGGTGGAAAGATATATGAGACAAGAGGTTAACACGGGTTAGCGATAAACCCATTCAACAAAGACCTTAAAACAATTTCAAAGTCATTTCCATTCGACACAAGTCAGTCTTTGGCTAGTAATAGAACTGTAGTTACGGAAGAAAATCTATTTTTACAATAGAGCTTATAAAAACTTAACATATTTAAAAACACTGACAAGTTTGTGGGTTGCCTAAAATTAGGCAGACTCATAAGGAAACCCTGTAAAATTAGGGTGGTTTTGGGTTGTGTTAAGTCTGCACTCTCATTGGTAGTCAGTGCATTACATCGCTGCTCATTTGCATAAAATTTCAAGAGGTTGCTATTTCTTGTTCACGTCACCACAAAACTGATCGCCCCTGACAAGTGTCTTTTCTCTAAGCACTGTGTGCTGTTTATGTTTGCACTCACAGGTTTGCAGGACGCATTCGATAAGGACTGGCAGGCGGGTAGGATCACAAAGGACAGCTATAGGAATGGCTCTGATGATGGTGTACTGGCCTACAAACTCCTGGTGCAGACTGGCCGCAGGGACAAACCAGTCAACATGAACCTGGTAAGACATGTACTGGATACCAGCAACAGTTAGATAACAAGTCGATACACATGATTAGATAACAAATCAGAACCACACCTGGCTTTTGAATGTCCCTCTCTCTCTCTCTCTCTCTCTCTCTCTCTCTCTGATTGCTTTACCAAGCACTGGAATTTAAAGCTCTCGATGGGGCTACAACTCGCCTCTGAAAAAGCAATTAAGTCTTCATTTAAACCATTTGCTCCACTTTGTTGCTGCAGGCCTAAAACCCAGCCTATGCAATCTTTTCAAGACTGCTTCAGAGGGGCCTTGTCAAGACAAAAACCCCTACACACACACACACCATCACACTGGCAAAAAATATAACAGGTTAACACATTAACAGTTTCCAGTTGCTACCCAGCATGAAATGTTAGGCAACAGGAGAGCAGAAATATGAAAAATAGAAAGCATACCACATGCCAGAAGGGCTAGAGGGTGGGGAAGTGTGGAACAGAAAACTGTGCGTTTGAGTGTGTGACGTCTCGTGGGACAATCTGCAATGCACAAATCAGACTTTTTAAATCTGATTTGCATTTTTGCTGTTGTCAAGTGGTCATTTTTGTGCTGAACCATTGCAAGCACAATAGAAAAGCCAGCCGATCTGTGTTTGTGTGCGGCCTGTGATGTCATTTCCTCTGCCTGTGAGGGAAGAGGGCGGCAGTGGGCCAGGAGGCCGCCAGCTTCGCACTGTGTGCTTCCCGTGACAGCTTGAAGACATACAGTTGTTGCGCATCCTGCTGCTTAATGCAATCCAGATCTTTGGAATCCAGGTCTGCTTTTTTCTGTCCAGCCTCTCGCTTATTCCTTTCTCTTAGAACTGGTGCCATGTGCCCTTTCATCACACGGTACCTCTGTCTTTCTGCTCAACGTAAAACCGGTGCGCGTACTGCAACGTTTTTGAGGATGTCAGTTTCTTCCTCCTCTTATAATTGTTTTTGTTTTTAACATTATTTGAGGATTTTAAATGCTACATACTGATGCCAAACATTTCCATAAAAGTAGCTAATACTTTAGAATACTCCCTATGTTCAAATGTAAATGTTTTAAAAATAAAATTATTTTAAATATTTACATTTATTAAAAGTTTATATTTTTGTAATTGTCATGTAGATGTTTTTGTTAACTTATTTTTGTTGACTAAATATTAATATTGGTTAAGTGGGCTTAAATCTTATTGTACAATGAAACGCTGTAAAACTGTTACTTTCTCACAGCAGTTGATGATGTATCGCTGGGCATTCTGGGTATCCATAGGGGTCAGGAGAAGCAAGTGTTTGCAACATTTGTACAGATGTTGTGTTATTTTTATAGCTCTCCTCCATTTGCTGGGTGGCATTTCCTCCAGTGTTAACAGCAAAGGTTAACTGCACACAGGCGCACTCAGGGACTCCGGCCAATTTTTTTATTGTTACACTAACTCAAGCAATTTTTCTCTCACTCACTCTCATTTCTACCATACGCACCCTTCCCCCCCCCAAATGCACACATACACGCTGACCCCCAACTCCTGACTGAGAGACTGTAGATTTATTTTCTTGAGAATTGCGTATGGCGTTGAGTGTGAAGTCGTAATGGCTTTACCTTCACAGGAGGTAGCTAGCTGAAAGTTGGGCAAGAAGTGAAGCGTTTAGAGATTACTGCAATGCTGGTGGGCATTCTAAATACTCAGTTACAGCATAAGAAAGGAAACCAGGTGACCTGGTTCTTCTATGAACAGTTACATTTATAGCATTCAGTTGACAAACTGTTTCAGCTCTTTAAACCTTTGGTGAAATTTGACAGTTGGAGCGTTGCCGTCAAAATAAGGCGTTAGGTATTTAGGGTATTTATTGTTATTTATTGATTTATTTGTAATGACAAAATTGGAACGAACATATTCTAATGTTACATTTTTATTTCTTCACCAGCTAACCAGACAGCGGTTGGTTAACACAGATGGAATCATCAACCCGAATGCCTTCTACATTTATTTATCTGCCTGGGTGAGCAATGACCCGATCGCCTATGCTGCGTCCCAGGCCAACATCCGGCCACACCCTCCAGAGTGGCTCCACGACAGAACCGACTCCATTCCTGTCACCAGACTCACCAGTGAGTGCGGCCCACGTCGCTTAAATCACCATTCTAAGTGGCCAAAACTTGATGTTGATCCGCTGTCATTCTGAACATTTCAAAATTGTGGGTGTGATAAATGCATTATTTAGTTGTTAAATGCATTGGTTACACTACTGCAATGGTAATTTTGAGTACTGTATTTATGCCCTCTTTAATAGGACACATTTTTTATGCATTTCAGGTATTCTGCTTAAAATAGCATCAAACAAGGAGTAAAGCAGAATAGTATTCTGTTTGTTTCTGATTGTTTGATTGTGTTCTGTTTAATTTATTGCTCTGTAAAATTATTTATGCATCAAACGTTGGTCACAATGAAATTTTCAACCATATTTTAAAGTTAACTGTGACACGCGAGGTTGCGTCCTCCGTGTGTGTGTGCAGTACACAGTGGGCTCAGGGGAAATGTGACTGGATAACAAGCTGAACCGGCCTCTCCATGTCCGAGACCCTGCAGCAGCGCCTGGCAGGCGTCCAACTCCCATTCTGATGGAAATTTATAGTGCAGATTATAACGGGGCAAAAGCATGTTTAGCAAGTAGTCCTGCGTGACCCCTTCAGGCACTGGAACACACACTTAGATATTCCCTGCCTTCCAACTGCCCCTAGACTGACGCTCACACACACTTCTAGAACGCTAGTCATTCTGGGTCGCATTCTTCTACTTTTATTTGTGGTTTTAAGACCGCAGATTATCCAGGTCTAGTAGCCAGAGTCATTCCAGGCCTGCTGTTGAAAGCCCTGCAGTGCACAGAGGCTTTGATGACAGGTGATAACCGTCAGCACGCATTTGGCAAAGTTTGAACGTTTCATAGTTGTCTTTGTGTGTGTTCGTTCCGGAGGGGAGGGGTGGGATATTTCAACACAGATTTTTGACAGTGTAATTACAGCAGATCACTGTCACGATTGACGTTCGGCCGCGTGTCGAGATTTGATAGGTGGTAATTTTGGCCTCTTTCTTCCTGGGGCGGTAAGGAATTGTGCCGTTTATGCTGCGTGTGACTCCATAAGTGGATGTAGAGTGATGGATTGTGTAGCTTGTTCTTGTAAAAGAAACAAAAGAGGTTACCTAACAATTGACCCTTGGCTACACCCCCCACCCCCTGTTGCTCATCACAAAACATCATATTTGAAAACTGAAATTATAAATTATTGATATTATTCTTACGTGGACAAGAATAAATATTATGTGGCGTTCAAATTTTAAGAAATGATCATGTAAGCAGTAGCTTCATGAGACTTAGAATCGAGAATTGAGTGACCAGTTGTCTCATTTGTATGAACACTACATACCAACCAAAACAAAAGTAAAACAATATCAGAAATTGGTTGTGTGTGACTTTAAACAGAGAGGCAGACCTTAATGACATCTTTGCGTTTGTATCTGCAGTTCCTGCAGCTGAGCCCATCGAATATGCACAGTTTCCCTTCTACCTCAACGGGCTTCGTGAGACGCCACAGTTCGTGGAGGCCATCGAGAGCGTCCGCGCCATCTGCAGCAACTACAGTCGGCAACGGCTGCCTAGCTACCCAAACGGCTACCCGTTCCTTTTCTGGGAGCAGTACGTAGGTCTGCGTCACTGGCTTCTGCTGTCCATAAGCGTCGTGCTGGCCTGCACCTTCCTGGTGTGTGCGGTCTTCCTGCTCAACCCCTGGACTGCTGGAATCATAGTGAGTCACTATTCAGTCATGTTTATGTTCACCATCACATCTATCACAGATCTGGGTCTAAATATTCAAATACAATAAAAGCCTATTTTTGTGAAAGATAGCTCAGTTTTTTTATTTGACTTAGATTTTTAGAGAATGCCATTGGTATCAGATATGTTGTAAATCATTTGATGCAAACACAAAACTAGAACATGTTAGCAAATATTTCACTCTCAATGCATTTTGTTAAATAAATGATCACGTTCTTGTGATGTAAGAATCCATGAATCAGAGCTCAGCTTGGCATTTGCTAAATGCAATGTTTTCAAAATATGTAATATTCTTCATCCCATCACTAAAGTTCTTAATCCATTCATATCTACCTCCACATCATCTTCAATGAGTTACCGTGACGTGCAGAATGTTTGGCAGTAATTAAGAGTGCGCGTTATACTTTAGGAGTGCAGGCAGAAATAGCTGAAGAGCACTCGTGTTTTTACAGCCCTGCACTTTGTGTTTATCTTAAACTGTCTGAACTAGTTTGTTTAGTCTATATGAGGCCTTTTGAGACATTCCTCTAAAATAAATGGTGAAATGAGATGTTTCCACAGCAACTACATCACTCCAAATACAAATTAAACCAGCCTTTTTTGATAAATGTGTGTGTATGTACCATTTATGTCATCTGTGCGTAAATGGGCGAGGCATGACTTTCCCACAGTCCGTCCTTTACTGTTCAATGGTTTGAGTTTTATTAGGGGCTGTGTTTAAGCCATCTGAATGATCTAACCCTGTCTGACAGGACAGCAGCTTCATCCTTCTACTTTACTGGACACATAAAAGAGAAAGTTACAGCCCTGCTTTAGCTTTTACCATCTTGCTTTTGTCCCAGACCACCAGCGGCCCCCTTAAACTCCATACGTCCCCACTTCCGCCAGACTCACCCCCTCCGGCTCCCACAATCCCCCTCTCTGAATCCCGCCAACCCCCATCCTCTTTATTCTTCTTCAAAGGCAGCTGGGCCCCCCAGTAACCCAAGACTCATCAGCTGATTATGGCATTTAGTTAACCAGTTCATAGCCCAAGTTCAGCCCCATATGAAACTGTTTGTCACAAACAGGGCTGCTTAGGAGCTTTGTGAGATGTTTTCCCACAGTCCATTGTCCTTTATTATCTAACCTACCTAACCCAGTTTTACTCTACTGGAATCTATGTAAAGCGTGGTTCCTGTGTTTTTCTGTGAAAGAATGCTGATTTTGTATGTCTATTTCTTCTCGCAGGTTCTGGTGCTGTCTTTGATGACAGTGGAGCTGTTTGGCATGATGGGATTGATTGGCATCAAGCTCAGTGCTGTGCCCGTAGTCATCCTGATCGCTTCTGTGGGCATCGGCGTGGAGTTCACTGTCCATGTGGCACTGGTGAGGTCATGCCCAGGAGATTCTTTTAACTTCTTAATTATTAACCACACTGGTCAATAAACGCATGACACTGTGTAGATGTGCTGATATCAGATCAGTATTTGCTGTTATTGTCCTAATGATGGACATTATATAGATTATATCTGTACTGATCAGAGTTCTGCTGTATGCACAGGCGTTTCTCACAGCCATTGGGGACAGGAACAAGCGGGCGGTTTTGGCACTTGAACACATGTTTGCCCCAGTGCTGGATGGGGCATTTTCCACCCTGCTAGGAGTCCTGATGCTGGCAGGGTCAGAGTTTGACTTCATAGTCAGGTAAGGACAGGAAACTCAATGTAATATAACTAAATATAATTCCAGACAGTGGTTTTCTGTTTGGATTATGAATCATGAGGTAATACTCCTCAAATATGCTGTCAATTTAATGTCTTATAATGTTAGTGTGTCCTTAGACCATAATGAATAATCTTTTACAGTAGATATTTTTACTCTTTAAAGGGGTCATATCATGGAAAAATCAAAGTTTACTTTAATTGTTAAATAAGAGTTTATTTTACTATGACAGCATAATCATACATAATTTTTAAATCTCAACACTGCCTTCCTTATTCAAAAGCCTTTGTTTTATTAAAACAAAGTTGGAAATATGTTCATATGGCTCATTTTATATCAGCCCTTGGAGTCAGATTTTTGAACATCAAATTGCGCGTCTTTGGCGTTCAGAAACTTGGTCAGCACAGACTCACTGATGATATAGTAGCTCAGATACTATTATTGCTGAACAGCAGAAGAAATCCAGGTTAATATTTTGATAGAACCCCTTTAGGTCTTTTTCTAACCTGTCTTCTCAATCCTAACCAACACCTTACCTTCCATAGCATGTCTCTACAGACCTCAAGGCTCATCTGTGTTTTTTTGTAATCCTTTTATCTTACAAACTGAGTTCAAAGCAAGGGGTTATTTTACAGAAAGAGGTGGATGTAAGGAAAGACACACTGTTACTTATAAGATCTAAATAACGTTTTTATGATTTGTGATTAATGATTTATGTCTGCAGTATGCACAGATTGTTTTTTGAAGTGGTATGAGACTATTGACTATTGATATGACTCAGGGCTATATGAGTGAGTTGAGAATTACTGCTGTTGCTATAGGACAGAAGAACAAATCATTGCAATAGCTAATTTTTACTAGGTGACTGGAAAATCACAACAGCCACCTTCAAAATCATTCTGGATCTAAAGTAGCATGCCATTGAAATAATGTATATGCAAGTTCAGAGCATTATCCCCAACAAACATACAAAAAGATACACACACACACACACACACACTTTGCAGACCGCACTGGGCCCCGGTCCCTCTCTCGACTCCCATTGAAACACATACTATTTTGTCACCAAACAAAAAGCCCCTGGCTTCTGAAGATATGGAAAAAACAAAAATGCAGGCTATATTTTTATAGCCTTAGAGAAATAAATGTTTCCCTGACTTTCCTTTATCGGGTCCGCTAGTGTTTTGAATCTAAATAGATGGGACGTGTATCTCTGTAAGGTCCTTCGTTTCACTGGGGAACAGTGGCTTTTAAGCACAGGAAGCAATGCTCTCGGTTCAGGGACACTTCACATAACATCTCTGTTTAAAGGTCAAAGTTGAAAAACAAAAGGTTTTTGTTGCTTCTGTTAGTGTGAGGCAATCGTATCCACGAAAAGCACATTGGTGTAAATCACTCCTCGATATGAACGTTTAGTTTCGAGTCCACGACCTTCTGAGAAGTTGAGCCAAAACAATATTCATTATTTATACTCTGCAGCGATTGATTTGTGTTATCACCTTTCCGCTATGAGTTTGCCCTGTGAGTTGGGCTGTCACAGTATCCGATTTTCACTACAGTTATCATGGCCAAAAGAATTCATGGTAATGGTATTATCGTGGTATCTATTAAAAAAAAAATGCTATCAGTTTAATCATGCTATTAGTTTTTTTTGTGTTTTCTATTTTTAGTGTAGGGAGGCAGAGAGAGAGTTTGCAAGCATTGTGTCTCTTAAGGCAAAATGTTACATGGGTGCAATACTGGCGCCAGACTATTTATGATGCTATTAGTTGGGTAATATTAGCACAGTATCAGTAATTATAGTTATTAATATCACGGTCATTGTCAATACCACTAAATTGCACACCCCTAGCTCAGAGGTTGCTTATACATACCTCATGAGATATTTTGATTTTGCCTCAGATTTATCTCCTTAGAAGTCAAATACAGATGCGCATGAGACAGTTGTTGACATACAGAAAAAATATAAATCAATACAATTACTGTGAAACTAATTTATTGGAGGAATTTGATGAGGAATGTTCATATTTAAACATTGGTGACTTGGCTTTGGCTCTGAGCATAGTTTGAGACATTGTTGAGATCTCTTCTGAAACTCAAGGAAACATTTTGATTACAGAGTTCTTTTCTTCAGAAGGAAACAACTGAAACATCAAGAAACATTAGCAAACATCTGCAGTAGATCTCTATTTAATTTCACTGTGGTTTAGGAGAATCAGATGAGATATTATAGAGATCTTTTTTTCTGTCCTATGGGACCCTTTGTGTGGTAGCGCAAGAGCCAAACACAACCCCAGAATTGCAATTCAAGGAGACTTAGTCAGGAGGCCTGATGAAATACAGACAAAACCAAAAAGATCCAAATGTTTTTTTTTCAGCTTAAGCCTAAATAATACTAGGCTGTCTTCTTTCTCGACCGTCTCCCATACAAGTGGCGTCTGCTTGAGTAAACACAGTGGTAGCTCTCCCTTTAAACCATTCACCCCAGACCTATGAAACCTCCCTATAGACATAAAGCAATGTGCTGTGTAGGGCACACAGGGCTGCAGAGAGTAGCCCACCTCATGCGGCTGTTACAGAACCTTGTGTGAGACTGAAGAGCTGCATGTAAACCATGGGAGGCCGAGCCCAGAGCCACAGAGCGGCATCAGCTTTAAATGTGTATGTAAGTTTAGTCTGAGACACAGCTGTGCTGCATACCAGCTGGCGGGCGCTTGCTAATATACCCTCTGCCTCTCCCACACATGCATACACATATTTATTCTTGAGTTAAGTATGTTTTAAATGTATATTTGCTCTCTCACTGAACCTGTTGACGTTGGTGGTGGTCACGTCTCAGTGTTTAGGGACCTTGAACGTCTCTATAAAAGTTTTGCCTGTATAGTGCTTTGGATATAAAAATAATATTGGTGTATATATTGATGTAATCTGGTACAGCAATAATTGCTAAGAAAAGCCCTAAAATGAAAATAATTCAGTGACAGTACTTTAATATAGCAGACAAGTATAAAAAATTACAAAAAGTCACTTTAAAAGTCAATATATTATCTGTTTTACACACAACGCATTCTGTGCTAACTATAAATCAGGGAGCAGAATTACATGCATAGATTTTTTTATACGTGTGAATTTTTATAATTTAACTAAACTAACACAATAAAGTCCAAAGGAAATTAAACACACATTTGGATTAAAAACTCCAGGTTAAAATAATAACAAAACAATGAATAGGAAAAAAAGTGCATGTGTCTGCTTGTCCCCGCATTTTTGTTAGGTACAACATGGCAGCTGCGATCTGAGCTGCAGCCATTAACACACATGCATTGCTGAAGCAGTTAAGGAAAGAAAGCTGGGCGTAATGAAGAAGAGAGAAAAACGCAGAAGGAACATGAGGGGAGGGATTTGTAGAGGAGATTGGGGGGTCTTACCTGATGCTGTACAGATTTAATTAGAGCAGGGGATTGTGAAAGGCAGGGACATTTCACAGGGGCTTAGCATAGAACGAGTGATAGAGAGAGAAAGAGAGAAAAATGAATGAGCTTGAGGCCAGTAGAGAGGGGCCTGTAGTCTTTCCTTTCCTCTCTTCCTCCTAGACTAAATTGTTTAAATTCTATACCGTTCACTTCATTTGTTTGCTTCTGCTTGCTTTTCTTTTTTTTTTTTTAAAGCAGGAGAGAGGCCCCGTTCTTTGTGCCGGATCTCTCTGCTGTACTCCACATTCCTACTCATTCTGCTTTCCTTGTGTTTGCTTGTACTCCACTCACCCTCAGACAAAAAGATGAAAAAAATCGCTCTTTTCCCTATTTTCCATGCCTTTGAATTAACCAACTAATTATGTCCTCTGCCTCTCTGTGCTGCTTTCTAAAAGACCTATTTGGAGACTTTCTCTGGCACAAGGTAAATTTAGTTTAAAACCAAACTGTGTGTGCAACTCTTTATTAGTATATGGCTGAATGACTTTCAGTGTGACCTTCTTTCATAGCAGATAAAGTTCATTAAAAGTTCTTTCTTCTGATCTTGAAAATGTTTCTTTGCAGGTATTTCTTCGCTGTTTTGGCCATTCTGACGGTGTTGGGGGTCCTGAATGGGCTGGTTCTGCTCCCAGTCTTATTGTCCTACTTTGGCCCTTATCCTGAGGTAAGAGGATTGCTTCTGAGTAATTAAGACTGTCAGGTTTAAATATCACCTTAAATATCACATCCACCCATTTTAGATATTATGAAAAGAAAATAGAAATAACAACATCTTACATTTTGTACCAAAACTAAATTCTTTAAAACCAACTTATTTTACTCTTCAGGTGTCTCCAGTGGATGGGAGAAGCCGACTGCCCACCCCATCTCCAGAGCCGCCCCCACAGGTGGTACGCTTCACCATGCGGCCTAGCCACACCAACCCTGGAGCAGGCTCAGACTCCTCAGACTCAGAATATGGTTCCAACACCACTGTGTCTGGCATTAGCCAGGAGCTTCAGCAGTATGACCTCCAGCCCAATAGGAGGCGATCTGCCAGACTTGAGGAAGTAAGGATTGCTACAGGGGGACGACAAGGCAATCGTCAAGTGGAGCTGCCAACATTTCCTTCTTATTCAGTAAGTATAGCATGTATGTTACTAAGCTGATGCTGCTGTGTTCCAGATGAATGTTTGGTGGTGGAAATTATTCACTTCTAACCTCAAAACGTTTCAGTGTCACGGTTACACGTATGATTAAACATAGTAACATGCTATGACTCATCAAGACAATTTTTTGCTGTAATTACAACACAAAAAATAAAACCATGTACTTTGAGTTTGAAATGCAGTATTATACCTACAGCATTGGATCTGGTTTATTTTCTGTATGAATTTGTGTATGTTTTCTATTTTTCACAGGATGAATCTAGACAGCACCAACCACAGCAGCATGACAGGTCCACCCATCTGCCCAGTTCTCAGGATGCTGGACCTCAGTACTCAATGCGCTACTGTAGCAGAGACTCTAAGAGGGACTTTGGGAGCGGACATCCGCCCCCTCCTCACAGGCCGCGCATGGATGCTTTTGAAACCTCTACTGAGCCAGGTGGCCGTTCGGGCCCCAACCACTGGGAACGCCCAGGGGTCCACCGTCCCCGTTCCTACAACTCCTACTCTCACCCGTCCCATCCATCCACAGGTCCTGCTTACTGTCAGCCCATCACTACGGTGACAGCCTCAGCATCAGTTACAGTGGCTGTTCATCCGGGTATGCCCGGCCAGAGCCCCAGCTACCCATCCTACCCGTCCAATGAGAGCTATCACACTTCAGAAGATGTCTACACTGACCCTCACTTCTCTGACCCTCATGTGCCCTTTGACGAGAGCAACAGCGGCTCAAAAACGCAGGGCATTGAGCTGCAGGATCTAGAATATGACACTCCCAATGTCTGCCACACAAGACCTTCCAGCTGAGGTTAGTGAAGTCCAAAGTCAATTCTCGTTTAACCTGTATGACTGAATCAAGACACTAAATAAGTAATTATAACCAGGACTACTTTGGTTCCAGGTTCCAAAACGATGCACTCAAGCATAAAAATAATTATTTTTACACCTTATTAACTGTAATTATGTTAATCAAGCTCATTTAGGCGTATAAAATGGTATTAACCCTGTTTCTTTTGTACTTTGTCTTAACAGTGGTTGAATGTTGAAGCTCAAACAGCCAAAGATGAAACATCTGTCTGCCTATGTGGCAGAAACATGGTGCTGCTTGGCGAGGGCACTTTGACCAGCAGCGCCAATTCGGTGCTTGACTCAGTTACTGTATAACCCTGATGTATTATTGTTAGATATTTCTATAAGTATTTATGTGTACACATATGTAAATAATGAACGAGAGTAGCTATAATTTGACCGGGGTCGTCAGATCGGACGGCGTGCTTGTATTTTATTTCGTTTCAAGTGCCCATCCATCATCTGTGTATCTGTGCCATGAGGAAACTTCATGTTTGACAAACATTTCAGCATACAGTTGTTGCTGCTTATAATTTTGTTGTAATGTTTGTATAATGCTATGCAATTATTTTCTTTTCTTCTTTTTAGAACTGTGCGAGCGAGGTTGGAAAATATAGTTTTCTTTGTTGTGCATGTGTGCGAGTGCATGATGATATGTGCACCTCTACAAAGGTTTTGGTTCACATCATGTCCCCCAAACTTAATCACTTATTAACTTAAACATAACATAAAAGGTGTTGTAAGTATTTTCACCTTTTATGTTATGTATAATGAAAGAGATCGTTTGATTCAATAAGGTTATCGATACATTTCCACCTGTTTTTAACACATCTCTGTTAAAAACCTAACAATACTACAAATACTGCACAGATATTTGAGTTTTAATTACATTTGTGTTTTACATTCATTTTCAGAGGACATATTCAGGGAAATAGATTTGTACAACTTCACAATAATATCCATGTAATGGTTACATATTTTTATTGCCGACAAGCAAATGTTTTAAGCGTGTGTGCGGATGCTTGTGTTTGTGTATATTGAAGCGTTAGAATTTATGCTTTTTAATGTTAATTGCTTATCACAAACCTGTGGTAGTTAAGAAAAACAATTACTGTTTAACAATGAAACACGCTATGCGTGAGAATTTAGCTGAGCAGAAATGAAGAAGGAACATGAGTGATTGATGTGGGTGACTGTCTCTGTTCTGATGTCCTCTGTACTGAACGTCTCTCTGGTGTCTGCCTCCATGTTCTTGAGTTATTTTACTGTACAACGGCCAGTCGGTGGCGACCCTGAATTTGCTCATGACTCAGGCTTTACATTACTGACTGCAGAGTATTGTAATTGCTATAGTTTTTCATACCAGAAATGTTTTTTATTAACATTGACTCTACTGTGGAAAATGGGTTTCCATTGTAGCATTATTTTTACAGTTGTTTATATGGCATTATTTTCAGTCATTTCTCAATCCTGGTTTAAGCTAAAACATTACTGTTACAGTGTTCCTAAGGCTTTGGTAGCCCGTTAACCAGACATCATTGTCTTATTTCTGTTTAAATAAGCTAATGAGCATTTTAAGGGTGTGTCACAGAATGGCCGATCAAGACGATGTTTTCTTGTTTATTCGTTGACCTCTTCAATGACAAACCACAACTACTGGCACCAATTTAGCACAAGCAGTTCTGCTTGCCGACCTCACCTCATAAAAATCCACAACATAATGCCATGACACTAATTGGAAGTTCCCCTTCAACTGCCAAATGGTGTATTCGAGTGCTTTAAGGGTCAAGGGTCATGGAGCCGCCACTTCTCCATCACTCTGAGGCTTGTGTGTGTGTGTGTGTGTGTTCTGTAAGAATGTGTGTTTGCCGTCTACCCCAACCTTACCCCTCTTGTCCAGACTGACTTCCTGTCAAACAGATGTCTGCCCTTGTGAAGCTTTGTTCTTGACAAAGACCTCAAGAGCCATTCTGTTTTTTTTGTTTGTCTGTTTTTGTTTGTTGTTTCTCCTACATGTCACATTGGCAGAAATGGGAGAAAAATCATGGCTGGCAACTATTGTAATTTTTATATATATATATTCTATATATATATATATTCTATTATTTTTTTACATTTATTTTGCAATATTTATATTTTTGTATTATAAGATGTTTTGTTCAATTTTGGTCATAATGCCAGTTCTTAACAATGCAGGGATTTTTATGTCTGTCTGAAAACACTATTACAGTCTCTTTATTTTACATTAACGGATTTTGATCTGTATAAAGTGCTTACTAATGTTAAATAGGAAAGAAGAGTATATAACATTTACATTAAAGATTCATAATAGCTCTTAGAGGATTTTAAAAGGAAAATAATCAATGTTTTTTAAAGACTGCCATTTTTCCTTGTTTGGCGTGTATGTATGTCGTTTTCAGTTACAAAGATAAATGTATGCCATATAATTTATTTATATGAAAATTTATTTTTGTAGTGTACATAGTAGTTGTCAAGTTATTTGACAGAAGTATATTTTTAAAGAGTTTATATGTAATGCTTCCATTTTTCTGAGAACAGAACTGAGAAGACATGCACACTTTCATTGCTTACTTGTTCTCAGACAGCTTAAAGTTACAGTGTTATATAGAAGAGGGTGAGTCCAATCTGAAGACTGTTTTTGGGTTTTGTGAAAAGCTAGCCATGAAAGTAGAAAAAATGTACTAGCTCTCTAAACAATAATGTTCAAACACTGATAGAATTCTAACAAATAAAAATATTATAACTTATTTGTCTCTGTGCTATACATTTAATAAATGATTCTTAAAAATATAGCTACCGTGACTTTCTTTAGCTTTTGATCTGCATCAGCATTAGCTTTCCATCACCTACTGTACTCAGAGCTATTTAACTGCACTCATTATAAACCTTGGCACATTACAAAGCGCTAGTTAATTTAAACAGTTGTGAGCAAAAAAAAGAGTTAGTTATATATTCATTAAAACTAGAATTCTACACTCCTAAGCATTACATACCTTTCAAACAGCTTTGTTTAAAGTCTAATCATTTTGCATAAATCTTACATTAAAGTCACGAAGGTCCAGAAACATCTTGCGCAGACTTTCAACTTTCTGACATCTGTCTACAGATTCAGTCTCCCCGTTTAGGCAGCCATGACTCTGCGCTCGGCTCTCTTGTATGATTCTGATTGACAGTTTTATGGACTGCAAGGAAATTGGTTGTAGTTACAATACAGCTGGTGTGCTCTATGTAATGAAAAGGGGCATATGGCCTTGAAAACTGTGATGGAAACTGATTCAGGCTGCCCCCTTCTAACTCTGCTGCATGGGTGGCAGCCATTTATTATTCATATGCTGGAATTGCCAAGCTTGTTTCAATCTACTGTAACAGTTGATACACTTCACCGTCTCTAAATAGACTGTGGTCAGTGTAATTGCTTCTAGAATCAATAAGCGCCCAACCTGCCAATCAGGACTGACTTTCTAATCATGTGATGTAATATATGCTGAGAAATAGTATCTTAGCTTTTGACTTAGCTCTCACGTCATGCCTAAAACCACTGCTTACCCATGGTAGATTCACTGTAACATAAAGGCGTATTGCTTTATTTATGAAAACTAAACCTTATTGCTTTATTTATTGAAACTAATTTAAAACCATTTTTATTTTAACTCCTGTGATCTTGTGATGTCACATAGGCACAAATGCATTTGCATTCATGGACGCATCAAATACTTCAATTCACTGTTTAACGTTTTTGCCCACAAAGGCACAGTTAAGAAATGATGAGGGAGGGAGTATAGTTACTACATACTACAGGACATGTATTTTAAACAAGGTTCCTGTTCCCATCAATCTGACCTTTGTCACATACTGTTTTATGACAGCCTGTTTCATGGGTTTATAAAGGGTGGTCATATGATTTCAACATGAAGGCCCCCTTGAGACCCCCCCCAGCTAGACCAAAAACATGACTGTAGTTCTCATATACTGTAGGTTTACAGTAGATCTTTCAAAAGCTATATTCATTTCCTAAATGGTAAACTTTTCTTAATGAGGAAACATGACATAACGTCCCTTTGAAAACTGTACAGTTATTGCACTGGCCGAGCTCCATGTTTGATCTCTACCCCAGCATAGCGCCTGTCCATCTTTGTGTGCAAGAAGCATTTAGCAGGTCTATCAGTCCCTCTCCGCAGCCTCTCAGGGCTGGAAAGCTGGTAGTCATTAATGGAGGAATTCAGAGGCCCTGAAATCACACTTCTCATCACCCCTCCCACCCCAAAAAAACACCACCAGAAAAAAGCAGACAGTAGAGGGAGAAGAGGAAGAAAAAGGTGTTTATTTTCCAGTGTTGGAAGCTGTTGAACAACTGATCGGCAATGGCAGGCTGACATTTCAATAGTTACACCCAGAGGAGCATTACATTACAGAGACCGCTGCCATCAGCCAGGAGCGGAGTCAAGTCTAACACAGCTCGGAGGTTTAAGTGCAGTTATACAGTGCCAGAAAGTGATGGAATAACATATATCCTCAAGAATCAGCTAGAATAAAAGAAAAGTTGTCATGGGTGAAGAACAAAAAAGGCATTGTCTGTAATGCGTGGGGATGTGTGCTGGTGGTGATTAAAACAAGAACATGAATTAATTTGCTTCGGCAACCGTATGTGTAAAGTATGCCCAACAAAACATGAAACCACATGTTATTCTTAAAGGTGAAGTGTGTAATTTAGGAGCATCAAATAAATTGGAATATTATTATTTGAGTGGCATGATTGGACCAGATAGTTGTTTCAACCTACTGAGTGTCTAGAACTTGAAACAGTGATTTATTTATTTTTATTTTGTCAGGTAATTCTAGTGGATTGTCTGCAGAGCAGTGCATTATGGGATTGCCTTATGGATAATGTATTTTTATGCTTAGGCTATTCTGCCGTTGGCTTAGCAATATGCTTGAGTCAAACTAATGAAATCAATTATGGTTTGAGTCTCAGATATGGAGAACTACTCTATGTGTGTGGTGTGTGGAGTATTTACAGTATAAGGTCATGTACAGTACGAAGTTCCATGACGGTTGCAGTGTTGCCTTAGAAGGTATGTAGGCAGCGAGGCCGCTCACTAGGTTTTGGACCAGATCTTATGTTTTCATTTAAGGATGCTACATAAACATCTCGTCACATCCCTCACCCATTTTGTTATAAGAAAGGGTTACTATTCTGGCGCATATAGGTATACAAACGAGGCACAGCAGCAGGGGGGAACGCCATGTGAATGATTACACTGACTGATGTTGTTTACTTTGATTTCATTTTGCATCATTTATTTTGCTGTGCTGTAAACCGAAACGGTATTTACATTTCTACCCCAGTGATTGTGAAGCACAAGCCAAGGCCGAGACCTCTCGTAATGCTTACACAGAACTCACTCTACTCAACCGATTCTCTTCCTATCCCAACCACATGCTGGACCTATTTGAACAATCACCACATGTTTACACTGGGGTGATGTAGATGTGTTTATTGTAAAGATGACAAACTTACAACACATTGCCATGTGATATTTTTCCCCCCTCTCGCTCACCCCCAGGTTTCTATATCCCCAGCGGAGCGCTGATGTCCCCTCCTTAGGAAAACTCCCCTCTTTTGTTTAACTATTCTGCCAGCAAGCATGCAGCAATCTATGGAAACATATACGTCATCTAAAGGGCGAGCGAGAGAAAGAGAGAGAGGGAGCACAAGCGTGAAGGTTTAGGAAAAAAGTTAAACGCTTTCATGTGTTTTTGAAAGTGTTGTGTGAACACAATATTCTGCTAATCCAAATAAAATTAGGGCATCTGATTTCACAAAGCTGAGACCTCCTTATGCTGATGCAGAAGGGCCTCATGACTGAACAAACAGGAGAGAAAGTAATGATGAGAGGCCCTTGTTTGTAAATAATTTGGACATTGCTAATGTTCTCCCCCCCATTCACAAATGGCAGTCTGATTTTGTGCTAGCATCCTGGTGTATTGATTCTGGCACAGGGACAGAGACCCTAATGAGAAACAGGTGTTGAGGAGCTCACACTTTCTCTCTTTTTCATTCATTCTCACTTTGTCCCCATTTGTGCCTACATGGGCTCCAAGAACCAAAATGATTTTTAAATGTCTGTATGATTTATTGTATTACATAAAATAACTAAAAAGTGGCACTTGTTTTAAAAGACATTACAAGATCACTTTCCAAAAGTTAGTTTTTTAAACTGCATATACTGCACGCTGCATATTAGCAATGCATTAGTTTAGAATCTGCTCACTACGTAAGAAGGAAACCCTAGATAAAAAATAGGTTTAGTTATTTAGTAAGTTAAACACAAAAGTCAGTTCCTAATAAACACATACAGTCCTTATCAAAACCGAGCAGAAACCTGAGGCAAAGCCACAAAAGTGTCTTACAGAGCCCGGATGCTGTCCTGCTGTCGTTATGTGGAACCCTTTGGCTGGATGAGACCAGGACTGCGTTAAGCATAGGAAACGGCAGCGACAGTCATCGTGTTTTGCGTGCCAAAAGTGAACAGAGTAATTACTGAGAAATCAGCTTGAAACGTTGGACCTGAGAGAGCACACCACACTGAAGCCACAGTGTTCCTCATATATGTTCTGACGTTACACGCAGCGCGGCGTGTGCCAAATATCTAGCATTAGCTTCAAATGATTCAGCTTCACAAACACTGGGCGGAGGCTCGCGACCAGGCCTGAACAGTCTGCCATCTATGTTCTGTGTAAGTGATGCGGAGCTCTGAGTGTGAGCGTTAAATGCTTCCATATAATTCTTTTGGAATCCTCAGCACTAATTAAAAACATGTGCAAGTCAAAGTTGTGGTCAATTGCTACATGGATGTGCACAAGCATGAGAAAAAATTAGGAAAGGCTGCGTTTTTCAAAAGCGTCACAACTGGTCGTCTCTATGATAGGTACTCAAATCGATGCTTCCCTGTTTCCTAGCTTCTCCATCCTTCAGCCCATGACTTGGAAAACAATCAAGTCCTCCATCTTGAAGGACAGCTCAGTTGTCTAATTGCACCTTTAGAAGGTGAGGAACGAGGAGTGAGGAAGCTTCCTGTGGAGGCATGAGCAAGGAATCATAGGTATATACTATGCAGTGTTTTTGTCCCCGCCTACCATCCTTGTAACGATAGTAAACAATGATGCACAAATAAGAAATGAGAAGAACCTGTTATACTTGTGATGCTTATGATGCTTGTAAGAAATGTGTTTCAGGCGTCTCACCAATCTGACACCTTGCAAAGGGAGTGAAGGTCCAAAATTGTAAGACCGAAGATGTTGATCAAAAGTAAAGAATTTGTTCGCCCAAAAGTTACAACTCTGTCATTATTAATCATCTCTGTATTGTTCCAAATTCACCCAACTTTCTTTCTTCAGTGGAACACTTTTGGTGAATAGTACATGACATTTCTCCCACAATGTAATTATAATGAATGGGGCTCCTTCAAAACATCACCCAAAAGCAACTTAAAAGTATCATATACAGTAAGTGGGCCATTTGACTGTGCTACTATTGATTACAGGTCTTCTTAAGTCATTTAAAAGCTTTGTATGTGGCACAAACTTATTTGAAATGTTTAGTGCTAAAAGAAAATTTGCAGAAAAATGACACGTGCACATTTAAACACAAGGCACCCCTAAAGCATAAATACATATAAAAGAGTTACAACCAATCAGGTCAGGCCTAGGCAATGTTATTAACAAACTGACATCACTCATGGTATGTGTACTAGTATGGTTACTCATAAAGTCAGAATTTTCATGACCCACCTTTAATTAAAAAAGCAGCATTATTCAAAGTGGAGAACATCTGTTCATTGCCAACAAAGCTATATTCCCCAGCCCTGTTTGTCACTGAACTGTTAAGCTATTTGTTTGAAGTGTTTGAAAATGTGTATCAGATTTTGCTAATTTTGTGTGACTACGTCATGTAAAGAAAACTGAAGCTGCCATGCATGTGGAGTTTGTGGAGAAAGTAGCCATGAATCAAGATCAGGTCGTTTTACCTCTGCAAGCTGCTTCTCTGTGATTGCTCTGTCAGCCCATCTGCGTTTTGGCATCGCTTCTCGCTCCATGCATGTTTGTGTTAGACCAATACGTTTACTTTAATCAAAGAGCGTTCACTCCAGCTTTGCTGATTGAATCCCCCCTCCACCTCCTCTCACCCACCCCCCCAACCCATAATCCTCCCTTATCCAACACACACACATATGATCAGACCCTCAGACATGTTCAGGCCAAGTAGGACATAAGAAGACTGATCGGTAAAAGATGTTGTAAAAGCTCTTCTGCATTTGGTTCATCTCAGACTCTAACATGAACTGCCCCAATGTTTTGATTTCTTTTACTCTAAGTCTAATTAGTGGTGCTTGCTAAGTATCTATAACTAAGGCAAGCTTTAGTTATACTTATGGCTAATACTTAGGGTGAAATGTTGGTGAACGTTGGTGTCAAAGCTACGCTGAGAATGTCTGTTAAGAGAAACGTAGCTATCGGTTAGTAAACATAAATATAAGCATGCTTGCTGTTTCAGATTGGTCACACAGCATTTCCTCATTCCCCAATGAATCCCTGACTTCCTCACCCAGCAATAAATGCTATGCGGAAAAATGTTTGGAATTGCAGTTAAGCAGCTTTGAGAGAACTTTTAGAGAATCTTAGCCAACGTTCTGAGAATGTTCCCTGTTAGCTGGGTCAAAAGGGGGACCGTTTTTAGCCATGAAACCCTCAGCTTTTTTTCAGAGGAGACAATGATGTGCCAACCACGTTTTTTTTTAAATATACACTTCTAAAATGCACAAAAAAATATTTTGATTTGTACTGTATTGTACTTCTGTGTACCAAAGTACCACCAATCCATTTTACAAGGAACACCCAAAAATGATAATTATTCCATAGTTTACTCACCATCAAGGTATCCTAAGGTGTGGCAGAACAAAATCATGTTATGTTAAATAATATCCTCTCCCAGCTTCATAATACCAGTGAATGGTGCCCGAGATTTTGATGCTTCAAAGAGCACATCCATCCATCATAAAAGTAGTTCATACAACCCTGATTGATTAATAAATGTCTTCTGAAGCAAAGCTATACATTTGTGAAAAAAATATATATATATTGGGAGGTACCTTGTCATTAAGCTCTTGAAGGTAATTAATGAGCTAATTTAATTTTTTGGGTGAACTATTCCTCTGTTTTAAACTGTTCACATATATTTCTGCACAGATTTATGCTTTTTATTGAAAGGTGATATATTCCATATGAAAGCAGCACACTGTGTAGTGAATTTACCCCTGAATGCAGATTATTTCCGTTGCTGTGACATCTAGTCTTAAAGGTGCTGCTCTGTCATTCCATCATATGTTTCTGAGGCCTGTCAGAAACATACAGGGAAAGAAAAACACTTAGTGTTTTCTGAATAACTGTATGTGTGAATTGTGGAACATCAGTGTGGAAATGACCAAAACCGGAGGTTGGAGATTTGGAAAGTAAATTAGAATTAGAGCTAGAGCTAAAGAACAGAAAGCAACAGTTTGACAGGTGCAAGAAAGATAAAGGCAGAGGAGGAACATCATATGAAGCACATAAACTCAAATCTTAAGACCAATAAAGACTTCGGTGCAGATATAAACTAAAAGCAGATGATCATTATTCATCCTGGTGTGCTAACCATTAGTCCTTAACTAGTACAATACCCCTCTGATCATCGAGGAGGACAACCATGTCAGGATGGACTGAGAGCCATGTATGTGCAATTATCTCTGTAGCCAACAACAAAGGCCACACCTTTCCAATTTTCTCTTCTGATGGTGGCATTACGTGTGCAAATAAACCATCTTATTTACACATGGCTTACAGATCACAGTTCTCATAAACCCAGCAAAGAGATGTTTTGGCCATCATGTTTCTTTTGTGGAGAAAACAATCCCATAATGCATTGCATCGAATTCAGTTAAAAAAAAGACGCAGTATTGTGGATAAAAAAATGATTAAAAATGTATGTACCATTCATTCAATACGGAAAAATATGATTTTTATACAATTCTGAAATTATGTAAAAATGTTTTGTAAAACTAATTAAATACAGATAAATATACATTTTACTTTGTGTGTTTTAATTGTGTAAATTATGTAATTATGTAAAATTAAAACAAATGTAGTGTTATGTAAAATTTTAATTAATGTCATTAAAATTGATTATCTGATTTAATTCAATATTTGTTGTACAATATATGTGTTATGTATTATTTTGTTTAATATAGGATTGAGACAAATTGTCAAAAGAGTCTTCTGTATGGATTGCTACGTGTGCTGTACCGAGGTTTTGTCTATGCAGAGTGTTCCAAATCACTTATGAGGCTCCATACTGTTTATGTTAGGATGCTGCCTTAGAAATGAGCTCCTAGGCAGCTGATAGGTTTTAGAACAGAGCTTTAGAGTCACCGAGGTGTCAACCATTATTGAATCAGTTTCTATCTCTTAACTCACTAAATAAAACAACATACAGTACTTTCCTCATTCTTTATTCTTCTAATGTTATTTATTTATTCCCCGGATATTGACTGTGGATTTTAACACAAACCCTCCTCCAGTTGTGATCACACTTTTTGAGTAATGGGGAGCGTGCAGTAGATTGTTCCCCCAGAAACAGACAGTAGATTCCTCCACACAAGATTTATGAATTCTAAGCAAGACAGGACATCTGTTTTTTCATCCCTCTGCTAAAAAGATGTTCCAGTCTCTTGATACCATTTTTTACTGTTTAATTGCTTTTGCTCTCCTCGAACGAAGCTTGGATATTACGTTTTCTAATATCCATTAAACATAAAGGCCATTAAACATTCAGTTAGCTTCCAATGCTAATTTGTCATCAGATCTGAGTCTAGCAGCCTACGCATGGTGACTCTGACGTTCCTCCAACAAAGGGGTTCTTTGATCCTGCTCCTGGAGATCCACTGCAGAGTTTAGCTCCAACCCCAAGCAAACACACCTGAACCAGCAAATCAAAATTTGCATTAGCTGTTGAATTAGGGTTGGAGTTACTCTCTGCAGATGCATGGTTGTTCCTTTATTCCAGCAAAATACTGGGTAGATGTGCCTCTGCTAAAGCTCATTAAATCTAATGTATGTAATGCAAGGATATAATACTTCACATTTAGAAACAATTGCTGTATAAGTAAGCAATTTATAGTTTGATTAAAAAGAGTAAATACATAAAAGACCTTAAAAGAGTAAAATACCTAAAACTGTAAATACAGTGACTCAGTGTCACTTTTAAAATATTGATTTGTGTATCTTTTGAGATGTAGCATAATCAACCACCCTGACACAGCAACAGATGCTAACCAATAGTGTGAGTGAAGGTGGGACTATCTACTTGGCTTGACCAATGGAAGACAGGACGAGTGTTCAGAAATACTGCCATTATTCTGCTAGTGCACAGAAATTACACACATAATTATATCCATAGAGGTTCTCATCTGAGTTAAAAGTTCAGTTAAGTCAAAGAAGCTATAAGCAAAGAAGCTATGGGACATCAGCAAAAAGTTGCTACATTTACTTAACCAAAATTCAGCCAATAGGAAGGATAATGGCAAGAGAAACTTCATTTCCATTCAAAGCATGCTAACCTAAGGAAGGCCAGGTTGGTCTAGCCACACCTTGTCTGTGTGCTTCTGTTCTCTGTGAGTTAGGATTCAGCCTGAAGCCAGCTGGCTTGGATTCTGGTTCATGTGGGCGGCAATAATGCAGGCAGCCAGCACATTTTCATTCAATATAAATAAAGAGATTGGAGGGGACTTCGTCGTTTTGTTTGAGCAGTCGTATATTCAACGTGTAACCACATCCAATGTCAAACTGCAACCCCAGATTTGAGAATGCGCATGGAAACAGAAATTCAGCAATAAAAGAAGAGAGGAAAGAAAGATAATTCCATCGCTGCTGGGCAAGAAGTGGTTAAGAGACACTCTGCCAGGTACAGAAATGAAACTGCTTTGGATTTGAACTGAACTAATTTGTCAGCAATACCATCTGCGCTGCTCCCGGTCTCTGGCTCGAAGACAGGATTCAGCGGTTGACATCCTACCCCAGTTAAACTGCTTGGAAGATATGAGTGTTTTTCATGATTTGGCCAATGGGAAGTTCTGTACCTACCACCCACTTAGTGATCTCAGTGCTGGACATGTCAGCCTTCTGCCAATAGGCCTCTCCATCATTAAAACCCCTCTTCATCATTACAGCCCACCCTTGCAAATTTTCTCACATTCTCCAGCTTTCAGTTCCTCCACCCCATGATCAACCATTCTGGGCTCCGGGAAAAACACACATGGTTTCTAGCCCAGGCATCAGACCGCATTTCTGTGTGTTTTTATTCCTTTATGGAGGACCAAAGAAGTTCCGTTCAAGCCAGATGTATTTTTATGTAATGACCAAAGGAATCTTCCTCAAACTGACCTAAATTTACTTTCAAGAGAATAAACACACAGTTACTGCGTGTGCATGGTCAGTCCAAAATCGACATGCATTTGTAAAAAATCTAAAAATCTACAATTACATGCAATTTAATATGCAATTACAGCATAACGGCAGGAAAACTGATGCTCATTTTTACTGATGCATTAAGAAAAATTATAATTAATGAAAAATAAATTCCTGGGGCAATTGTGTTTTTGTTGAACCCTTCATATATGCATTTACACACGAATGATTAAAATGAATTATTGCAAACAAACATTTGTTTTACTTGGTAGTGTGCATAGAGGTTTGTCTGTGCAGCGTTTCCATTTGCTGAGAGAGCCAGAGGCACCACCCAAATACAAGAAAAACACACACGCACACACATGCAACTTTGTGTGAAGAAAACCACAGGGATGGTGAGCTCTAATCTGGAGCCACAAGCCCACTTTAAACACATTCCCCAAGTTATAGGCTCTGCTTCACCGACCTCTTTCAAGAACACATAATCTTTATCTTTCTTCACATTAAATTACAACATACATGTAACATACTTAGTTACACATCTCTTCTAACAAGCACATCTTTCCACACACATGAAATCTGGTACAATTACCTTTGTTTAAACAACCCTTTCTGGGTTTTATAATTTGTCTGCTCGGCATCTGCCGCTGTGGCCTTGGAAAGCATTATTCCTCAAAACCAGCTACACAGATTGGAATCTCTGTGCATTTGTTTTTTGTTCCAGAGGGACAGCGGCACAGACCCCTGACTTCTTGCTGCTGGTATGTGGTAGAGTCCAGATCCTGATCTGCGCTGACCTCGGACAGTATTCCCATTGTATGAGGTTCCCTGTGATTGCTCAGTCACCTTCTAAATAAATGACACCCAGTGCATAACATCATCTAACTGTGATAAATGCCTGACAGCTTTTGCTGTGGTGTGTTGGAGTGGTACCGCTCAGGAAATTTGTTAGGAATGAAATATGGAAGACTGTGTAACATACAAACTGTGTCAAACTGTGATTAAAGGTATTTAGTCATAGTAAAACAGTAAAACTCTGTTCGTATATGCATAAATATATAACGTTTTAGTGAAAATGTGCAAAACTAATCAATTTGGTACAGTTGCACCACTTTAATAACCTTCTTCATTCATTTCGCATAATATTAATTTGTTTTAAATTATTTTTTGTTTAGTTTATTTTTAATGTAGTTGTCAAATGTATTTTACTTTCATTTTGAAGACTTCGTAGACAAAGTTACCAGTTACCTGAACCTCACAAATATGGCACAGTGTTTTGAGAAATATGCAGGATAACAGATATCCCCATTAAATGCACAATACAAATGAAAGATTTTGCATGATTGTGATACCTTCAGTGTACTGAATTAGCTCTACCACACAAATGCACAGCATATACATGCATAGCCTGAACATCATTTTTCAAGCATCCCATTTTAACAGATTACAGAACTAAAATTGGTCCTGAAAACATGTTATTCATAAATTACGTTTAAAAACAGGAATGAAATTATTTTTGTTTGTAAAACTGTCCAAACAATGAAGTAATGTGAGAATTTGGAAAATAACACAGCCCAATATGATTAATCCTGTATCTAAACCACTTACAGGAGATCTAACTTTGGACAGAGCCCTGAGGTCTTGTCTAGTTTGTTCCTCTTGAAACAGTGCCACCTAATGGTCAAATGTAAACAGTCCTGCAGTCGAATCTAGAGGAAAGAATGGTTATGCTGAAATACATACAAAAGGATACAAGAAAGCTCTATATAAACAGAGAGCAAAGAAGAATGGCCATTATGTACTATCGACACACATGATTAGCACGTCCAGCGTGCCAGCTTCATCGTGTTTATAGACTAAAGGTATGAAAGTAGAACTATAAGAATTATTTATTTTCTGTTTATTGAAATGTCACAATATTGATCGACAGAATATTGACTGTTTATGTTTATACTTTTAATATAAGTAAAAACACATGCAGACTTACATAAATATGGCTATTATTTTTGTTTACATTTATTTCATTTTTAATATTTTCTCTGGGCCAGCGACGTTTTATAATTTTATAGTCTTTAAGAGCTTTTTTACTTCCCGAATGCAGAATGAATGCAGTTGAATGCATGGGCTTTAAGCGCATGCTGCAGTTTCGCCCCGCCTCTTTTAAAAGCGCGCAGCCAATTGCAAATGACAACATCCGGTGTGTGTCAGACAGATTTGTTCAGAAAGATTTATATACCACAGTTTATGACTCGATTTTTTTCTTTATTTTAATTTAACAATGTTAGATTGTTATCTTAAGATAATTGGGAAAGTATGACAAACAGTGCATGTCAGAAGACAGAAGAATAAAAGAAGAGAGTCGTGAGTCTTGCTGTCAAACTGAACGGCAGAAATCCTCACAGACGTCACTGAGTCTAATTTGGTGGACACGCTTCAGCCCGCTGGTTTTTAAAGGTAACATCTCATTATAACTTCTCACAGTTGCTTGATTTTGTATATGCACGTGTAACTCAAGTCTTACGAAACTTTTTAAAAAGTTAAAAAGTCGAAATGACTTAAATAATAAAACGTATGAATTTATATGAATATCATGCAGTTAAACATGATACTCAAATGTTTTTAGGCTAATTTGGAAACTGTATGTCATTTTGATTTATGGAAATATTCAACATTGTGTTCATAATGTTATTACGTTACTGCAGTAGTTTATATATAGAAAAAGGTAAACTGAGTTTTGGGGTACCGTGAGTGTTGCTTACGGGTTTGTGTCTGAATTGTGAGGTGTAACGTCAGAGGTGAAATATATTATGTCGACACCTAGTGGAGAAAAACACAAATAGAGATTATAAGTGGACACCAGAATGGACGACGAGTGCGTAAACATCATATAGAATCAGTCTGGAATCAGTTTATAATGATTATACAAGATTAAGTGAATTGAACGAACCGTAGAAGGTTTACTGTTAGGATCTCTTAGGCTTCTTTGATCTATGAAAAGTTGACAGAATGTTTAGTGGAGTGTAATAATGTGTGTGCCCTCCAGCTGAAAATGTCAAAGCTATTAGCACCACTGTAAAAGAAGCTTTAGTCACAGCATTAATTGCTTAACCAGCTGTCTGAACTGACTTTAAACACTTCATGCCATCTTAAGCTAGTTTTAGTCAATTTGAGCAAAACAAGGGCAAGTTGTTTTACTCTACTGCTGACTGTTGCTCATCAAAAGCCTAATTATACATTCATGCTCACTTTTCTGACACATTTTTTTGATTGGCACACACTTAGTAAGGACATTTGTATGCGTTGGTGCATGCCGATGTTGACACTCTCCAGTGCATAACATACCCCAAATAATTTTTACACTTTCACAACATTAGATAATGTTCTACCAGTGTTCTGTTTTGGAAATTACACCCCTGGCTGTGGCAGTTTATTGGCCAGGCAGCTATGTCTCCCTATGGACTGGTGAAAGCTGTGCAGGCATGACAAGTCAACAAGGAGCGTTTGTTCGTAGCTTGGTTTGATTGAAAAAAGGAAAGGAGGGCTAATTATATATTTACATTGTCTCACCCAAGGGGCTTTACCAGCAGGGGTGATGGCAAGACATTAAACAACTCTGCCGTTACGAGCAGATCATAAAAACACTCCTTGTTGTGTTTTTCACAAACCTGTCATTAAGACTCAGAACAACAATTACACACAAACTCCTGCTCCTGCACATACAAGCTGTTAAAGAGATTTTCTACCTTGTAACATTGTGTTCGTGATGTGAAAATCTGGCCTCCCAGCTGGATGGAGATGTCACCATTGATGGCTTCAACCTTGCTTTGTTTATTTGTCAAAAATACTTTGGTGCTGAGTTTAAAGGTTTCTGGAAGTTTGGAGTGAAGTCCGAGAGACTTTATTGCTCTACCGTGACTTTATCTTTTCTCTTTTTAAACTGGAAGGTTCATGAAATATGGGGTGTTTACAAACTAAGGACCCTCGATTGGGTAACATGTTTTCAACTCCCCATTTCCTGATTACAACCTCTGTTATCTTAGACTCTGTACAAATAACCTCATTCTTATGGTCTTACCCTGTCACACTCCTGGCATAAGAATCACACATAAAGTTAAAAAAAAATGATGCAGCATACACATATGGACCTGTTGGGCCTTAACAGAATAAAATCACTCATAAAATAAAATTCTGCCATTATTTTACTCAGCTCATGTGTTTAATCCCACATGAGTTTCTTCTGTGGAACACAAAATGTGAATTTTGGAGGAATAACTTTTCTCAATAAGAGGAAAGTAAATCTGGGATTCTAAAGCTGCAAAATGACAAAAAGCATCATATTCAAAGATTTATCTTTGTGTTTCACAGACAAAAATAATAGCATCAGGGTGTGAAAGGATAAGTAATCATAGATTTTTTTATTCTATGAGGAGAGTTCTTACTTTTTAAACCAGACTCTGTCTGATAGCACAATGACCAGGGCGGTGATTACAAGATTAGATGCACCTGGCTAAGTATTTGACAAGGTTGTATTTGCCCCCACAGGTTTTAGATAATGGCTGCTTTTTCTAAGACTGAAGTGCAGTTCTGGATGGCCAAAGCAGTGAGCAGGGATGAAACCACATCCGTTCAGGCATACTGAACACAAATAGACACCTTAATGCTCTGAGAAGCTTTCTCCAGCAAATTCTGCAGGGGTTGCAGCAAATTATAAGAAAAGCCTTAGTCTTTGTGTAAAACATAAATGTATAAATATTATAATATAAACATTCAATATGTTAATGTGTTTGATTCCTATATCTATGCTGTAAAATGCAAAAAAATAGAACTAGAAATTAAATCATTAGTATTCTTCTACATAACAATATTTATCATCATTCTGCAACAGGAGATTTGTTGTTTTGGAGTTTACTCTATACACAGTCCACAAGATGAAACACAAAATAAAAGTCATAGTGGTTCAGCATGGGGCCCTTATTTAGGGCCCTAACAGAAGCTGCTCTGTGCAGACGAAGGCAGGCCATTGGCACAGCAGTGGTGCTGATTTAGTGGACTAAAAGCCACCCAGGGACTGCCAGCGTTAACTTAATGTATCCCTGCATCAAGTGTTGTGAATTTGGATGAGGTAGCATGGGTTAGGGCAACTCTGTGAAGGTCCAGTGTTAAGAAAACTTGTGACTCCCACTGACTCTCCACACCTTGAAAGGAGCTCTTTATTCACCCCACGGCGGCCTTTCACACCAGCCGATCTCCCATTGGCCTTGCACACCGTGCAGCTTTAGTGTCTGGTGTTTCGGAAAAGAAAACAAATCTTACAGTTGTCAGACTTTCTTATTTCGGCTGCTACAATGACCTTGCCAAAATGTTCTTCCGTTTCCATAACGCTCGGCATATGTCAGCACTGGTGACGATGTGAGCAACAACGTGATGGAATTGAGATTTCTTAATTGGTGCTAAAACCTTTTTCCCGGCAGAGCCTCCTAAAACGGTCTGAACGAAAACGGATTTCAGCAGGAGTGCTTGAATGAGTTAAGGACACAAGTCTTGCCCGGGGGGTGGAAAATGTCTCGTTTATATCAATTTTCCCATTTGGATTCCATCAAAACCTTTGGTTTTCCCACTCATTGCTTGGGGCTGCTGGAAAGGGGAGGTTTTGCGGTCCTTTTTTTAACTAAGCCGGGCACAGTGGGTGCCCGCTGGCGGTCTGCCTGTGCTCAAGGGGAGGCTGAGAGATGCTGGTGTGTGTACACAAACTCGGTATTTGCTGACTAGGGAATGTGTACATAAGATTTTCCCCCTTTAACCCCCATGAGAAAACATCTCTAGGATGGTACATACTATGACAAATTTACTCATACCCCTGAGTGAGAGCTGGACTATGAGCTGGATCTTTGTCATGAAGTTTATGAGAAGTCAGATGAATGGCCTAGTTATTAGGTTCTTTTCCTTATTTTTACAAGAGTCTGTATTAGAGCTGCGCAGCTAGTTTGTGTTAAAATTAAAAACAAAATGGCGTAGTGTGGTTAATTGCACATTACATTTACATTTATGCATTTGACAAACGCTTTTATCCAAAGCGACTTACATTGCATTATACATACACATTATTGTATTCAGTCATATTTAACACATATTTGTTATAATTATTTTATTTCGCAATCACAAGGTTTTAAGTGAGGCTTGACATGTTAAAGCTCCATAGGAATGCTGTCATTTTGTTTAATGCAAGCATCCAACAATGTATGTGGCTATGGAATGTAAAAAGGCCTAGATCCTTTTGTATAGCTTCCAATGTACAGTAAGTTGGCAGGGTACATCTTGAACTAATGCAAAAAGCTGCGATCTTCCACATGCCTTTGCATTAGCGTGCTGTTTTTCATTAATTACGTAACTGACTTTAAAGAAATAAAAGACGTCTGTCTGCGTGGGATTTATGAAGACCATGAAAAGGGTGTTTACTCAAATATTTTTTTGTAAAATGAAGACAGGTAGAACCATGGTTTTGACTGGGACTAATGAATTCAGACAGAATATGGTGTTAACACAGTTTAATTTGTCATGTTAACAATTTTAACATGTGAAAATGTGCTCATGCTGAGTTCCTCTCAGCAACCATGAATGGCCTTCAAATGGCCTTGATGTTCCAAGAACCAGTTCCTACACACATTCTGTTGCAATGGCTCCTGGTTTTTGCTGCTAATATAACCAATAATTTAAATTTAAGTAACATTGTGTTGACCATCAATAAAGCTCAAAAGTTTAATTCAATATTTTTAATAGAACATCACTCAAAAATGTGTACAGGAGTCGTTTTTATTGAAAAAAGGTTTTATTTAAAACAGCAATGGTGACCTACATTAGGAAAGTAACTAATAAGTAACTAATAACTTGGGAAATACAGTAGGGAGGAAGGTGCAAAAAAATTTCAAAACAGTACAACAGTACAAGTCAAAACGAGTGTCCAGTTAGAATGTATATGCTTTAGCACATTGAAATCATGTGAATCATGCTAATATGAATCTTGATGTCTGTTAGTATATTGTTAGCATATTACACTACAGTTTTTTATGATGCTTTTTTTTTAAATTAACTTATCAGGTGCGTGTGTGTGTGCATAACAGAGCTCCACAAGCGAGGCAATGAGGACATTTCTTTTTGGGGGCCAGTTCCTGGGAAGACTTTGTTGGAACCCATGTGTTATTGCGGATGGTAAATTTACGACACTTCTACACTCGGGGGTGTGTTTCTCATTTAAAACCAAGAATGTCTGCATGGGTTGGGTATTTACACTAATTTTCCAATGAACCCTGTAGCGGCCTGCTGGGCATTTGTTCTGTTATTTTGTCTTACTCTCCCTCTCTTTTTCTCTCACTCACTCTCTCTCTCACTGTCTTTGTCTGATTTGCACACACATTATATTTTCATGACTTTTTTAACATTTACATTTTTCTCAATACAAGTAGTTTGGGGTTTAGTTGGAGACGGCTAGTGGCAGTGCTTCTGTTTTGCATTAATATAATTTTCTTTTCTTTATATAAATAAATAGCAGAATTTTGTAGTATATGGTCCCCCTCATAATTTAATGACCAAATACACTAGTTTGCAAAAACTGATGATTCCTGCAATCCCAGCTTGATTTAAAAATGTTCCAAAGATAATTTTGTGTGCTTCAGTGGAAGCAAGGAAATGTAACCTTTAATACAGAAGATTTAACAAATTAGCTAAGTCACTGTCACAGTCTGTACCAACCCCTAGAAATAATGAATAAATATTGTCTAACATGCTGTCATCAATTCAGCGAATTCATTAACACTGAAGTGTTTGTTACAATGATAAAAGCTAGAAGGAACATAAAAATGTGTTAAAGTTAAAGCACTATAATTTTGTTTGTAATGTACATAATAAAAAGTCAGAGTGTTTCAGACCCCTACCTAAAACAGTTTTCAAACTGTCAAAAGTGTGTGACTAATTGAATTGATGTGATCAAGGAGAGGTTGGGGAGTGTCGAAAAAGACCAAAAATAATTGTATACTTTCAACTTTTTTACAGCGTTTAAACAGATGGTTTATCATAAGCAATACAGAACCCCTTACATTTTTGCCAGATTTAAAGTGCGTGTGTGTTTGATTGATTATTTTTTCATCTAATAAACATAGAGCTAATTATAGGAGGGCTTTTAAAGTAAACTTTTAATTTGCCAGATGTTTTTTGTCCTATATGATGGGAAGTCATGGCACCAGCAGTGGTAAAGAACATTTATATTTAATTTAATAAAGATAATACTTAAAGACAGTGACTTCAGTGTACAGCGGATTGATACATTTTGGGGGTGACTTATAGGAGTCATTAAAAGCTTTTTTCTTTCAATACGTATTATTTCAAAGCAGTTTAACAAAGAGACAGTGCCTTACAAACCCTCCAGTAAATAAGCCATAGGCCTATGTCATAATATACTTTATTATACTATACTATTGTCAATGACCATGGCAATGCTCACCATAGTTGTTAAATATGGGCATTTTGAAGTAGTAAAAATGCATGGAAGATTTCAACAGATTTTGCTGTATTATGAGCGTGCGGTCATTGGTCCTGGGTCGTGCGCTTTATTGATTTTGCTGATTTAATTGACTTTATTGATTTTAATAATAAAAACTGATTGTTTTGTCTCAACTCACTTAAAGTGCAGAAAACTTTAAAACAATCAGCGGTTTTACACTATGTTTTACATTACATAGTGATCTACATTAAAAAATAAACAAAAAAACGTATGGCAGTATGTACTGTGGGTGGTGTGTCGCAGGTTTTCGGTTCGGAATATTGTTACATCCTTACAAAATACCATGGTTATTCCATGTTTATAGACATGTACTGCGTTTTTTAATACCTTACTTATTTAAGGTTTGCTTAGAATTTTGACAACCACATATACAGTATGTTAGTATGTTAACCATCTAGATAACTTTGTAAATTAAAAAAGTTAATTAAATTAATATAAATTAAATTATACCATGGTGGGATCTATTAAATCAGCAGTATTTGCAATAACAATGTGCAGGACACTGCAAAAAATCTCAGTTTGCAAAACATAAAAACTCATGATGCATGATAAGTAAAAGACGTAGCGACAACTCAGCATTGGCCATTGCACCATCTGATGGTTCCGTGACACTTGCACAGTACTTGTTTGTAAGTGTGATGATTGATGAAGTGTAATGATTGATTGTAATAGTTGTGATTGTTCTTTAGGAAATGTGCCACTTTGTATGTCTGTTTAATGAGGGTTGTTTTGTTGTCGCCTAATTGCTCTCCAATGTCTTCTTTTGTGTTTTAGCAAATTGATTTGGTTTGGGTTTATAACCTGGGGGACTTTCTTCTCTTTTATTTCAGCTTGTTTCAGAATACTGTTGGTTGTTTATTTTTCCATTTTCATGTTTGTTCTAATACAGTGTGCATTTTTCCATTTGATTCATCCCTCTTTTGAGTACTGTTTACTCTCTCTGTCAACATATTAAAACTCACTCATCTGAAAAACACTTTATGTCTATCAGCATAGCCTTCAATGTGTGTTCCTCTAGTATGCTTCCAATCGACCCCCTCCAGAGCAGTGATGGCAACGAAGGTCTGTCTTTAGTCACTGAACATGAATATACAAACAGCCCTGTCAGTCAGAAAGGCAGCGTGGTCATGTTTAGGAGTGTTAGGCATTATCTTCTTGTTTGTCTTCCTGTGAATGGTTAAGCCTTGAAGGAGAGATGAAGATGATGTGGCTTCCACAGAGCCATGGACCAAAGTCTTGTCTGTCATTATAAGTCTCTTTATGCTATATCTCCCATGATCCTTTGCTCTCAAGCGCCAGCTTGGCTCACTCCCTCCACATCAGAGAGACCAGAGAGACCCCTCACTCTTGCAGGCCTCCCGGAGCTTTGAAAGCTGTTCTTAGGGAGACTTGTGTGGTCTCGTCTTTCACCTCTGCAGAAGACTCTTCCAGGCTAAGCCGCAACAACCCTATTGCTTTTTATAGTTTCATCTATCTCTCACTTAGTCACTTAGTCTTCTCAATCTCCTTTTCTCAAATTCCAGATTTTAAATTACTTGTTTAGGAGAATAATACTTGTGTAGGACTTGGGTGGCCGATAAAAAATTCTATTGAAATAGGGACAACAGACCAGAATATCAACCTCAATATCAGAATAGCATCCTCACCCTAGCAATGCCCTGATAACCACCCACTCACAGAAAATATGCACATTCTTATGAGTTTGTCTTATTTCTAAGGCATGTAAAATATTTGCTATTAATATAAAAATATTGTGTTAGATTTTGTTTAACAACAGTCTTGATCAAACCAAAACTTTGTGCAATGTTTGAATGAATGAATTTGCTCCTCACACGTTCTGGTTCCTTCTCTTAATTGCAGGCGTATTATAAGAGTTGTTTTGATTTAGCCTTGGCATCTATGTGGTTTTGTACTGTCCAAATTACCACTTTGAAGAACCAAAAAAATAATCATGACATGCCATGTTTCTCTTCTCGGCCTCAAGATGGAGGAAATAAAAACAAGAGAATGAAGAAAGACTACGTTTCATTGGGTCGTGCTGTAGCCACAAACTGGCTTATAGTTAAGTGTGATCTGCAGTATGTTTTTGCAGTTCAGATGTTAGTAATTGAACCTCTTTAGTCTGTGGAGGACATCTTAGCATACTGTAAACCTAAGGAAACCACATGGCTCCACCACAAACAGACATGTGTTTTGTCAAAGCTTTCAGGAACAGACAGGCATTGCCACCCGACCCATTGTGCATTCCTTGCTTCATTGCTGTTGTTTTTGTGCACAATAGTGATGCATTTATGATGAACAGATAATTGTCCAGTCATACTCAAACAAACCGACAGCTATTGGGGTTTGATGTTGTCATATTAAACTGTGTTTTAAAGCTGTCATCACATTGTTTAATGTTCTGTATCTGTTCTAGACAGAATTTGTTGTGTCATCTGATATTTGACTAGTAGGGCAACAGTCAAACGTTCTGGATTAACCCCTGAGCAATACCACTTGGATGCTCTTGAGAAGGTTTGGAAGTCACTTTTCAGAGCTCATTTAAAAAAATGACATGATTATATTAATGAATGTATACACTACTGTTTTCACATGAGAAATCAGTAATCACATGCGACTTGATGGTTACCAAATGGTTCAGTACAGTAAATTTTGGGTTAAAATGTTTTACTCATAAACGAAGGAATAGTAGGCTACTCTTGACAAATATGTTTAAAGTTGTGTACACACTGCATTTCTAGGCTCAAGGCTGTTTTTTTTACATGGAATGGATCAAGTATAATATAATCACAGAAAACACAATAAAATAGAATGTGAAATTGAATAAAGGAAAATGGTTAAACAGGTTTAATCAATCACGTGTTAATATTACCTTTGACGGCCCAACTTAACAGCAATTAAAATTTTAATTAATCTTTAAATTGTTAAATTCTTGAAACTACAAACTGATGCTGTTTTCCTGCTGACACTTTCAGGCGGTTCTAGTAAGGGCACCGGAGGTCATTAAAACAGCTATTTATCAAATGTCTCAGGAAATTTGATCTTTTCATTAAAGTTGTTAAATGGTATGATTAAAAAAACTGTTTTTTAATCTGTTAATACTATTTGGCACTTTTGTAGTTCAATTGTAATTGTTTATTGCAGGTGTTCAAATGGGAGCATTAGCATCGTCAACATTATGCGTTCCCTTGGTTACATGTCCTCAAATTACACCTCTCATTGGTGCTGTGTTTAAGCATTCTGTATTCTGTGCTTCATACTGTAGTGAAGAGTTCATTAAGGAAGTCATTGAGGCTTGGCTCAGGTAAACACACCATCAGCCCTTAAAAAATGTTACCAACTGTAATGAAATAAAGGTTTCATGTAAGTGCTGTCAGTAAAAGGCTTGTGATAGAGGAGATGGCCTGTTGTTAGTGTGGCTCCCAGCGTTTGAGGTTAATGGCGTTCATGATAGCCCTATTTTGAGTGCGGTCACAAACACTGACGTGATGCAGGCCTGTGGTCCATACACATCAACACCATTGTAATGCATATTTATGCTGCTTTTTCCTTTTTTACTTTCCATTCCTTCATAAAGAATCTTAAAATCAATGCCTTATTTACACGTCTGTCTAAACATGCCAAGCGGTTGTCATTCATCTGAACTCTGCTCACCGTGACCTGTTTATCATCTTATTCTGAGCGATACAGACGGGTAAAATGAGGCCCAAATGCTGCGTTCAACTCTTATTTGTTTGTGCTTCAGAGCAGATTAAACTCTGCAGCACGTTTACATTGCAGGAACAAGTTGTTTAAACCGCAATCAAAAAGGGGAAACCAGAAATTAGTTTCACATTTTTGTTTTCATCCACCTTCCTCAAAGCTTCGATCCAATAACAATAAACAGCATCTTACAGCATCCCACTGCCAAAAAGAGGATGTTTTGACCATGCTGTAATTGACCCTCCCTGAAGTGTTAGAAGGTATGGAGGAGTGTTATGAAAGCCCATCTGTTTTCATTAGGGATAAAAACCTTCACCCTTCATAAAAAGTCAAACCAGATAACCCTCTCCTGCACCTCTGTTTTTGACAATCGTAGAGACGTCAGAAGCCCTAAGGACCCCATTAATGTAAATATGGAATTTCAGTTTATTATATTCTTGTTTATTAGCTTTGTAGCTATCAATATGCTGTTATATTCTTGACAATGGACAAAATTACCCATTATCAGTTATACGTATTTAAAATGTACCAACAGAAGAAGACCAAAAATAATGACTCATTCTGCATTACACTGATTTAGGTCCAATTAGATTCTCTGTAAAATGAAAATGTCCCTCCGCTAATACCAACTTCTTACTGAAAGTCATATGTCTTTGATATATCCCACCTATACCTCTTGTTTCAGTAGAAAACACACTTAAGTTGTTGATTTTTTAAGAAGAGTTGTTTATGGAGGCTGTCACAAGATTGACAGATTTGATCCCAGCTAGGAGGGCACCTGCAGAACCAGAGTGACCAGTCACCATTTTGAAACTATCACCATTGGGTCTGTATCGCTTATTTACTTGGATCAGATGAAGAGAGTGAAATGGTGTCATATATCAACTGCTGTATACAAAATGTCAGCCCCAGGTGAATCTGAATCCTTGCTAGTGGTTGCAGTCATACAGTTTTGTTCAATGATTTTATGACTTTGGCTGCGAGTTTGCTTTGAGTTGGTGAACTCCGTTCTTCCTGTAATGTCTCTCTCTCTCTCTTTCTCTCTGTCGTCTGTGTTTTAAACGGATCATTCCATCTAAAGTTTGTTGCTAAAATGTGTCTTTTTTTTATTGGAGCAGCAAATTGGCGGCTTTTGGCAAGCTTTGACTAGCTGGGGTTACGGGAATATCTGAGATGCTTCAGGGTTTGGGGGCTGCTGGGGTGTGAGGATGGTGTGTGTGTTCACAGAGGGGAGATGAGGGTGCCTGTAGGCTGGGTGGGGCAGACTTTTTAATGCTCCCAAATGAAGGAAAGCATAATTAGACTTCACCCTGTGGCACGCACACACACACACATGCCCAAACAGACAAATGCTCACTCTGAGGATCAAAGACAGCAGGGGCACATGTGGGCTCTCTGGTGCACTGATGTTTTGGGTCTGGCTGAAATGTTTTTTATGGCATACTTCGCCCATGTGAAGTATGGGATAGGGCTGTATATTAATGAAATCTGTTCTATTAAAATATGACTGTAGGTTTATGTGCTTCGTCAGACACATGTACAGCTGTATTCATGTACATGAATTTGAAACAGATGATAATGCTGTATAATAAAGCAATGTGCATTGTTAAGCTTCCAGCAGTAAATTATGGGAGGAGATCTGTGGGTGTAACTGAACCAACAAGTTCTTATTATTATTGCAACATTGCCCTCTAATGGTTGAGTAAGGAAATGACAATCAGACTTGGCTCATTAATGCACAGTAATGTTCTTACCTGACCAATCACAAGCATCAGCCCTTCTTTGCCACATCTTCCTAACCATCAATGATGATTGACAGGTGAATATTGGCTTTGGCTTTTATTTTTTTTATCTAGACCCACTTGAAATCTGCATCTTCGCTCCATAGAATGCGTAGCATTTTTCTGCAGGAATTGGAAGTTGAACATTCTTCATTCACAAAGGTCCCTAAACATTCCATGGCCCTTGTGTGTTGGTCTTTTAAATATTAAGACTAATTAGATTATGCTTTTAGTTAGTTAGTTTCAGTTAACATTTTAATGTTTCGCATTGTCTATATACATCTGTGATACATAATATACATACAGAAGTAAATAGTATTTGTAGATTTTTGTGTGTGTGCAGGAATGTGCTGATGGAGATTGATGAGAAGGTGACAATGACAGCCCTCATACTGGTTTACACTAGCTGCTTCCTCAAGAGACTGACTGCACACAAACAACAGGTACAAGCTCTCTCTCTCGCTCTCTCTCTGTCACTGTATATCTTTCTCTCCCCTTTTTTTCTTACTGGTTCCTTTGGGATCTTGATAAACAAACATTTTCAGTTTTCTGTCCGCATTCAGAGTCAGTAAAACAGATTGAGAAGGTTCTCGATCTGTATTGCCTTAGTGTGTTATTCCTATGTGATGGGCCAGAGCTTTATTTAAAACCTTCATCCTAAACCTCCTCCATGCTGAGTCTCTGGCCTTATCTGCACCCAAGTTTCAGAGCAGTGCCAAACAAACATGATCTTCCTCCTCCAGTACCCACCCAGCCTGCCTCAGTCCAGTTCTCAGATATCTATCTCTGGCCCAGATCCCAAAGGCCGCGGGACCCCTTCAGTGCCTCCTGAACTCTAGAGGATATATCCACACAAATGCCATCTATTCTATAACCTATTCTGTAACAGAAGAATAGCAGCAGACCTCAGATGCTTTGTGTGCCTGTGAATGTTTGTTTGCACTGGTAAGTGCAATTGGCAAGTAAGTTGCTGCAATGCATTCCACAGTATGCTTATTGTAAATTTAATCACAGCAACGATTAAATACTGTAATGTTGTACTATAGTAATATTCACAGTACTGTAATTGTCATCAAATGCTGTATTTGAGCCTAATTTGTGAAACCTAAATCAACATAATTTCTGATTGGTTGTTAATATGGTGATGTGTAGTTAAAGGTACCCCTTTTTTTAATATCTTGTATTTAAGCAATAAGATACGAGAGGACGTGCTGTATCGTGAATAAATCACGGCTGAAGGGCGTTGTTAGGCACGACGCGAAGCGGATATTTATTCATATTTATTATGTTATATTCTAATGTTTTCATCAAGTAAAATCACGCTGTAAAAAGTAGTCCCTAACATCAACAGAGTGCTTCTAAGTGCGGGGGCTCAATGATACACAGAACCGTTGAGTGAAGCGGTTGTAGCCGTGCTTTATCGTGAATAAAACACAGCTGCTGACCAATCAGAATTGAGGAATGGAACTAACCGTTTTATAATATGTATTAAAATACATATGCTGGGTGTGAACCATTGTAAACATACAGCACTAAATGCAGTAATTAACTGCACAATATTTAATTTTGCTCTTGTCAAGCTTTATTTCTTATGATGATTTTCCAGATAATTGATATCATACAAGTGTCTTTTGTTGGTTTTTAATACATCAGTGGGTCAGGTTTGGTATCCAGCTCAAAACCAGTGTCTCATTTCACTCCTCACAGAGATTCCCTGGACGGCCTGGCTAGATCATCTGAGCTGGATCAGAAGATCTCTTCAGAGTGTGGCAGAGAGGAGGAGGAGGAGGACTAAACAAGCTAAACAAGCCACACTCTAGTGCTCTCTTATCGCCTGTGCTTCACTTACTAGAGAGGTTTGTGTTTCTAGTGAGCTCAAGTCTGTCACAGAAGAATATTTGGACACGTACATTTTTAAATAACGTGAATATACTTACTACATAAACATTATTAAATTATACTGTATATTGATATTTGTACAAAATTAAATTAAATTAAATTTAATAAATTAAATTTCTAGTTTTTAAAATGTGGAAGCGCTTTTAATTAGTTAAGAATTATGTTGTTTATAAAGTTTGTTGATATATTGTGTGATATTATGAATTGTAACCGACTTACAACATTAAAAGGAATTCTACCATCTACAGCCTGCATGTTAAAAATGAATCCCCAGCCATTCTCGGTTCCCCACCTCAATGTTTACAGTTTATGCTTGTGTGTTGTGTATACAGTTGTTCTAAGTGGGAACAGTAATGCATGCATTGTAACTAATGAGCGTGTGGTGATTACAGGTGTCATCAGGGGATTATCAGTGAATAAAACTAGAAATAAAACAGAAATGTGAGAAATAATTCTCACTCTCAGGAGTCTCTTTAATTTGTGCAGCTGTCGCCATCTCTTTAGAATTAGAACCTACAGTAGCTCTATCTTCTTGTTTTTACTCTCTTTATAACAAATATATCCTGTAAATAACCATTTTTTCGGATGGTGTATGTTTTGGTGTAGATTTGTTTGGGTGAATAATGGTTCTCAAGGGATTATGTGTTTGAGGCCTGGTTCCTCCTGGTGCAGTGTGAGTTCTGGGTGGATGCAGTTGTTGAGGTCCTCGTTCTGGCAGACTCTGAACCTTAGCTCTGATTTTTGATGTTTTCCATGATCCCACCAACAGAGGGCACCAGAGGTCCCAACAAACCGAAAGAGATCTAATTATGGCGCTGCAAGCCAGTCATCCTTACGTCACAAGTTAAAAACAGCAATGAAGCAGACTGGAAAATTGCTAATGGCTTCTTTGTTTTAATCTCAAGCTATGGCAAAAGATAGCCTAGGCTTATGTGAGTAAGGATACTGTTTCTTGCTCATCCATTTTTTCCAGACACCTCTGTGCTGTAAAAGAGCTTCTTGCCTCCTGCCTTTTTACAAACCTTGTCTTGCATCTGTTTATAAACTTTGCCATAGTTGTCTTTTCCCATAAACACAGAAATAATTGAACACAGAAATAAAAGCTGAGGTCTCCACTGATTCAGGCTGATTTGGTTTTAACTGCGATAGGTTCGGTGCGTTGTGAAATTAACATTTACATCCTCAAATGCCAAGTGTTTGTTCATGCGATCTTTGTGGCCTATTCAGAGCTGACGAGGTTTCACAGAACCCAATTAAGCTGTCATCGGTGCCTTTACTGACCCTGTGCTAGCTCTTTAGGAATGCAGAGAGCAACAGAATAATAGGCTGCTGGCTGTTTACGACACCTTTCAAATCCAAACCATTTCACTTTAACACGGAGTCTGTACAAAAACAAGTTTACACCAAACAGCTTAAAACATACTCCTGATATGACAAGGTGAGGCTGAGCTCTGATAAAGTTGCTCAGCCATTTTCTACCACCGTTGTGTACACAGGGCAGTGTGAAGCGAATTAAATAATAAGGATACAATTGATTTCTTTGAAATAAACTGTAATCAAAGAAATTACAATATGCCATTATTTGAATTAATCTAATATATACCAATATTAGCTTTAATAGTCTGTATATTATTAATTATACTCTACTACTTAATTACTAGTTAATTAATTATATATAGTAAATATAAATTGTACAACACTGTGTATTAATTGTATATTACATCACTTGCCTGCAGTCCATGTTGGAAAGCTGATAAGAAAAGTTCGGTGGTTTGGAAGTAACATGCAGGTCAGGCTTAGTCTGGTAATTTGTGATATTTTTGTGTTATTGTATTTCTCTTATTTCTTAATTGTTATTTGTAACAATTAACCCATTAAATTGATAGCCATGATACGTGTTTTTGATAACACCACTGGTTCAGTACCAACATGAATCAATGAAATGGTAAAGGCTGGTTATCTGACCAGTGTGTGTGTGTGTGCTACTGGCAGGTGCTGATTGAAACTGATGTGGAGGGCAGTGTGGATTCTTTCCTTAATAGACTACAGACTAAACAGAACCGCCTTGGTGGAAGACTGAGTTTAGTCCAGGCAGAGGATTCTTCAGGACACCCTCTTCATTCCCTGCGCTGAGACCCTTCAGTAGAAACTTCTAGTTTCGGGTGCTCCGCATAACTATTTATTAGGTGAAGAATTTCTGGCATGGCTCGGGGTATGCACCGAAATGCTGGGTGGGACAACGTGGCATTATGAGAGAATTTCAGCTGCTGATTTTCTTTAAAAGCATTGGGTGTTCTTCATTTAAAACCAAAAAGGGTCTTCAGACTTGCCTGGCAATCTGCAATGATGTTCCAAGCCAAACAAAAGGAACGTTTATGTATATATTTATATCTGTGTGTTTAAAGGACATCAAAAGCGATTTGGAGACTGTAAATTTTTAGGGATGTGACGGCTGTCAGATTTGATGTTGTTTCGTAAGTGTTTGGACTCAGTGTCTTGTTGCCTGACTGCGCAGCTCTGTCTCACTAACACACCATTTGTCTTCGCTCAGTGTCCTCCCACACACATACACACACACACGTTTGACAGGAGAGCACGCCTAAATCCTTCTTACCACGACTGCTCACATCTGTGTGTACACTCCCAGAGAAGGGCCTCTTGAATAGTTTAGTCTCTGTGTACTGTACTTTCTAGACTCAATCATCAGTAGTGGGTCTCAGTCTCGAAGTATGCGTATCCTCTGTGATTTCCCGCTGTCCCACCCTGTCTCAAGCTTCGGTTCATTATTTAAAACTGGGTCAAACTGAATTTACTGCCTTACTGGGGCTAAAAGACTTTTCAATGTTTCTTTCATTTGCAATGCCGTAAAAAATTGCAATGCTGTAAAAATAGGAGAACAATGTCATTTAATAGTATGCTGTTGCTTCTGAATCTTTACTATAACCCATGCACTTTAAATTAAAGGCAGTTGTGGCCTACTGGTTAGTGAGTTGGGCTTGTAATCAGAAGGTTGCTGGTTTGATTCCAGCACTGGGGGGTTGCAACTGAAGTGCCCTTGAGCAAGGCACCTATAACCCCCAATTGCTCCCCGGGCACAGTAATGTGATGCCCACTGCTCCGGGTGTGTGTGTGTGTGTGTTCACGACTTGCAGTGTGTGTCATCACCAGTGATGGGTTAAATGCAGAGGTCACATTTCGGGTATGGGTTACCATGTTTGACAAATCTGACAAATATGTCACTTTCAATCACACTACATGCCATATTTTATTTAAACAGTATTGAATATTTATTGAACAAACAGCTTTTATGTAGTACAAAATGTTTGGTCTAAAGGGTTAGAAATGTCCCTTTTTGTGTCTGAATGTGTGTTTGTGGGTGTAAAAAAACACCAACAGTGACGATAAGGTTACATGTTTAGTCTGCAAACATGCATCAGTAGCACAAATTTCAACCCTAAGCATTTTCTTTATATTTGATGATAAAGGACTGTAGTGGCAGGTGAGGGTGTTCAGAGAAAGCTGATATTGTCTTCACCACAAATGGAAAACAAACAACCGCTTGTCCACTTCAGGTACTCAAACACTTTTACTTATGATGGACAAAATGGATTTTAGTACGTTTTAAATTTTATTTTTGGCCTATAAAAAAAGTTAAATGGTGGCTTTGTTTCATGTGTTCTAGCTTCACCATACACGGGTTCATTTCCCAAGATTTCTGTGGACGTCAGTGGTGAAGGACAAGAAAAATGGAATCCTGAGATCTGATTGGTTGATTTTCCTGAGTTGAACCTGTGACTGGACACCAGACAAACCTGTGAAACAGATAATTCAAGGTGGTCACGACATGATTCTAAACATCAAAAATGTATCATACAAAACATACAAGAAATTTTGTCTCTTTTCAATGACACATCTCAGGCTATTGGATAACAATAACCTATAGCTAAATAGAGCTATTTACAGTAGCCATTGTTTTAGCAAGCCACTTCTGGTTTACTTTTTAGCTGACTCAATTCTGATTTAAAACAGCCCTTTTCACAAACAAGTTGACTTCCAGCCTACAATCTTTTAATTTCTGGTGTAATATTTCGCTCTGAAATATCTTACATTAAAGTAAAATGGAATTGCAAACAGCAATTCAAATTGACTTTACATGCAGTAAATGTCCTTGCTGGAAACTTCATCTTTACTGTACAACAAACAGTGTTCGTTGAAAGATTAGTGAAGGTCTTCTATTCTGTTCTGTTGGGACCACTTGTGTTGATTTGGATGAGCGTTAGATATATGAATTTACAAAAATATGCTTTTCAAAACAGGAAATATTTCAAAGGCAGGCAAGTAATATCAAATATACTGAGATACACAGAGAAATACAAGGACTAACAGATAATCTATGTCAAACACAATGGCAAAGGCTTAAAGTAGTAGTTGGAGACCCTGAAACAGTGCTACTTCAGCCTGTGTCTTGGTGTTTGAAGCTGGGGGTCTGTGGACCAGACTCCTGTTCCTGCTGAACTGAGCCAGTGTTTCTACAGTACTGTAATCAGCTCAGTAGGCACGGGAGGCCAAGTCCATCTGTCTCTCACACATACTCGCATACAACTCATATTCCACATGGAGAACTTGATGGGAGCTTCAAATATGGGATAATATGCTTCAGCTGAAGGTGCTTAGCACTTCATTTCCCACAAAATATCTCCTAATGGCATTTTAAACACAGCCTATGCAACTAATTCCATCTCTACTAGCCTTGGATGGTAATGCATCTTTAAACAGCTTCTAAATATAGTATGGTCGGCTTCATATTTAACTTGTACATCTGTCATGACTTAGAAGACGGCCTGCTGGCAGAAACGGCCACTGGCCGTCCGCTAACTCAATCTGCAGGTCCTTTTAAACACACAACGTCTCTATTGCTGTCTTTCATACTTTACCCATCAAAGCTAAAAGCAAGTCTGTTTTCACAGCCCTAAGACACAGATGTTTTGGTCTGTGCAACCACACAATTTCATTCTGTTCCACATTTCCCAGAATTCCACTGGATTTCATCATGTGGACATGGTGGCCCAATAGCGAGACAGAGTGAAACTATTTCGTTATTCAAACAGTACAGGTAAACAATGAGGCTAGAACCGAGTGCTGGGAGAAGAGCAAGATAATACTGTATGATAACTCCCGGGCTCCTTATCTCAATCTGGGCTTCATTAGCTTAGTATGTTTCTTTTTAGCCCTCATTATAGACATCTCTAGCATCTCAAACTTGCTCTTCATCTGTCATGTCAACCCAAGGGCTTTTGGAAAGAGTTTATTATCCTTGTCGTGAAGGAAACTGCACAATCAGAGCATTAGGTGACCCCACATCACACAGTTAGGAATCAATATAATCAATAAATCAATAAAGGCAGTGAAATGCAAGGGGTGGTGGTCTGGCTGGTTAGTTTGGTCTAGTTATAAGAGTTCGGACTTTAAAATTTCAGTTAAGTGGACACAATAGATGCTCAGAAAGTCTTTCATTTTCAAACATCTTTCAAATGTAAAAAACAATTACACTTTTTACACTTTCTATCTGCAGCCAGATGAAAGATAAAAGCACTTCCTCTGTTCCCCAAGGTCTCTCTCCATCTGTCATGCTCTCATCAGGTGCAGAACTTAGCCACTGTGAACAAAGAGATCAATCACTGTTCACCAATCAGCTAAGCTCTGCACCTGCTCTGAAAGACTCTCCTTAACGTTTGGTGTGTGCGCGCGAATGCTCGTTCACCCACGTTGTTTACCAGCAAGGAAATGTTCTTCCTCTGCATTTTTGTGTCATCCTGCTGCCCCTAGAGAAAAGCCATGTGTTCTTTTATTTTTATTTCCTCTAGCTGAGTTAAGACTGTGCCTCTGGTTGCCATAGCAGCCGTCTGAGCGGCGGTTGTGTGGTAATCCCTGGCAATGTGATTTTTATCTTAAGTCACAAATCAGCACGCCAGGAACCCACACAGCCAGCAACATGAAAGGCAAAACCTACAGATCCTCTTACTCTCCTGCGATATAGCACACTCGGTCAGGCTGAGGATATGTCCCTCTTTATCCCCATCAAGAGGGATTTTACAGGACTCCAAACCCCACTGACTCCGACCCCACCTTTGCTTTAATGAGAAGACATTTAAATTTCCGTCCTGACACATTTATCAAGAGTTCTCTTACCCTTATTTATACCGTCTCCAAACTGCACTGATTGTAATCTGTTAACATACTATAACTAAAAAGCTTAAACCATTGGTTTTAACATCTTTGATTATTTCACAGAAACTTTTAAAAGCTGAAAACGTTTTACAGAAATATCCGTCTTGTTTTTGTCCATTAGCTTTTCAACGAAGCTGAAAAGAGGAAACAGCCTAAAGCACAAAAGCACACCCATTACTCACTTTTAATAGCTTCTGGTGACATACCGCCTGGCGTGCTTTAGTACAACAGGTGTAATCTGCTATCAGAATTAGCCTCCCACATTTTGGGGCACGTACGAGTGAGGCAGACGTGCCTTGAAGAATTATTGACGATGGCTAGACGCTGACCTCCAAAGACAAACAGTCTCTCAGAGAATTAAAATTGAGGGATGATCATTTGGACCCGCATCATTCATCTCAAGTGACATAAACCACATCAGCTTGAAAAAGTCACCCGTCTCCTCCAAACAAATTAAAACAAATTAAACTTGTCGCCAGATTAAAAGCACCACGGCTTCACCAAAAATGTTGGAGCAAGACGGCTAATGGATTTATCTTACTGCCAAGCAGACGTCTTCTCCAGAGGCTGACAACTATTTAGCAGCTCTTCTGACGTTCTGTGTACGTGCTGCTCGGTTAAACAGGATAACATCTTTGTGTGAATATGCGGTGGGATAGGCAGCTACAATGGGAGACAATCACCTTTTCTTTCTCCCATAGTCACCGCCATAAATCTGTCCTGCTAAGCTTTAAAAGGAGCAACAAATTACAAGTTGTTACGTGAAGCTAGGGAATACCTCCATTGTAAATGACATGGTGGTGTGGAGGCAGGAATTTCACGGATTAAGGTGAGCCGCCGGGCACAGGGACCAATCTCTCTCCCTGTGAAAAAACCCTGTCTGAAAAAAAGGTGCTGACCCGTTTCTTTTCTGGTGCTTCGGAATTGTTTGAGGAACACATTCCGAATTCATCATAATACAAACAGAACCCGACAGGCTTCCTGGAAAAGTGCAGGAGCAGCAGGCGGGAGCACTTGGAAGAATGTGAATGCTGTGGTGGCCGGGATACTGGGAGTAGATTTTTAATAATGTGGGGAGTAAAAACAAAAGGCCTTTTTATGACTTTTGCATCACTTTGGCCATGGAGACTTCTAAAATAAGCAGCTCTTTTAAAGAACTTATATAAGATTTTTCATCAAGTTTCCAGAAATAACCAAGTCACAGCACACATCATTACTCAGCCATTCAGATCTGTTCAGATGAGACATCATGAGGTGATTGTGGTACGTCCTTTCATTTCCAAAAATCTTTTACCTGAACTTTTTCATTTTTGAGAATGACATGATTTATATTGGATTTCAAAATACTGTGTATAAAGTCATTTAACACCTACACACAAAACTTAAGCAGCTGAGGCAAGAAAGAATGAGATACTCATAATGAGCCTTACTTAATGATTTGTCTGAGTTCAGAGGATCATTTCCTCCACAACGCTGCGTGCTGATTGGTCCATATCATCTTTAATGATGGATAAGCAGCGTCGTGCTAAAGCTTGCTGCCGAGCATCTTCCTGGACCATCAGCTCGCCGTACAAATACACGCCCATGGCCTGTCATATAGCACACACACATTTTTACACATTTTACAAATTGTGTCAGAAAGTACGAGTCTCAAAGAGGTGATTCTTTGAGACTGATTCTTTTCAACTGAACCATTTATAAGATAAAATTCAACAACCAATTCATTTAATGATATTTAGTTGTGGTACTGTTACTTCTCACAGATGAGCTCATTGGTCTATAACAGTTGACTCACTGAATTAGTCAGAGCAGTTACTGAATTAACACCTGACTCAGTCACTGAACCACATTACCAAGTTATTACATATTACTGAAAATAAAACAAGAACTGATATTGAATTACATGTACTTGAGGTTTATGAGATTTAAATCTTTGTAATTATTTACTTATTATGCATACGTGTAGTTAAACAAACACATTAGGTGGTAATAACTTATACTATATAAAAATGGTCACCTTTTTATCCTTTATGTGTCTAATGTATCATTAATGAAATCATCAATGATTCAGAATTGCTAAGTGAGATTAGAATGGCAAAATTTCTCACCATTTCCGATAAATGAAAACAGAAAATAGAGAAATACAGAAGGACTGATGAACCTGATCATGAATCAGAAACAGCTCAACGTCTCGGTACGCCGCTGTGTATTTGTGCTTGACCACCAGTTCACACCAGCGATGTTTCACCTAAAAAGAAAGAAAATACTTAAAACAAGTGCTCAGAGATCAAACAGCCAAGCAGCTCTATAATAACACTAGCCTCACGTCATCACTGCAAGAATCTCACATAAGGGGAAATTTACATTTACATTACATTTACATTTAGGCATTTGGCAGACGCTTTTATCCAAAGCGACTTACATTGCATTATACTACACATTGATCATTGTACATTGAGTATGTGCAATCCCTGGGATCGAACCCATGACCTTGGCATTGTTAACGCCATGCTCTAACCACTGAGCTACAGGAAAGCTAAAATTTAGGAAACTGCATGAATCTTTCGGTTTGTTATCTGTGTATTTTTATGTTAAGGCAAGCATGTGTAAGTAGAGGTGTTGGCCTTGTTTATTTTCTATACTCTTTGTCTCATGTATAAATGGAGGCTGTGTTAGTGAAGCAGAGTGGAGAGATCACAGACTGGCTCTGTTACTCTCTTGTTCTCATTTGTGCTCTTCTTGTTCTCTGCTGTTATTTAACTCCTCCCTCACACAAACAGTGACCTAACGACAACCTCCTGAACCCATTGCCAGTATCTGCCCAAAAACCTAATGCAAAACGTGAAGCCTTTAAAGATCTTATTTTTCTTACAAATATTATTGATTTTATTAATCACTACAAAATTGTTCTGTTCTATTCTATATTGCAACTATAATCTGATATTTACCTACAGCAGGAGATTTGCTAGTACGGAATATTTAGAATATTCTAGAATATACAGGTACTGTGGACAGAATATGTATGTTTCTGTTGTTTGAGGTCTCTAGCACACCTGCTCTTTGCTGATGTAAACTAAGTCTGCAACAGCCTATTTAGTGAACACATTTCTTTCAATGAGGCCTTTGTCTGGTGTAAATATACATTTGCTTTATATATTTCAGCCTATTCACTGTCTTTCACTATCTCCCTTTTTTTGCTCTTTCTCGTGTTTTGCTCAATATGATAAAGATAATTTTGTCAAAGCAGGCATCCAAAGGGCTATATTTCATAATTAAATAAGCATGACATTGATGAAACGTTAATAAAATCTTTCTTTTAATGTGGCCTCTTTCTCCCTCACATGCAGCAGGGGTTTAATTGAAGCTGAATGGGTGGAAGCTCACAGGCCTGAAGGTGGCAGGCAGCTAAATGATTAACAGACTAAGATTGCAAAAGTGTGTGAGAATGGTTTAAGATGAGGTGCGAACTGACTGAGGAAAACAACAGGAAACAGTGGCACAGCGTTGAGACTTCTGGTCACAAATCACTGTGTATTGAAGCAACACGTTCAAATGTCACCACATGTTTACAAGCAATGGTTTTAGCTCGACCTCTGTCCTTAACTGCGATCAGACTTTTTGATTTGATCTTTGTTTTGTATCAAGCTTTTTGAATGTCTCTTATGTATTAAACATTCTGTCAATTATTATAAAAAACAGATTTCCATTTGCCCTGTAAAGTTATGGTTTACCCAAAACTAAACATTTTTGAGAATTGTTTTCTCCAGTTGTTCAATAATATTTTTACTTTTATCATATTATGGTTGGGCTAGTGACAATGTTGGCAGGCCAAATGAAAATTCGAACTGAAGATTACAGCAGAAAAATGTTTAGTTTTGTGCCCTGCATATGATTAAATTTATACTAAACACACACAGTAAGAAATAAACTCATTCCCGGCAGAGTCATCCCAACCCACAGTGACGACAGTACAGGCCACATGCTAGAGAAAACACACAGCTCTAATTAGCAGTAGGGCAGATCCACCACATACAGAATAACAGACTTTGCGTGTGTGTCGACACAAGCAGAAAGCACAGTGTTTATGGGAGAAAGGTTACTCAAGTCAGGGTGTGGTAATAGCAGAGTTGATGAAACAGTGGCTGTTGTGAATATCTAATCTAAACTCCCACAATAGTAAGACATTTTGTTCAGTCTGAAGTATGTTAACCTCACCTCAGGAGACTGAGAATTCAATAAATGTAATTTGCACACTGCAACAGGTATCTTACTCATTAAAACTGATGAGATATAAGAAGTATGTGGTTAATGAAGGATTGAGAAAAAAATACTTAATAATCTAATGGCTTTAAGGATTGGTTCACCAGTAACTGTGGTCCTTGTTTAGAATTAGTTCACCAGTAACTGTGGTCCTCGTACGTCACAGAAAGCTGTCTTATGGCTTCAGAAGAGTTTAAATATCACACAAGTAATAAAGACTACTTTTGTGGTACTATTTGGACCAGTTTGCATTGGTTTCATTTAAACTCATGTACTTGTCTAGTATGTGCTAATTTTGATGTGGCACCTCTGCCACTATGTTCTGAAGATACAGGTATGTAGGTTTATATTCAAAATACTTTCCCAGACATACTAAATCTGCCATATTTAGTACTGTCCTTTGACCGTAAACAAGTATATAGGGAAAGTATGCATATTGCATATTTAGATTACAGGGAATTCATGGAAAAGTGCAGCCTACTGTATGTAAAGTACATTCTGCAACAAAAGACTGAAGGTCAATGATCACAGACTTATCCCTTTAATGAGTGGTCAATATGCCTAATCACCATTGGGTGACCCCAGCATGCCCACAACAGACTAAAGTAACATGCCCAGGGCATCACTGATTACACTATGCATCTGTGAGAGCGTTTCTGTGTGCTTGTACACGTATGCCTGCAGTAATAAATCGTGGAATGTCCTGTGTAATTACTGCATCTTTTGAGAGAGAGCGAGAGAGAGAGAGAGAGAGAAAGAGAGGGTGAAGCAGGCAGGCACTGCAGCTGTCCTGCCTCAGGGCTCTCCCCAGGAATGTGGCTCAACTCTGATCCCCTTTGCAGCTGCTTGGTCTATACGGGGCACAGGGGAGGGCAAACCGACAAACTCACACACGTAATTTCAATTATGAAAATGCGTAACCGTGCACCGTTTCTAACGGTCACATGAACATGCTGATATACTAGTACGTGCCTTCTAAAGCAAGTTAAGCCATGTTGAACACGTGGTGGCATTATGTGCACACTGAGATTGATTTAAAGAATAAACCAGCCCTATGTGGGCTTCCTGAAATAATACATGGCAGGACTGCCGAGGCTCCATCATAACCAGATATAATCACCTTGGGTCATTTATCACCAGTAATGTAATATTTCATAATATGTCAAGAGCTCTACCATTTCAAATCCCCTAATGTTGTAACGCTCAGCATGGGTCATGCTGCCCTCACCCCAGCTGCATAGATGGACTATTAGATTGTGCACCATAATTCGATTATTTTTGGTTAATTACTGTGCATTTTGAGTTATTTAGTTAACATTTGTTTGGACGTGGTTTTCATTAGGGGTAGGAATCAGCAGGGTCCTGGTGTGTGCTACTGTATGTTTCGCCTTCTCACAGACATACAAATGGTGATCAATCACTTTTCACGGTCGTGCAGGGTTGTATTGTGCGGTTTCTTCTTAGCAGGTCAATAAAATGCTTTCTCTTTTTATATTGCCCATGTTTAAACACGATTTATGTGTTTTTTCTCCTGTGTTTATATGGATTTCAGAAAACATTACAATCCATATCCAGGGGACATCGGATATGCCTTTTATCAATGGCTGTCTTCCTGGCCGATCATCCGTGTGAACTGTGTGGCAGGGCTTTAAGAGTAGCTGTGATACAATGTGTTCTGTGTGCCTGACCGACAGATGGTACTCGCACACACAAACACACACACACACACACACACACACACACGAGTCCTCGCATGAAACAACATACCATATCTCGTAGCCCTCATGCTTTGCCTGTGCTCGCACCAAAGAGCAAGAGAAAGAGGTGCTATTTTTACTGATTGGCATACCTAATCTTACCGGAATCCATTGCAAATACTGTTTAAACACCTCTAAAACTTAAACACAGGATTATGAAGTAAGATATTGTGCAATGGAATGGAAGTTGTACTGAGGGCTTATTAATTTAATCTACACTGTGCCCTAAAATTGACCTTACAGTTTAGTATCAATCTAGTTGTCATCTCATAAATGCATTCTATCATTCTTCTTGTTTCATTTTGATTTGACTAGTATAAACAAAGACAACTAACAACATATTTTAAAGAAATCAGATTTTCTGTCAGATGTGGTAGCCCATACAAAGCTAGAAGGTGTGGGTGATTGCTGTGGCCTAACTATGTAGTTGCTAGGATGCTTTGGCTGTTTTTTTACACTTTCAAATTTAAAAATTGCTTACAGACAAAGTCAAAAAGAGCCAACTCCAAGTTTCTTATGATGATTCGGGTTTTCAATCTGTGGGATTCACCCCATTTTATTATCCATCAGACATAAATTACAAGTCTGATTGCTTAGAAAGGTAATAGAACATCTCTCCTCACAGACACACATGAATTGAGGTATGATTTATGTCCATAGCATTAGTGTAGGATGACTCGCTTGGGCAGTTTATTCATTAAGGTTAGGGGTTTGTCCAAATCCCACATCCCAAGCATGAGCAATACTTATAGTGATGCTTGCTTTAGCAAGCACCAGTAATTATAAATAATCCATAGAAAAGCTATGATTCATTTTTTATGTGTCAACAACGCCCAGTCAGGACCCGCGCAGACTAAGCGGCGCCGACCACACCCCTCCATTTTATTGTGACCTTAAAGCAATGTTCACGCAGAGCTAATATTTATACACAGCTAATAAGGATTGGCTTCTATTTTAAACTTGAAAATTATGTGTCCGTGTCAATTTATAAGAGAAAAAAGATTGCTGTATGGCCACGTCACTTCGAAGGGTTAAAAATGGCTTGCTCAGACAATAATTAATTCTGTGTAAAAGAACAGATGACCATCAGGGCCTGGGAGAAAAAGGGAAGAAAAAGCAAGTGAGAGAGGATAGGATGGAGGGCGGAGCTTGTGGCAGTAATAACCTGATTTATTTTTAGAGGGCCTTTTGTTTTTCCTGGACAGTCTTGATGAAAACCTCCCTTTGGGTCTTAGTGTGGTCACCATTCCGTATTATCTTACATCATCCACCTTGCCAAATAGTGCTTAATTTCAAGTTAGGTCACTGCTGGCCTGCCAAATTTTGCTCCCGAACAGAAGCTTGCCTCCTCTGAATTAAAGAAGAATCACAAGTGACCTAATTGGCTGCAGCGACAGTAATTGAATCAGGAGGTAAATACCACAGAGGTTAGCCTTTCTAGGAGTCTTAGAAAGAAAAACTCAGAAAGAAATCAGATACCATCTCTTGCGCTCTCCTGATACGGCCAGGCAAGAGGACGTTTCAGGAAATTCAAGTAGACATTATATTTTCGAAACCTCTATCTAAAAACAAAATGGTAAGATTACTTACAATGAAAGGCAACCAAGTTATTCACTAGGGTTAAAAAAGGAAATGTCAGCTGTATCAGTATTACAGTATACAAACTTACAGGAGCAACATAAACTGATAAGACTGATGGATTGTTTTTTTTTAGCTGTGCATATATAAGTGTTGGTGGAAGCATGACAAATGAGTTGAGCCTGCCTCTAGTCAATACTTGAAAAGGTGGAGGAGGAAACAACCACAAAAAGAAGGTCATAAAAGCACTTCCTATTCAGTTATTGGAATTGTGAAAGCAATCAATTATGAAGAGGCCATTTTTACTCAAAGGCTACATTCAGTACTGAAATGTGGCATTTCTGTAGAGCTTCACCAAATAATGAATGTTTTCAACAAAAGATCAGTCTTCAACAACTAATACAACACTAATATACAATGATATAAAGGTACCAAATATTATAAACAGATGTTTCTACTCTTTTTGTTTCCTAACCGTTTCAACCAAAAATTCATTATAACTGATGAGACCACAAAAGAGTAGAGATAAATATAGGCCTACATATGGATCAGAATAACAGATGCTGGGAGCAGATCTGGAGGTGATGTCAACAGATCTATACAGACTATAACAGTGTTATGAGGAAATGGTTACCTCAGCATCTTGGGCCTGTAGGTCATATGTGGTGTGAAGAAGTCTTAGGCTGGAAAGGCTCAGCTTTGGTTCCTCTAAAAGAAACTCCAACAGCAGCACCAGCTGTTCTGGACTCACCTGAAACAGAGAAAAAGAAAAAATGTTAAGGCACTGTGTATAAAATATGCGCCTTTACTTTGAAGTCAGCATGAAATGGAATGGTCTTCTGTATGGTGACCCATATCAGAATAAAACGGCTTCTGAAATTAGAAAAAAATAGGGTGGGACTTGTATTCCTTTTGCCCTTTGGGAATTTATTGGATCATTAGAAGTTATAAGATAGAAACTGCCTGTACATAAGAGAGTAAATACGGTCCCGCCTTCATGCCAAGACATATGTCATCAAAAATCAAGACATTGTGGCTTTAAGTAGGTAGATCATATTTAATTAGGACTGAGTTCAGTGCCGTGGATGGTAATTGTACAGTGGTAACTGTGACAGGCCACTGGTGCTGAATTTGGTGAATAAGGTGCATTCTGTAATAAGCTAAATTTGCATATTGTACAAAGCAGGCATGTTTAAACTGAAAAGAATGACTATGATTTATGCTAGTTCAGCATATTCAGTGCCTGTTTAAACAGGATTGAAAATGCTTAGTGAATAAGTTTGGCACCACAGGTGTTGGCAAATGGTTACACCGTTTTTAGAAGCCTGAATCATAATTTGAATAAAACAGTTGATCTCACGCAGTCAGACAAATGAACATAGCCCAGAATTATTAACAAGCTTCAAATGTCATTCAAAATGACATCTATGAACCTGATGGCATTCTCAGAAGGTTGAATCAATGACGAGTATCAGAGAGCCGAGAAAAAAAGAGCGAAGCACGTTTTGACTACAAACTCTGAGTGAGAAATGTATTCCAGGGTGGTAAAATGAGAGCGAGTGGAAATCACATGTAGCCATTTTACAACTCCATCCCCCAGAAAACTCTGATAATCTTCAGAATAAGAGGAAGATCGCATTTCTCGAAAAAAGCTGCATAATGGTTTATAGAGTACAGACAGCTAATGAAGGGGGGATTGCTTTGGGATTTAATCTCAGGAAAGATGCTTTAATGCCTTAGCATCTCATCTTGCAGTATGGAAATCAGGCCTAAACCAATTATTGCATGAAATGGCTATATTTACAGGGGATTATGTTTTTCATTCTTAGCCTGCTTGCTGTTGTCCTAACCCATCTTTCAGTTGTTAAAACTTAACATTCCAAGTTTAAGAAAACGACAGACAAGCAAGTCGCAACAGTCTTAGACAGGTAGATATAAAAAAGCCCCATGTGCTGCCCAGAGATTAACAAAAACTGTGCCACCCTTCGAAAGGCACAACAGAATGTATGAGTCATTCTCATAATGCATGCGGACAAACATTTATAAAGGCGCAAAATGAGTCAGAGTGAAATTGTCAAGAATTTAGCTGACCTGACAGCAGGCTTATGGCACACTTCCATTAATGCGGTACATTTTGGCGTCCCACTTTTTAAAGAGAAAAATACATTTAGAAATACAAATCAGAAATGTACTAGATAGGTTAGTACTATCTAACATTTACCCATACTGCAGCATGAAAGGTAACGTCTAAACAGATACATTTCAAAGTATCAGGCTCTGTTTTGTACCCTAACAATGGAACAGTGCTAATATATAACTGCTAATATATAACAGTGTCTTATATATGGTGGAGTGTGTATAGATGGAGATCAAGTAGGATATTTTCTCCTGGTGCTCTCATCTCAAACTGGGCCATAATGAAAGGATGAACAGAGAGAGAGAGAAAGAGAACTGATGTGGCTGGAGATGAAGAAAAAGACAGAATAAGATAAATGGTAAAGAGTGGTAAGAGTAAGAACCACATAGACAGAAAGAAATAGGAAAAGAGAGAGAGACAGAGAGAGAGAGGGAGTGCTGGCAGAAAGAGTGATGTGGTAGGAGATGGGTGGTGGCAGGCCTGCTATTATTACTCCATTATCACATCAGGATCTGTAAAGCACTGATGCACAGTCTCCTCCCTTCTGTGCCACTTCCCTTTCTCTCTTCGGCTAAGCCCAGCAAACACACACACACACACACACACACACACACTTCTGCTCAACATGGACATTTCTTATACCAGGCTCCTACTGTTCTAAATTAGTTGTATCTTAATATACTTATGAAATAAGCAATGAAATAAGCAACCATCTTTATCATCAGCATTTTCAAAACACTACTTACAGTCACAACTTTATCAACAATTAATCCGTTAAAATATCCTTCCCTAAAATGGTTAGGAAATTCAGGGCTGCACCCCGCCTAACCGAACTCAGAACTATATTTGTCTACATTACTGAAAGTAGGAACTATTTCACTCTTGACTGCTCTGTGGCCATTCAAGGCCTTCAGAGAATCAAAACTTGGGACAAAATAGCTGTGCGTCAAATAAAACCAAAATTACAGTAATTTGACCGTGAGAAACCCAATAAAGTCACTCGGCTTTACAGAGCCAGAGGAAAGGGTCAACTGTTTTTCTCACTCAAATCCACCGTGAAGATTTAATGCAGTGGAAAGAGAAGTTCTCGCTTTCGGTCGATAAGAGGGTGCAGCGCCTCCATCTCAGCTCAATCTCTGTCATTAAGGGGTATTCACAGGCCCACCCAAGATCATCAGATCCACTGCCTTTGAAAGCTGAGAGGAATTAAAGTCATAAAAGACAGAGGGGAAAGGAAAACCCTCCTCCACACTTAATTTGCCTCGGGGAATGTGCAATTGTTTCAGAATGGCAACAAAAACAGGGGAACAATCAACGCTGCTGTGCCCAAATCCACTTGTCTTGTCAAAAACAGTGCAGAAAATAAAGCAAGGTGATCAGCTATCCGGGGGGAAACACCCTCTTACAATACATTATATAGTACAAAGCAGAACGGGGTTTTCCATCACTTGGGTGTCAACGAGTGTATGAACTCAGACAGCATGTTGTTGACTGGGTCAACAACAGTGTATGTAAGGAGACTGTGGTGGAAGATGTCAAGCAAGTACATAATGGTTCAGGAACATTCTGAGAAGGTTTTAAAGTGCTGTCTGGAATGTAAGGTGTCTGGAATGTAAGCAGAATGTATTAGGGTGTTGTTTGTAATGCATGAGTGGCTGGACTCCAGAAAGCAGGGGCAACATTACTGCGCGAACAAACACAGGCATGCACACAGATGCGCAGAACAGAGTGGATATTTGGCAAGATACACTTGTGTGATAACCTCATCAAGTCTTTCAGCACTTGTTTAAGGCCTAATTGCTTTCCAGCCCCAAAGTCATCATTTTGTAATTTAGGCCAAAATGAACTGAAAACATATCAGCATATAAGGGAACAGACCACCCTCCCCCATCACTATTTAATCACCACTGTGTCATTCCAAACCTGTATGAAACATTTTTTGGAAAATAATGTATTAATAGTTTATCATTTATTTGAAGAATCTTTATTCAATTCAATTCTTTTTGTATGGGTCAAAAATCTGATCTAGTTGTCAAATTAAACTGACAGTAGTGCTATCAGTTTAATCACAAATCATATAAACTACTAGTATAATACTACTATTGAGTTTTCACAGACGTTATCCCTATAAACTGCCATTGTTTGGCATTGACTGTGTAACAATTTGTCAAAGAATTAAATTGTTGTGTTCCATGGAAAAATGAATCATGCTGGAATGGGAATAGCATGAGGGTGAGAAAATAAGAGAACTTTCATTTGTAGGTGAACTATTGCTTTAACACACTTGTCTCTGTGAGAAGTATGGATGTCCAGTCTACTGTAAGACTCCGTCCACATGCAGTAACTCTGGGCTGAATGCGTGTTTGGTTTTCCGCTGCCTTTTTTAATTTCTCTCCACATGAAAGACTCCTTTCATGCCGTCTCCATTAAAGCCATGGAAACATCAGCAGCAAGCAAATAAACAGAATGAGAAGCTTAATGAAAAATTATGTACTTTTAAATCAAGCTCGATTACTTGAGGAAAGCTTTCCTTTGCTTTATTTCATCTCAATCTGCTCTGCTTTATTCATCTTCCCCAAGTATCCCACCACTTCTAACAGAGGACCCCTAATAACACATCTCCAAAACCTCTTTAAAGGAAAACCAAAAGACAAAATTCTGAAGGAAGAGAGAAAAGAAGCAGAAGGGTGAGAGAGTATCTCTTACTTAGCCGACTGTCTCCTAGAGGGCAAAAAACAGTATGAAGACGATGTGGTGGGTAAAGAGCAGTGACTCATAGGTGATGAGATTATGTTTCTGTTTGTGGAAAGTGAAAGATGGCGCACACAGAGACACACCCTGCCACCGTTATTCCTCCACAGGCAAAGCAACTAGAGCTGCTTTCTCACAACTCACTTTTAAAGGGACAATTTACCTAAAAATATCCCCAAAATTCGTTTTTTTTCCTTTATTATGTAGCATTATTTGTAGTTATGTTGTTCCAAACCAGTACTGCATGACTTGCATTCTTCTATGAAACACAAGGTTTTGTAGAATATCCTACATTTGTAAAAGAGAGAGGAGTAGCAGTGTCAATTCATGAATGTGGTCACTCACTGACTCAACAATCCAGTCACAGCAGGTAACAGTCTGTGATTAGTAAATGATCGATTAGTAATTGAGTTAATGATGACAGAATTTGCATTTTTGGGTGAACTATCCCTTTAGATGCTTTTGTGAACAGAACCATAGAAAGACGCAACAAAGAGAGAACTTTAAGTACAACAACTAGCACTTCTTTTCTAAAATTTAAGCAGGAACCTCACAGCAGTGTGTGTGATTCTGTACAGGGGAAATTCCCATCATCTGGGACAAAATTAGAGTAACAATGTTCAGACGGGGATTTGTGGTTTTATTCAGACTGAGTGACAGGTTGGAGTAAAAATCACACAGGAAAGCAGTGACATGTTCCACAAACACAGGAAAAAGGCCAAACGCTCCACGTCTGTTCACTTTATGTGTGTGTCTGTGAATGTGTATGTGTTTCGATTGTCTGGAAAATGTCTGAAATAAAATTCTAGAAATATTATCTACAGGTGCATTGTTCTGTTAGAGAAGACAAAAGAGACATTAATTAATCATACATAACTGGTAGCTGGCAAATAACATGGACATGAAAGTGTATTTTTTAGATGCTGTGACTGGTCACTGTTATCAGTTAATCTTGCAGTTTACATAAGTGACAAAATGCAGTGAAAATGATCACAACTTTTTACGAATCTTACACTTACAATTTTATGTTAAATATTGAATTGTCAAACACATCTAACAGTTGTCACTACAGAAGCGTTGGTTTTGTGTCTCTTATGCATTAAAATAGTGGAACCCGTTCCTGGCAGGACACAGGTCCTATGTCCCCTATGTCCTGCCATTGTTAATGCATTTCCATGGTAACAGTACAAATATTAAATTAAAAACCCGAGACCATAACCGTTCAAAACTTATTCAAAAGTGATGTCGTCTTCTGGACTGACTTCACCCACAATTACAAAATAACAAAGCATTTAACATAAGATCTAGTAAATGAGGCCTATGGGCCCCAAATATCAAGAACCACAGTATTTTGTAAATTTGTGGCATCAGTACTATATACGGCACCACAGTTCTGGTGTCATTAAACACTTAAAGGCTTTCTAAGCTCAAAAGACACACTTGCATTTATAAAAAGCAAAGAGTGTCAAAAGTACAGTTAAATGACTACGTCAAAAACCTAAGACGGACTGTGTGTGTTTGACGTTTTGAAAAGATTTGCTTTCATCTGCTGCCACAATCAGAGAAAACCTTGGAAACAGAGATTCTCTCCCTCTTTGAAACCTCACGCCTTGTCACCCTCAATCTTTGCCCTGTGGAGGGTCTTGAGTGTCATAATGCACACCATTCATTCCCTGTTATTCTTGCACAAGAGTCTGTGCTTAAGTGGCATTATTAAACCAGCAAGTGTAATTTCTGTTGCAGTTTTACAACCACTGGGCTTTTAATGCTGTCTGACCACAGTCTCGTAAAAACACACTCCTCCATTGACAGGCGACATAACACCCGGCCCAGTGTACTTGGGTTACATTTGTCTTTTCTCTTGTTTTCTTTCCCTTTCTCTCCCTTATTATCTTTATCAGGGCTTTATTCCCACCAGTGAGGCTTGCCTCAGGGCAGATTTCCAAAAGAGTCAAAGCACTATGTCTTTAAAGGAAGCAGATCTCAGGGTATCTACGCTCCTGGTGGACGATGAATGACGACACGTGATACGTAGAAGTGAAGTCGCGCTCGCACTGTAGCTCAGGTGATATAAGCCTCTCGGTTTCAATGGCATCAGGGTTCTCTCGACACCATGGGGAAGGTAAGACTTTTGTGAATTATAGATCATATGAGGGAGGGTCTGCCCTTTAAATCCACAGTACCGACTGTGACAGGCGCAAGAGTGTCAACAGCTCCCAAACCTAATATCAACCCAAGCTTTAAACACTCTAAACAGCAACTTGAATGTTTTTGTGAGCTTTTGCTTTTTTAATGGACAGATACAGCTAACAGGAGAACAGAATAGAGACACAGTGCCCTGGTCACGGTTGGTGGCTAATTTTACACAAATGAAGTGAAGCTGTGAGAGACAAGGGGTACAGTCCAAGTCATTGGTTATTTTCTCATAGCGTTCCACAAATAAGCAAAATATTTTAATGCCAACCAAGGTATACAACAGCACGGTGTATGATGTCTTACCTGACCAAGGTTACTGCAAGTCAGACTCAAACCTGCTTACAAACCACTACAGCACAGCTCCAACAGCAACCTCAAAGTTAGCAAAGGACATTGGGTAAAAATAAATCAATCAATAAACCCCCCTTTTAGACACTAGAACTCTCATGCCCTTATTCAACAAGTACCTCAAGGTGATACACTCACTCTTTGCACGGGTTAGCCAGACACTAGCCAAGCCTCTAGTCTCAGATTATGTTATCTCTGGGCTGGCCCTTCATAAGACAAGAGCAGAGAGAGATCCATACCTGTGCATAATCAAGCAGAATGCACCAGACAGCAAGTCGATGAGACGTCACTTAGTGAAACAGATACGTCTGTTTTTGCACAACACTAGCTCATGTGTGCTAAAAAGATCTCGACAGAAGAGGCAGTGGGGTTAATAGAGGGGAATGTATCACAGAGGTGGAGTCCTGCATTAAGGCAGCAGATCCACATGGCCATAAATATCCAGAGCACCGTGTCACATTGAACAAGTGCCAAACTCTTCCTTACAGTACAGCATAGTTGTATCTTGTATTATTGTAAATCTCTACAACACAAAACCTTCATATAGAACATGTATTGACCATGTACATCTTTCTTCTGCTCGTAAATTCCCTCCTACTTCCTTTTACAATAAGACCTCCATCACTCTTGGCCTACAGAGCTAAATGCAAGCAATCAAGAGCTCTCTATACAGCAGCTGAGAAAACAAACATGCCATAGATCTACTGCCTTTAGATACCATGCACTTGAAAGATCTATTATGTTTGACTACAGCTGTCCTAACAAGAAAGGTTACATTGACCTTGACCTTTAAATATGAAGAATAACCAGCAGCTCTTGATGGGTAACTTGATACAATTGTCTCTGGGATGTGTCTGTCGTTCTACAATGAAAACAGAGTGTCACCAGTCATGCATGATCATCTACAGACTGCAGTTTAAACTTCTTGGATCTGGTTTTAGTCATATAAAAAAATTGACCAGAATTCTGTTGTTACCACACAGCATATTTTTGGTTATGTGACAAAACTGTTTACAGTGAGGGAGGGTGACAGAATGATAGAAAGGGATAACGAGGGAAACATCCTTAACATGCACCACTACACAGTCACATAAAGGATAGCGTTGACAACGAGAACAAAAGGTCTACTTGTGTACATAATATCTGCAAATTGGGTGACAAAAACAAACAGCTGTGGGTGAAACGCTGAAAAGAAGGGGGGGGGTGTCCCTCAGTGCGAGGGAAGGGACACGTGTTCAAAGCGGAGAGAAACAGGCCTGTGACATTGCAGGTGCATGGAAAACACACACACAGGCACAACAGTGTATTCTATATGATGACTAATTAGTAAACAAGGGGAGGTGCAACATGGACGATCAAAGCAAAATATCTATTGCTAATAGAAGCACCTGCTGAAAGAGACTTTGATGATACCTGTGTGAGAGGGCATTGAAGCATGACCAGAACTTTGTGCTGTTTCACAGACAGCTCCTGACACCACAAGCTTAACCAGAAGACAACTTTGAAAAACAAGGGCCGAGCTCAACTGGCATGTGTGTTATGGTTTAGACCAAAGGAATTTCTGGATTTGTAGTCCAAATGTCATTGCAGGGTTTACCTCTGAGTGACCTCTCAAGATGGCTTCTCTGCCTGCACACGCCATTTGAGAATCCTGTTGTTTCTCTCTCTACCACCTCACAGTTCACCTGCTGCACAGACTCGCTCCACATAAGTTGATATCGAGTTACAATTTAATCAAAAAGAGAAATCTGATTAAACTCCTCAGACTCCTGGAAAATGCCATTAAATTAGGTTGCCAGGAACTGAAAGTCTATCTGGCAAGCACTGGCGCTTAAATTTGTGATGCATGCTTCTGTATGCTTGCAATTCAGTGTGAAATGGAACATATGATGTTTTACTATCTGTCACACCAGGAAATGTATAAACAGAAAAAGAGGAAGCTGAATAGGAATATGAGAATGGATTTTACTGACAGATTACATCAGGTCTGAAAATATAGCTCTAAATTTAAAGTAGAGAACTGGTATACAAAAGAAATTGCCAATTTATCTTTTTTTATCAGATGATGCAGTCAGTTTTCATTTTGTATAATGCACATACACGCAACAGGCTTCTCGCATGTCAATTGAATTTCCTCAATATAAGCCCAAGCACGGAGGAAAAAACAAACCTTGTAAATAAACGAAAATGTAACTCTGATAGCATCAGTTTCTGCTAAAAGCATGCTCGGGTTTATCTTCTCGCACGCTGGCACAGTAGCTGCCACCTGGAGAGACCCTGGCAGGATGTGTTATGAAAATGAAATGCGAGCATGTCTGCAGGGCTGGACATAGACATGATTCTGGTGACAAGTTGCAGATGGGGCTGCCGGTTGATGTAAGCTTTTAGCCCCCTGCTGCCCTTATATTAGGTCTCAGAGTGGACGGGGATCTGCTAATGGACTAAGCCCAGCTATTTTTCTCTGTTTCTCAGAAACTGATGTTCCTTTCATGCACCACTGGAGCTTTGGACCAACACATAATGTAATGAAGTAGGGAAGATGGCGTGATAGCATGCAAAAACCGAAGCACTCATGCACACTGTGATGTAATCAAACTCATTGCCACTTAAGAACTCGGAAGGCAGAATTCACGAGCAAGTTGCGCCACCGTTGCAAGCGCTATTTTAATGCAAAAACCTGCGTCATGTACACCAACCACCTGTAATTCTGTAACTAGGCTAAAAAAAACTAGCACTCGGAACCAACCTGTTGGCCTGATTTGCATAATTTCTTATGTGAATCAGGTGCAAAGACAACACAGACAGCATAAAATATTAAAACCCTTCAAAACACATGACGGTTTATCATGACTGCTGCTGATAATGAAATCACAAACATCAAAACTGACCGCAGCCAGAATGTTTCATGCAGCATCAGTGGCCCTTTAGGGAGATTAAAGACTCCTGACAAGCAGCACGGGATGACTCATCCTTACACATGGAGACTAATACGTGGCACAGTGTCACACCAGGCGACTGCATCCAGACCTGCTCTAAACTAAATTTCCACCTGCTTTAACGCAGAGATTCAGCTACACAGACACTGTATTGTATCCTAACACTAATGTACAACCTGAGACAGACAAGTGCACAGACAGGGCATCACTGATCCATAGCATGTTCTTTACGAATTTCCAAATATACAATGTTTGAGAATTAAGGTCATGTGACTCACAAGCAATGACTCATCTGTTTACATTCGAGAGATTAGACACTTACTAAAAACACTCTTGCAGCAGATTTACATGCAAGTCTCAAAAGCATAGAGCCCTTTCTATTACACAAACACATCTATCTTTACTTTAAAAATGATAGGTCAAAAACATGACTCCTACATCTTTTTATTTTCTGGTCTCTATCTAGAGTTTCATAAGGCAGTGGAATGTACAATAATGCACCTACGGGCCTGTTCTCTTTTTCTCAGCCTGAGCAGATATCTGATATACTTTGAGTCTGTGTTGGCTTTTGCTGTAGCGAAAGCTCTCCAGTACATCAACAACTGACAAATGCCACCCACACAGATACATATATCCAGGAAAATCTGGGCTAACATACGGCCATTTATTAATTTGAATGTCATATTTCAGAGCAGACCACACAGAGAATAAAGCAAAAACAACAGAAGGATGCCATACGATCCATTGTGCTAACGTCATTCTTCCTTTGCGCCCAAGCAGCCCTGATTACAGTTAGCCATCCACTGATTGTGCCAGTCAGATGCAGCTATTTCTGCCTGCTATTCTTGTCCGTGCCATTACTAAACACTCTCTGGACCCTCTCAGTTTGAGACCCAAATATAGTGCCATCAAATGGATCTGATAAGGGCTCATTTTCCTGGGCTACTGCCAGTAAGCCAGAAAAATCACTGAAACAGTTTTGTTGGGGATTTTATACAGTTTATCTTTGATGGTTCTACATACTTTTGGTGGTGTGAGAAGTCTGAGAAAAAAAGTTTTTTGTTTTGCTAAGCACAGATGGAATATACTTCTAACGGCAAACTTTTGTGGCATAAGGATTAGCAGGACATGTATGTGGGGATTAAGAAAAGCCTTCACTAAACATTGAACACATACTGGTTAGTCTTACACTTTGTCCTAACTAGCCAAGACTGGGACATACAATGAGGGACAACATTTTCGTTCATGACTGGTCTCTATTTCTGTGGTGCTGAAGTCCTACCCACTGTGTCCAAAAGTTTTGCTTACAGTGTAAACAAACAAATTGCTTATTTCTGGCAACTTGCCCCATAGTTAGAACATCATGTGCTTGGTCTATTTACAGTCACATTTGATCACAGAAAGTGGCTTTTGAGAGGTTAAGAGACATTAAAATATTGTATACTACTTGTAACTAAAAGTCTACTTGTAATTGGATGTGATTTGCACTTAAATTGGTTACACTACTGTGTATGAACTATATACTTAGTTTGAGGTCACTGGTTCCTTTGTTATCCCATACTGAGTTGAGGTACAATAGGCTAGTGGAGTGCCTCTCACCTACCCAGACCATGTGAATGTATCACAGGGTTTCAGCCAATACTGCAGCTGCGAGACTTACAGCACCCACATAAGTCCCATTATGAATTTTCTCCTTTGACTGAAGTACTTGGCCTAAAATGGCCCAAAGTGATCTGTGCACTTAAACGACAAATAAACCCCTTTAAAAATCTCAGTTATTGGATTCATATGCGTCTTCCTCAATAATCTCTCTGCCCGTGAGCAAAACAGCATTAAGCTCCAGCATTAAAGAGCCTGCTGTGTATGCTGTGGGCTTTATAAGTCTGATCTGCAGACCTTCAGAGACCAAGAGAGGAAGGGGAGGGAGGAGCTTAATGAGTCTAATAGCAGCGCAGTCAACTGTGAGAACCACCGTCTCCCTCACTCATTACCCAAACGCCGCTTTTCCCCCATCAGACAGATGTTTGAGTGTCGTACTTATGACCAGCGTGAAACGGAATAAAATGACGCCTAAGTTACTGCGTTACGGTTTTATTCACGAGCATTAATTTCATTTGACGCCAAATGAGGCCCGTTCGCAGGCGAGGGGAAAGTGATGCAAAACATGCGCAAAGTGGTTTTACTCTGGGCTCGTCCAACCACTGTACGCTATCTCTCATTTATAAAGGTGCATTTATCCACAAATTGGCATTTGACATAAATCCAATTGGAGCTTGAATGGTACGGTTGTGAAAATAGTGAGGAGGGACCATATGTAATCAGTTACAGCTATGTGTGTCTGTGTATTTCCTGACTGATGCCTTTTCCATGTGCACTTAAAAGACAAACACAGCTGGTATTTAATGACACTGGAGATGTGGTTGGCTATTTTTCAGTTAGGAAGCCACTCACATTAAAAGCTTCAAGCTCTGTTCCTCAGAGAGGACTTTAGCTCAAGCTTTAGTGAGAAAGTATGGGAGTGTGCTCTGATTAAAACAGCGATTAGGCTCAAACAAAACAGGCACACTTTTAAGGGCCTCAAAAAAAAGTTTGTGACATCTGACCCTTATTGATTGCAGGATTCAAAGTTAGGCCTCTTGTGGTGAATAGAGATCATCGGTCATGAAACTGTATATGCATTATTTTTCATTCGGATACATAAATGGTTTTGTCCTTAATACAAATTAAATAATGTTTTTCCTCTCATTTAAGTGACAAACAGGGCAGATCGTCGAGTTAATCGCAGTATCACAACCTGTAACTAATTGCACCTGTGATATTTGTTCCCTATACTTTTGTTTTGGCGGTCCAATGACAGAAGTACTCCACATGTGTCGCTGCACGCAAAACATAACGTACATACGTACGTATCCTAGATTAACTTTTGAAAAGTACTTAAATCTTATGCTATAAATCTGTTTTCCATTAACCTGACTCCAAAACATGCTACATGCCAGTATTTCACCCCTCTCTAGTAGCCTCAAGCTAAACACCATTTTAAGACCAGGCTCAGAAGTCTCACGACACATATGTTAAAGTACTTCTATCCTGGATGGAGGGAGACACAGAGAGAGAGCAAAAGAAATAAGCAGGGAGACCGCAGAGTTCTGCTTTCATGCACCAGAAGTGGCAGAGCTTTTTATATACATAGTGTTCATATAATGCTTTGGCTTTTAAAGGCCCTGAGTCTACATTACAACCATCTACTCTGTTCTCCAGTGAGCGAGGGCTCCCAATTACCGTATCAAATAAAAGCCATCAGTAATATGAGGTTTGCTGATTATAATGGGCTTACATAGGAAGTTGGAAGCAAGTCGTAAGAGCACAAGAACATTGCTTATTCCACCCTGGTAGAGCACAAAGCAACTCACACAGTGGAAATTCTCAGCCATGCCATTCACAATAAAAAAGCAGATGCGTGGGCACATATTAACGCTAATATACACACGCATGCCCGGGCAATACACCCGCAATAACAGAAGAAATGTGTTGTGCACCACCAGTACGGTCTTTTGCTTTTGTTACAAAACTTGTGTTTTATGTGATTGATCTGCCTTTTCAATAGCTTTTCTTTAAACAAAATCAGTCTAACAGGAACGAGCGCACATCGAGCCAATACACACATCGTTCATGCACACTTCAAACACGCCAGCATATGTAAAACGTTTAGACCTTCATAACACCAGTCAGTCATCCAATTGACGACACTGGTTGCTGTATTGAGCTGATCTGCATCTGACTTTGAAGTTTAAATACATTCAAACTTAAAATAACTTTTCTGGTTAAATGATTGCATGTCATATAAATCCCTCTGATGTGCGGAATGTGAAGTGTAGCGTGTGTGTGTAATAAAAAGCACATGACTTCATGGTTTATTCTAGCATTTGTTCTCCACAGCCTCTGCCCTTCACTTGCTCCTCTGCGATTGGACGCGGCCCCTGGATCGTTCCCACACATGCAGACAAGAGACACTTGTGACATCTCTCTCCTCTCCCACATCCACACACCCTCATACACTGCAAAAGACTATCTGCTCCATCTGTATTTGTCTTTTGTCTATCTGAACATCCTCGACACAAGATACATTTTCTCGTGTGAGACAATAAGAAAGTGTTTTCATACAGTATGTTAATTGTAATTGTACAAGAAAAACAATATTTTATGTCATTTTGCAAGATAAAGTTTTCTTTACATAAACACAAGACAAAAACACTGATTAAGGAAACATTTTAGCTGTGCACACACTGCTGTTTACAAATACCATGGAATTATGCCACCCTTTGTTTTTTACACTGGTACACCACATCCCATCAGTATCAGCGATAGTTTCTGTTGTTCCCCAATATTCAGTAAGTTCGTATGAGGAATAATACAGAATGGTGAAGACCCCCCCAACCACCACCACCACCACCTTTTCTTTTACTTCTGGCAAAAGAGGGGCAGCAAGTGAAAAGGTCAGCGTTGTTTTGCTTCTGCTTATGAATCGTTGTGTTTGCTGTTTTTGTGAATCTTGCCTGAACAGAGCTGCTCTCTAATAACAGTGTGAACGAGATCCCTGGCAGCTGTACCTAACCACACATTTTTGGGTTGGCCTTTTGCACTGGCTGATGCCAAAATATATTCAACTCCAGACATCCCACACGCACAGCCTCAGATATAAGGCCTACAGTGTCATTCTGTGCACTCGTGTCTTAAGAGAAGACCTGGACTGAGGGGCCTATTTCCTTAACCTCTTCCTCCAACTCCATAAATCAGCTTTGGAATCAGGATGCAGTGCACGGAAAACACTTCAGGGAGAGATTGAGACTCTAAGGACTAGTGGGAAACAGGTCACGGCAATCAAGCACGCTGTTGGATATCTCAGTGCGCAGTAGTAAAAGGAAAATGGGTTTATGCTGTCAGAGGCCTGCAAAGATAAACTAGAGAGCCGTGCATTACCACAAAATATCGAACAGGCCACACAAACATCCATTTGGCTCTCTGAAGTAACGATAATGTCAGCAAACAACAGGAATTTGGATTAGACTCAAAAACACATCATCTCGTAAGCAAATGCTTTCATCTGCATTCCAGGGAACGTTCAGAAGTACACAGGGCCATATGAAACAAATGCTGAAAAAGGCATTGAAGAAATAACCAGCAAAGAAAAAAGCAAAGATTAGAGGATGTCTGCATCTGCTTGTCACTATGGTTTCAGACAGTGCACTCTAAGGGAAAGGATTACATTACTTTAGAATGTGACCTTAATTTTAGACAACCCAACATTCCTTTCTTTGACACTGTATAAACAAAGAGAGATTTCTAGAAGAGACAAGGCACAAAGCAATGAAGAGCTTTGTTTAGTGTCTAGCCACTAGATTACCTGCTCCTTAAACCAATAATACAGCCAAAACCATCCGTGTTTAGCACATGTTAGGGCAAACATGGGGTGGCAAGACAGCCGTTAAAGCCAAAGTGTGTATATTTCCATGACGCAACAGAATTGCAGAAATAATGACTGCTCTGACACCATGAGCCGTGGTGATATGTGGGAGGTGTGGGTTTGAATCTGGCTAATTTGATTACCCCCATTGTCCCCATCATTTTCTGTGCTTTCTTTACTATCCATATAAATGTGATTTGTTTTGTATACAAGACATTATTTCATAAATATAAAAATTATGTGTGCTTCGAGTCTTAAAGTCTAAAGAGTCTGCTAAAAGAAAAACGTACAAACAGAACACTCGTTACTCATGCGGATAGCATTCAGAATATTTCACCTTGTATAAACGTTTAGTAGCTATGTGGGAGGCTAGATAATGCACGACAGCCTATGAGAGGCCGGTCTCTCTGTCTTTGGATTAGCCCGAATAGACAGGCTCTCTCATTAGTTTGGCTTTGGATGAAAATTGAGCAAAATGAAGCTCATTATCACAAAGCGTAACTAATATGGCACAGAAACTTCCCAAACACAACTACACACACCGTCGAAAAGAGGCAATAAACCCCCAATTCTTTCCAGCCCAAAACTTTCATTTCACATTACAGTGACCCTGATCTCAATCTAGGGTTAGCAGGGGGTGTCTGGACCTGTACAGTGCCAATTACTTATGATGTAATTACTTATGAGAGTGTGATGTACGCTGTGTTGCCTGTAGGGTCCACATCGCGTAGCCCCTTTAAGAACCGGGCCTAAGCTTGATTTATGGGTGAGCAGAGGATGGGCGCCTGCTTTTGAAGTCTATGAATACGCAATATAAAATACACCTGGAAGAGCCCAAGGGGCTCCCTGTGCTTTACACAAGCAGGAGGTGGGGTATGTGTGAGACAGAAAGAGAGAGAGAGAGAGAGAGAGAGAGAGGAGGGGTCACCAGTGTTTCCTTTCAGGTTGGCTTTTATGGCAGCACTTCAAACAATTGCTCACTCGCTCTCTTTTTTTCCTCTGTCCCCACCCTGGTCATTGTACAGAGCCAACTGGACTGTAATTGGTCTTTCTTTTCTTTCATGGTCTGTGTCTCTCTTTCCTACCCCCAACAATCACTGTTCTCTGAAGTTACATGTAACAAATGTGTCAATTTGCATTTACATTACATTTACATTTATTAAAACCTAAATGAGTTTTTAAATTAGATTTTGAATTCTAGATTCTCAATGTGGTCTCAGCCTTTTGTGCCCCACTGTATATCAACGTATGATGAATTTAACATCTGATATCATACTGTATCATGGTACCTCTACAATACTTTTTTGTAAGGGTTAGCAGCTTCATAAAAATGACTATGGTAGCAAATGTGAAGCATATGATACTTAAGTGTGTCCCCTACTGTTATCCATAATATTCTCTCAGCTCCAGTCACTAACACGCACATGCACACGCACACACGCCTACCCCTAACATGACAGAAACAGGATCTTGGGGCAGACATTACATCAGCGTTGAAACTTGAAGTTAACTTACCTCAAACTGCCCAAATAGCACACTAAATACACAATCACATGTAGAAGTTTATGATCCTGACATTATATATTCTGATTTGTGAACATATTTGCATAGAGGGCCAACCACACTGTTTGGTGTAAAGTCAGTCGGTTTGCAGATTCCACATGTGCGCGACCGGGATCACTTTCTCTTCCATTTCCATCGAGACAAATCTTAACTGTTTGACATTTGGGCTAAAGCCGTGCCGAAGAATCTGTATACACAAATGCATAACTTCGCAGAATTGATAAACAAGGAAAGGAAAAGGATAAACAAAAACAGAGACATAAAAATCACACTCATGCACACGCATAAACTCACCCACTGAATGCGCAACAGGTATCCCTCCCTGGCTGAGGATCAGCCATTTTAAAGAGCTCAAGCCAAGCCACAAAGGAATGAGTCATTGCCATCACATGGTATGGCAAAAATGACCAGTCACAAGCTATTTCGAGTCATGCCTTGATTTACCCCCACCTATTTTTTTCTGATGACTGGCCAAGGGGCGGACACACAAAACGGGCGTATGCATGAGTCCTTCAATGCCCTCCAGACTACGTCATCTGCGTGCTAAAATCTGATAGCCCTGCTCCACAACAGGGAGTAAACAAAGTGTGTGCTCTTGAGCGAATCTAAAAAGGCAACCTGAGAAGAGCCGTAGTTTGAGGACTCGATTAGGCATGATTAAGCAAAACCAGGGACATTTCCTTTTTCCGGAGAGACAGAGCAGATATTGGAGTTTGGAAGAGGGGTAAATGATTGGGAAGGGATGAATGCAGGAGGAAAGGGTGGGATAAGATCAAATTAAGCCTGCTTGGTGGGGTCTTACCTCTTTGAACTTAACTTTGGGCCCTGATCTTTTCCGCTTGGTGCCCTTTCCACCACAACCATTGAAGTGAATCCATTTTGCAACCTGCGGAAGAGGCAAAGGAGGGCGAGAGAAAGAGTAAGAAGGTGAGAGAGACAAAGAAAGCCATCACACAATACCTGCTGTATCACATTTCCAGCCCTATACACTTTCCATGTCTTGATTTTGACAGTTATGAAATAGGTTATCACAATGCACATATTCCCAAAGTACATAAAACTTCCATTTCTCAGTTTCTGCTCCATATAAACATCAAAGAAACACATTTAAAAACTGAAGGACAAGCAAAGAAGATACTTGTAATTTACACTGTAATCATTGTGAGAGGATTTTTTTCTCTCAAATACAGAACAAAAATACACCTTCAAACTGTGTGATATCCTCATTTAGCCACTGAGGGATGCTACAGGTACACAAAACAGCAAAGACTTCCCATGAAGACATTACAAGTGTTGTTTAAATAAATCAAACCCCGAGCACAAGCAGTCGCAAACACTCGACAGAAGCACCACAGACAGACAAGACTGATAAAAGTTTCCCAGACCTGTTATTATGTGTTGCACAATAATAGTAATTAACTCTGTAGTTACAAAAGCAGTGATACCAACAAAGTGCCTTATGGGAAATTTTAGAGTTTAAAGCTTAAAAAAGTGCTTTACCTCATCTTTGACTTCTTCCACTGCTGGAGTCTGTAACCATTCCGAGCTGGCGTCTCTCAGCCACTGAACGAGAGCAGCAGAATGTTGAGTGAAGAGAGAGAGAGAGAGAGAGAAAGAGAGTCACTTGTTCCTTTCTGATGGGAAATAACCGCTTGACACGACAAGCTTGGTGATGAGCAGCACGAGGGAAAGACACAGAGGAAAAAAACCCTCATTAAGTTGAAACAAGGCGTCAGCATTACTTGGAAGTTCTCCTCTAATATTCCAGTCTCCTCTAAGATCCTGCATACACTCACTCTGCACTTAACCTTATTATACCGTCTGCGCAGCGAATACCTTCCCTCTTACACAAGCGCTCGAAGAGAAAGAGAAGTGAGAGAGAAGGGAGGTGAGCGAGTAAGACATGAGGAGGAAGGAGGGAGGTGTAGAGATGAGGTGGACACAGGAAGGTGAAATAGAGAGAGAGAGAGAGTAGTGCAGACAGCAGTAGCAGCAGTAAAAGGTCTGGGAATGGAGCTTCATTGTAATCAACTGTGTTCACTCCCCATGCTACCGAGGAGGGGCTGTCTCTCTCTCTTTCTCTCTCTCTCTCTCTGTCACACACATGCAACCAAGCACACAGACTTCTCCCAGGGCTGCTGTTCTCACAAGGACTGTCTCTTTAAAACTGATGAGCCGTGTGTGCGTGGAGGTGTGTAAACACAAAGGCAGGTATAGTGACAGTCTCTCTCAGGTAAACAGAAACATTTGGGAGAAAAAAAACAGCATAAACAGACTATATTCTTTTACTACTTACAAAAAAGTACTGTACTGTGGTACCACGGTATATTGCCTCTAAAAGATGGTAATATCATGGTACTTTGTTATATACATAAAAAGTGTGTGAATAATAATCATATTTATATAGCATAGCATTCACATAATCATCTCCAATGTGCTGCAAAGAATATCATAATACCATTTTACTATGGTATGTTACTATGTATATGTTGGTATGTATATTTGAAAAACAAGGTTATGCTTATTTTTACAAGTGATACCACTTGGTCATTCATACACATTATCCTCCTAATTAAAAAGGTCTCAAAGGGCTAGATTTTCATATTTTCTAAAGACAATGTGGTGGGTGCTTGCCTGTGCATAAGTTGCCTCTGAAACTAACCACACATTATTGTGTCTCTTCATAAGTTTCTATGTCTGTCAAACTGTCTTTTTTGCATAACTTTATCAGCTATTTTGAGAAGTTAAAGAGATGTATGTATTTTTGTTACCCCTGAAGGGAAAGTCAATGTGTCTGTGTGTGTCTGTCCGTGACTGTTGTGCACTTTCGGGAAAGGAGAGTGGGCAGAACAGAATTTGACTCTTAGGCTGCAAACTGCCATTGTTAGCTTGGATACCACACATAGCTGTTTTATGGCCCAGATTGCCTGCCTTGTTCCCGGCACAGCCAGGCCTTTGTGTGCCTGCGAGACACTGCAATCATCCCCCTCTACCAGCTAAACTTGTAAAGTACGCACAAACACACTCACAACCTCCCATGGGTGCACTCAGACACTGACTGTATATACGGTAAGCGCAGTTTACTGTATTCAGACACCTGTATACGCTCCTAAACATGGTATGCTAAAATTGGAATTGAACAGTTAACAGTGGGCTGCTGTTTTGCGTTAGTGAAACGGGGGGCTTCTATTTCCAATGACAGACATGCTAACTGCTTTTGCATTTTCCCGTTTAAACTTAAAATGATTTTTGTCATCTGCTATCTGTTTTTATTATTTAATAATTATTATTATTATATTTATTACTTTTAGAACGTCTTTTATCTTTTAATTTTTATTTAATCTTTTATTATAATGTAATCAATTTTTTTTCACCGCAACCACTTCCCTTTACAGTTACCATGTATTGAAGGCCACACAGGCTAATTGGTTAATGCTATTTTAGTATTGTTTGGCATTTAATTTTATAATTAAATAATATAAATAAAAGTATGTAAAAAATTATAACTTAGACTACAAAACAGACTACAAACATTACAAACATTTCAAGTTTTTCCATTGGTATCTGTCAAGATGCTCCTGAGGGTGAACTTTACCTTGAACATCCACATCCTGGTCAAAATGTCCTTCAGTCTCCCACAATTCAGATTTCAAAATTCAGATTTGTTTCTGTTCTGTATGGAACAGCCACTTTTTACAATCCAAACAATCCAGATGAATATATCAAATTAAAGTAAAATGGTTTAGCAATATGTTGACTTGTAATTTTGTCACGACAGACAAGATTTTCCCTCATGTTACCTTTTAGTCTTGTTTTTGTTTAAAAAGGAAGCTGCCCAAGATTGGATTTTGTGCCTTAGTTGTTTTCATACGTACAAACACATACACACACTCTAATTTAGAGAGGTAAACAAATATACACACTCTCAAACTCCTTCCTTAGACACCCCCCCCAAACACACACACACACATATTCAATCCCTCTCAGTAGCTCTGCACCTTAACTTGCAGCTGATTGTTGAGGTGGCAGTAGGCTTGACATTTAACGAATTCCACCTAGCAGAGACACCTTCTATAAAACAAACTTAAAATTAGTCTCTGTGAATCTTAATGTCTTGTTCTTCCACCATTGCGAGTCAGCTGCTTTCCCGCTAATGATCTGAAAGATACTTAGCTTTTTCTTCAAAAGGTTAATGTCAGAATTAGGATTTAAGAAGACGCTCAAGCATGTCCTTTTAGCATATACCTGCAGCAAGTGGATTCAAAGGACATCATTCAGATTCACCCATAGACCCTGTAAACCTGTAAAACTGAAGGCTCTTTAAAGGAAAAACAGAGTTTTGTGGCTTTGATTTTATGTCTGTAAACTTTAAGGCCATCTAAATGCTAATGTATTCCAAAACATTTCACACATAGCATTCTAAAATATAAGCCCTTCTTTTAAAAAAAAGATTAAACATGATGACTCCAGTTGCACTTAATGTCTTTTTGTCCAATCAGATGGTTTTTAGAATAAGAATGTGCCTCCCCCATAACCTATCAGCAAGTAGAAGACCAGTGTTCTGGTCTACATTGGATATGTAAAAATAAATAGGTTTTATGTTTAGGTATGAAATGCGTCAAAATATTAAATATAGCTCAATATGCACATATTACTGACTAATGCTCCATCAAATGCTGTATTACAAAACAGCACAATGAAAAGAAATCATTTTTCCACATTGCATGTGTGTGTGTTTGTGATTGTTTATTGTGGGGTTTGACTATATCCTGCCATTATTTATTTAAAGGAATGTTCGAGAACATGTTTTTAAAGTCATAGTTATGGCGTGAAACAGGAAAAAAACAACAGGACTTTATCCAAAAGTTCCAGTGCTGGTTTTGGCACCCATGTGTTATTAGATCGAATAGCGGCTTTAAGGAAAATGGCACTGTGTGTCAGTCAGGCTGCCGAATGAGACTAAAACAAGCACAAAATTGTTGATTTGGTGCACTAGAATGGAGGGAAATGAATGCTGCATTCATTGCTTTTAGACAAACTCAGAAGGGACAAACAAATAGGCTTTTTGCAGTCTGCGCTGGTCGTCTACTCAAGATGTGAGATCATGTCATAAAACACAAAACTTCCACCCTGATGAAGATCTTCCCAGCCTTCAATGAAACAGATGGAAAACATCTTTCACACACATCCTCAGCAGGGTTAGCTGGAAACATTTCATTCAAGGTGAATCACATTACAAACTGTAAAAGATTGGCTAAATACCACAATAAACCAGATGAACACCGGACGCAGAAGACACGGCTTTACAGCTTCATATTAGCCATCGATGGTACGCTAAGAGCTTGTGGCAGCCCAGTTTAGAAACAGCTGACAGGTTAAATGGATCTTCAAGCGTGAGGGTTCATTCATGTCATTTTGGTCCTGGAGAGATATTTGTGTGTGCTCCACATTTGATTGCTCATGTAGAAATGGATTAAAATGATTTCACATTCTGAGTGACAGGCATGAAAGGTATGAGCAAAACATCTTTACATGTTGTGTAACGAGCCTGCTTTTATTCATTTTGCATAATCATACAGTTCTTAATCTGCCTCGGATAAGCAAACAGTTCAAAATAGATCTTGGCTTTCATAGTCTTACCTTTGGCATTTCTGGTGTATCTAGCCAGTCTGACAAGATGGTTTCAAGTGTGATGCCTCGTCTGAAAGAGAAAAGTAATACATTCAGCAGCAGTGCAGTTTCTATAACACAACTGGTAAAGTGAGGCACTAGCAATGCCAAGGTCATGGGTCTGAATCCCAGTGAACACACAAACTGGTTAAAAGGTACAGTATACCTTGAAAGTACAGTAAGTAGCTTTAAAAAGAATCTGCCGAATTCATAAATGCAATTACTGAAGAAGATCAAGGTCCTCTAGCAGTTTTTCATGTGCTGTACAACTAATGTATGTCTCATTAAAATTAAGCGTATACAACAGGAAGAGTATATTTAATGTATGTGACAATAGCATACTGATTTGTTTTACTGCACAACACTCCCCTCACACACCCATACACCCATTTTTTCTCTGGCTGTGATTGTCATTCACCGCTCACTGCAAATCAATCTTGTTAACTTGCAAAAGCGCAGACACGCGCACACACAAACCACATATAATCAACTAATGGACTGTCTCGGACAGGAACAGTGTGTCTCCAACACTTCTGGGCTTTTGACACGGCAGTTGAGCATGGTTAGGTGATGACAAAGGAAAGGATGGAAATTTCCACCTAGGCATGAGGGAAAAGCCCTCAGTGTCAAATCAAATCACTGAGCACACTGGATGAGGACTGCTAAATAACAGGCCACAGCGTGTTTCCAGTTGTTGCTGAATAAAAATGTGTCTCCATCTACACTTAAACGGGTTTAATAACGCATAAACTCTAATCAGAAGATCGTGTGAAGAACACGGAGTAGTACATTTTAAATGTGTCCTGAAATTATTGCTCATGCAGTAATGGCCAATGAATAACTTATGGGTCACTCAGAGATCATTTATAATGAAGGAACATGATTTCAGAGCATGTTGCATACTGCAGCACTCCTGTATATGATAACTCAATGCCCCCTTACAAAAACTCACCACGGTAATCATAGCTTAACTGTGGTATTTGTAGTTGTAAACCATAGTAGGCGCATGTAAAAACAAAATTGGCTGCTTGTTACTATTGTTAGATCACATACAACAATCGTTTCTATAAAACAAACACTAGCATTAGAAAAGAAATGGTCAGAAAAGCGGTGCTAGTAAAATTTGTGAAACAGCAAACTAGACATATTTAGAAACTACAGCTAGTTGTAGTTACAGAAAAAAATAAACTATTCCTTTACTACCTTAATAGATTTAGCTTGAATCTATGGTATTTTCTTCAAAACACTACAGTAACTACAGTTAGCACTGCAATGTAAAATGTACAGGACCTAAAAGCACATTCTGGGGAAACGGTACAAAATAATAATAAGAATTGTAATTGTGAATAGCAAAAGTTGTCTTCCCTATGGAAGGGTTGTTGTGGTTGATTGCCAGCTGTTTCTATGCGGCTGCCAGCATGCTTGCGTTGTTGTTAGGTGGTCGCATACTGGCTCAAGTGAAAAAGCTTACCCCAAATCTCTTTAATATTGTCATTCCTACAATACATATGGCTTCATTTCCCATTTGTAAGGTAAGTATGTGGGTCTTTTCTGGCATTTTATCATCTGCCAAGTAAAAAATCTTCAAGCAGCACTAATAATTAAAGTTGCATAATAGGATAATACTTTTAGCCAGTATTTGGAATTAAATCACTAAATCAAGTGAAGCCCAGATTTCCATACCAAGTGAAGCACACATTAACAGAACCCACCATGGACTTCTCTAACTGCGAGGTGGTGGAGGAGGAACGGTTTGCTATGGAGGCATTGGTCTGTCTTTGATCTGACACAAGAAGGCCCATCTGTGATTGTTTCACCACATCAATCCTCCGTTCTAACATTGGGCCTCCGTGAATGTTTACACTTCTGAGCAGCAGACACAAATATTGAACGCCCTTACCTTTCAGTTAAATGTAATTCAATCAATCGTCGGCCAGTGGCCACAACTTAATGAGGATATGGAGACAACACAAAAAGCCGGAGAGAGGGACGAAAAAGGAGACAGAAGATAAACAAAGAAGCAATAAAGACAGTAGATAATAGAGGATGAGATGAGAATGAGGCATTAGAGAGATGAGGGGAGACAAATGGAGACCAGAATGAGCAAAGTGGAAATTGTTGCATGCTGTCATTTTCTCTGAAAAAAAAAACACTGTGTTGGGTTTTGTGTTTTAGCATCTGCTAGCATAGCAGGTAATATGAAGTCGTAAAGGATAGCTGAGTATAGATACAGACAGACGTTTGGATTCTACACATATAATGTTAACAATGATAAAAATACCAGATCTACTGCAGACTTTTTACTGGCCTCAAAGCATTTAAATATATTAAAGAACGAAGAAGCATCTTCATATTTCAGCACTTCTTTGACCGTTTTAATGACAACAATGTCAACCTGTAAATGATGAGAGAGAGGAAGGAAGAAAAGTAAATATAATGACGGACAAGTCTGTGGAAATATACTAGTGGAAAAATCATTTGAGGTATGGCTGGAGAAGAAGGATGCCTGGACGGTCTGGTTCAGTTAAATACCGCCATCTCTATAATCATATTTTCTCACATTATAATGGCAGAGCAGTTTATGCTTTATTGAGCAACTAAAGAGCACACACTTCAGACAGCCAATGTTGACACTATTCTGCGTACCTGCTCACTGCAGGAAATGTGCCCAGAAGCATCCGCAGGAAATCCTAGAAAAGACACACTATGAATGGAGAGCAATGTCTGGATATTAAAGATATGATGAACGTGTTATTTTTTTAAACAAAAACTGAAACACAATGCAACTCTGTCCCACACAACACCTGCACAGCAGCATCTTTGCACAAGATACATCCATAAATTATGGGATAGGTTTTTTATTACTTAATATTTTCAGGTTTGAGTTCCATATTTGCATTCAGCATCCTTTGGTGGAGTTTTAGAAAGTTGGGAAAACTGCTGTATATCTTCAAACATAGCAAACAGTATTGGAAAACAATTGAGATGGTGGCTTATTAAATTTCTGCGCAAGCCTACTACCAATGCAGCTATGCGTCAAACCACTCCGCCTCAAATCAAGTCAAAGTAAAACACCTTGAGGGAAATTGGTGCATTTCTTCACTGATAAAAGCGTATGGAATGATGGTGAGAATGAAATAACTGAACCAAAATATGCATGTGCCGTCCAACGGCAACATTTGTGTTCTGGCTAAATTAATAGACGGCTCCTGAACAGAGCTCTCTCACCTGAGAGAGAATGAGCTTTCCGTGGAATTTTCTCACAAATGCTTTGATGAAGAGGAGGAACTTCTCCTCACCAACCTGATCAGCCAGAAACTTCAGGAGGAAGTAGCCCTGAGGAAAAAAAGGAAGGAAGGAATCTTCAGCCCAATAGCCTCCAGATGTCCCTGAGGAATCTGAGCTTTGCACTTTCCTACCTTCAGATAGTGAACCTGCATGAAGGGTTTTCCTGGGTTAAGGGCATGTTTCACCACAGACGCACCAGACTCGCTCACTTCCCCTGTCTTCTCTTTGTTGGGCCTGCGGTTCAAATGCGCAAACACGTGTAAACATGTGCACACAAATCACACTGCAGTCTGATAAGTGCTGCATCTACTGCGATCTAATTAGGATTGTACTGACATCAGCACATATTAAGCCCCCCTAACTGTTTACTAAATGTATAAGCAATTGCATTCACAAAACCATTATGTCTGTAATAGTTTCTTTGTCTGCAGCCCCATATATTACAGTAATGCTGCATTTGTATGGCTCTTAAGCACCAACAGTTTATAAGTGCACATTAGGTGTACTGTATAATCATATTAAGTCAGAAAGAAATGTACGCTTTAGAATGTTTTAGAAAATATGTATTGAACATGTATTAAAAGACAGTTAATTCAAAAATGATCATTAGGTCACTTAATCAGTCACTTAGTCATTTAATCTCACTGAAATAGTCACTATCTGAGAAATAAAGCTAAAGAAACAAATGAAAGAAAGAGAATAAATAAATGAACAAAAAAAGAAGAAGAGAGTCATACAGGTTTGGAATGACAAGAATATGAGTTAATGAACTAATGACCTATTCCTAGAAATAACCAGTTAATGGTAACATGAACTATTACAGATTTATACCTATATTTATTGGTCTCTAGGAACTTTCTTCTTGTTTCTAAGCATTGGTCTGACTAGACAGTCACGATTTACAGCTGATGGAGTGTTTCCTTCCTGCGTGTGAAGGTAGATTGTGAGAGACAAACAGAGCTTTGAGTGCTAGCCGTCTCAGAGTGAGATGATGACCTCGGTTAAAATCTATTGATCTGCTTCAAGAGATTAACTGGACTTGCCAATAAAAGGCTCTTGTACAAATTTTGTCAATACTCAGGCGCCGCTAACCCAGACAACAGCATTTTTTTTTTTGCTTTCTTTCTCATGCAGAAAAATAGGCGTGGATCTATAAAAGCATGCAGGAGGTGGGATGATACGTAGGCAGTGTTTTTTTTAAATTGGTCTGTTTTTGTTTGGTTGTTTGTGCCAACACAGATTTGACGCTGATAAACCTCAGTATAATTGATCACTCTCTAATGTCTTATCTGTGTGAGCACATCTATCCCCAGTGCAGGTCTACACTATCAAATTTCCTCTGTGAAATAAAGGAAGATCTGGGAAGAGGGACAGATGCTTTGCCTTATATGGAAGTCTAGTCTATGGAGATGTGAAAAAAAGTTTTTTTCTAATGGTTCTTAACAATAAATCTTTACACTAGACCAAAAAAATCACTGGTGTTGATCCATACAAAATAAACAATGCTGGGTGTTGTGGTTGGTTGCTAGGTTGTTGCTATGCAGTTGCTAAAGTGTTCCCAGTGTGTTGTAGTGCTCTGGGTAGTTGCTAAGGCATTACTAGGTGGATTTGTTAAGTCCCAAACCCTGAAATGGGCAGTAATAATAATAATAATAATAATAATAATAAACATTTGAAACCCACCTGTAATTTCATCAAATATCGCATGCGTGAGTTAATCATGTTAACTTCACATTCACTGGTGAATGTGAACCGGTGTTGACGGCAGTACATTATTGACGCTTACATTTGGTTTTCCTCTAAATGTTTTCCTCTCCTTCTGTATGGGAGTGATAAGAGGGAGCTCCCTTAAAAAGAACACACTATTTCTCCCAGTCACACAGGCTGTGTGTGTGTTTTTGTGTAGGTGCCCAAAGTAATAAAAAGTGTGACAGGTTTTCATTGAAAACAAAGGTGACTTTCTCTTTTGAATGAATGTGTAAATAGATGAACAAATAAACCGATACTCTTAAGTACTGGTGGGCAGTGTGTCACAATCAATGAGAATCACTATCGCCCACCCAGTGTTCCCTCTTATTGGCTGATGTTTAGGTGTTAAGAATCTATGTTAGGAGAACCACATTTGACTTCTTTGATTCTCTGATCAGTTTATTCTTTCTAACTTCTACTGTACATGCTAAAAATGCTTTAGATTTAGCTTACATGCTTTCTTTGATGGATTATTACTCATTAGAAGTTACATGATACCTCTATTTTTTATTCATAAGGCAAGCATATTTTCTGTCTGCACACTTTATCCCTGAGATCATAATGGGTGTGGGTCCCTCAAAGAGAAGGAAGGGCCAGACACACTATCAGGTGTGGATCCTCTGAAACATGCTGGCATGGTGACAGCTGAATACTCTATAACTTTAGAATACTCCATAAGCAAGCTCTATATCTCTATCACACACACTCTAATTGTTTCATTCTTAAGAAGTTAAGCCAGTGGTAATCTACTCCTACCTGAGTTGTACATTAAACCTCATAACCTTCCATGTATTGTGCTCTTTATAGGAGAACATTGCGTCACATCTTATATCAAACATTACTCATGCAATGACATGTTCTAAATTATTCTGTGCGGAAAGAAAGGTCAGCTATTTCAGGCACTCCCATAAATCAATCTTCAGCAGACCTGGAAATCTAATTGGATATGGTTTTTCAATATATGGAAATATATTGTTTCCTAAACAATCGATTACACATTATACATTGCTTATTACTTATTGCTTTGTCTTAAACTATTTTGACAAATTTTAATGCACCAAGGCACCCCAAAGAGTATTATTTTAATAGGTATGGGCAGTCAGACCTGAGGACCTGCAGCTCTTCTTCAGAGTTCTGCAGCTCATCGCTCAGCCTTCTCCAGCGCAATAGAGCCTTCAACTGTTTTTGCTCCACAGATTCTCTCCAACCCAGCTGATAAAGAGAGAAACAGAAGTTTATGAGTGTAAACACAAACAAATGTGAACCAAAGACCAAAGTGTCAAGTGTGTCATTTAGTGTGTGCACTTAAAAAACAAACAGAATTGCAAAACATAAAGACTGTTTTCAAAAATGCTTCCAGAACACTCCTCATGTCTGCCATTGGTCAGGCAAACAGATAGTCCCGCCCCAGACTCATGCAATTGATTAAGCCAATGTTTCTGTATAGGTCTGTTGCTAAACAGACTGCATTTAACATTTAATCTTTCAGGGGTTTTTTGCCTTTAGAGAGGCAAAAGGAAGCAATAGGTATCTAAGCCATGTGACACAAGCCAGTGACACAATGCCAATTAGCCTGATACCTGCTGAACCTGAGCCCAGAACACATCTTCTAAATAGGTGGCGAAACCCTCACTGATCCATTCCTCTGTCCAATCCCGTGCCCCGATAGCCAGCCCAAACCAGGAGTGGGCAATTTCATGGCACAGCCTCGCCCCGCAGAGGTTTTTCTCACCCGTTAACACGCTCTGAGACAGGAACACGATATGTGGACTGGAAAATAAGATGCAGAAGAAAACAGAAATGCAAGCAGGCTATCAAAGGAGACTGATTCATTTCAGCATATAAAAAGAAAACAAGATTTGCAGTGTAGAAAAAATAACTAGATTGGATGTCATGGCTTTATTTGGTCTACTTACAAATCATTGGTTATAATGTTACTGCGGGTACTTGAAGCTCAGAGCCTCGGCTTCAGCTCTGATCTAGTTATAACATGTTATAAAACTCAGCCACCCTGAAAGAACATCGAAGTGTGGGATTTTCTCACTCCTAGCCAGACTGTTGTTAAAGAGGTGGAGCTCTCACCCAAAATTACGTCTGTTCACTGCCAGTAGATTTCAGAGTAGCCACTCGCACCACACCCTTCCCCAAACAATCCGGGTGCGTTTGCTAATACCAGCAAATTACAAGATGTGTAACCATCGTCAGATCTTTCTTTCACTGTAAAAAGCTCTTAACAACAAGAGCGTTAGCTGGAAAACCTGGCCAGGGTAAGATAAGGTGCTTTTTTCCAACTGTGCTTAAAAACATGACCTCAGGATTCAGATTGCACATAAAACCACAAGAAATATGGCATTGTTTGCCTCCTCTCTCAAAATTACCTTGAGTGACCTTTTCAATCAGATAGCCTTGTGTTTTCTCGTACAGCAAATAGGCTGTTATCAAGACCATGTTCCAAACAAAGTTTCAACATGCCAGGGAAAACAAACCTGTTTCATTTTTGCCATCAGGCATCAGCTCAGCCATATAATAGTTTTCAAATATGACATACACTGTTGCAGATAGCCGGGAGCAGATTCGGTACACAAAACGAAATTCTATACACCTGGTGATTAAAAAATCTGAGTTTTATGAATGTCTTTTCACCTTCACATTGCCTGGGTCTTTAAAGAGGTTTTTTCCCCACTGTTGCTTTCTTTACACAATGACCACAGCAACCAGCAGGAAATCAATAAAAAAAGTTGGCCTTGACTTTGAGTTGAAGGTGGCAGGCATGCCTTTCATTTACATTGTTATGGTTCCCTGAAGTCATCAACATGTTATTTTAGCTTAACTTTATGTGCTCCAACGCTTTCATAAGTCAAGCTGAGGGACTAGCTCAATAAAAGTGCCCAGTCTCTGGATAGAGATAAGAGAAAAAAGCTCAACAGTGTTGGGAAGAAATGTTAAAGAACAGAAGCCTGATGCTGTCCAAATTTCCAGAAAAAGCAGCTACAGAACCTCATCTACAGTATATGTTCCACAGATGTGGAGCAACAGTCTGCTGTTACGTTGATATTGGTATAGGTGTTGCCAGAAGCAGTAATCGGCACTCCCTGCAGTTCCTGTCAACAGCATACAAAAAAAACTCTCTTTATGGCTTAGTACACTTCATAACATACAAAACAAACATTTAAAAGTGATGTAACTTTAGCAAATATTAAAATTTTTATGCAAAAGAAACTGTTGTGCAAAGTAATCCTACAGCATACATGACCTTTGACCTTTTAAAGCTTAACTTTTAAAGTTTCCAAAGAACATTTAATGCAAGCGTTTAGAAGCAGAAGTGTGAAATTCGATTTTTGTTAAAGCATTTACATGACTTTTTCTAGTACAAATATGTGATATTTAACTGTACATTTGTCAAAATGATCATTAAATTATCAAGTTATTTTGAAGGATATCTCTTCAATACGCACAAGCAATTACACATACATGGATAAACTAATGCAACAGGTCTTGGGAGACGCATTAGAAAGACAAAAGTATGTTTTTCCATCCAAAAACAGGATAACCAGATGCCCTGTAATTACCAGAGGAAATAGAAAGTGGAATGTAATAGGTTTTCAAACATCATATTCCCAGAGTAGAATTCCAGCTCTATGGAGGAGGGAAACTTGATGGGAACAAATCATTCCTATCTACATCCAGATTCATTATGCTTATTGTGCCATATCTAATTGTAATTTCTTTGTATAAGCACCTTCTGCGGTTCCAGTCCTCAAACAATGGCTACCATTCTACAATTAACCGTATCCAAAAAAGAAAACATCTGAAGCAACTGCATGTTCAACAGAGAATCCATCTAGCCCGAAACAAGTCTAATCTTTTTAATGGCAATGTTATAAAACAAAGACACTGGCACAGGTCAAAAGCGGTTGTACAGTACATGCAAATTAGATGATGCAACCGATGTCTGCTGCACATGTTGTATGTTTCAACAGCTGCCCTGTTGTTTGTCTGCACTTGGCAAGCGAATCTGTGAAGGAGGATCTTATAACTGGCCTGCATACTTCCTGTGTAAATATGACCTATTCTTGTTGAGGAAGGACCTACAAGAACTTCAAGAAACAGAGTTTGGTAGGTGGTGATACACTTCAACTTTTAACATTTCAACTTTAACCCTTATTGTTTATAACAACAAAGAAGGCACGTCCCTGCATCTTGTCTTGCTAGAGTGTTACACATCTCAGGCACATCTGATATTCTCATTCACCTTCATCAACCACGTTTGAGTTAAGAAACTGAGGTTTGCTTTCACAAGTGATGAGCTTTCTTTTTATTATGGTGTTGACACGGTAGATTTATAGGAAACAAAAGGATCACAAAGACAAATTTAAACAAATATAACTCTACTGGTGGAATACCCAAGTCTTTAGATGACTTGTTTAAGGGCTCAAAGGTTATAGATCCACAATAATACAACAGCAGTAACATCTAACTGTTACTTCTATAATCTGCCCAAGAGTAAACATGCACGGCCAGCTGTGTGGGCTTATTAGAATGATAAAACTGGCAGAACCTTTAAAAACCCAATGGATCTTCCATTGGTTCCTTCTCTTTCTCGCTTTGAGACTTTAAATAGGTGGTACTCCTGTCTAGACAGTAGATTACTGAGGGGCTGCAAAATGAGGTGTGATTCTCTGTAGACCTAGTGGGGCTCTGTTTGCATGCCAGTCCTTTTAAGGGCCGATCACACGTGTCAAACACGAAATCCCAAGAATAAATACCCACACAGAGGCCACTGCTGCGGTGGGACAATTGGGATTTGCAAACACAGTCTTGAAACTAGCTTTTATCACTAAGGCCTGCTACAGATCAGCAGAACAATGTAATCCACATGCTGACGTACTACCTACCAAGTGGGAATGATGGAGAATGGAACCTCACTTGCATCGCTGGTGGTGTTTATCGTGTAGTGCCTCCTGGCAGTGCTCTAACTTGATTGCACCACATTAGTGTTTCAGATACTTGTTGAAGAGCGTGTGTAAACAGAGCCGGAGGCACTCATCAGTGCCAGAAAGGCTATCCGGAATGAGAAGCAGCAGCAGATGTTTATGTAAAGCGTAAGGCTTACAGTATGCAAGACCCCATTATGTAAGCGTCCTTGCATCCTGCAGCTATTCTACGCAAGCTTCCCCTATTTTATGCGTGAGACCACTGGTCAAGAATGCAGATTTTTGGCATGTGTGGAATGCTGGACGCTGTATATTCTGTTTAACCCTATTTTAACCCAAATTTGAACCCTATTTAATTTCTTATTGTTCATTCTAAATACAAAGTCTTTATCTTGTTGTGCATTAGTTTTTATTCCATAAAAAGCCTGTTTTTTTAGCCTGTAAGTAAAATTGTTTTTACCATTTTGCCTTTAAATTTTTTTTTATCATAAGCAAGTAGATCGTGAGTGTTTGAATGGTCCATATACATATGAATTGAACTCCACAAAGACACCAATCTGTCTAATGACATCTGTCTAATTCTGCAACCATTCTGTTTAGTGTATTTCTCACAGGATGTCAGGAAGGAAGAACGATTAGCTCAAATCTAGCAATAGCACTATCTCATCGTCTGCAAGACACGTCTAACATTTCCTTGTGGTTAGTTTTGTTATATTTTTGTCTGGTCGGAGGTCTGGGGAGGCAGGGTGGCTTTCTTGGCTCTGAGAATCAGATGAAATGCAGTGGCAGACACTATTATAGTGTCACAGAATGATTCAGTGCACACATAACAGGGACATCTGCCCAGTCTTTGAATGGGCTCATCCATTCTGCATTTTTGTATGGTAGATCCTCCTTCAGGGATGCTGGGTAATGGTGCCCAACTTTAAGTTTTGCTCCAGTTTACCAGCTTCTGCTGCCACTCCTACTGCCTTAAATCAGCCCCAGGGCCAAATAAACTTTCTTTGTGTAATACAGATTGATTCGTTTAGACTTAGTGTCTGTTCCTCAAAGCAAAATCCCTTTGGGCCTACAGAATGGGGTAAACTTCTCAGAGACTGATAAAACAAGGAAGCAAAGGCCCCTGATAACAGGGCAGGAATGTAGTAATAATAGCAACTTGCTCTCTAAAACGGACACTGCTTATTCATATTTGAAGCTTTTAAACAGAGAAGGGAAAGAGATTTGGGACATACTTATGTTGCCTTCAGGTGCACCCGAGATGCTCTTACGTTCAAGATGTTAATACAGTATAAAATACTCACAAACAAAACGTGAAAACGAGAGCAATTGTTTGTTAACTTTGATATTATAGTGTCATCTTAGAAAGTAACTCACTTTTTACTCGTTACCTAAAAAAACAGTAAACCTGATTAGGACAACACGTTACTCCCTTTAAAAGAAAAAAATAGCCTATTATTAAATATTGCCTTACTATTATTGCCTAGAATTACTGAGCAGGCTTTTAAGTGCACTTCTGTGCTCTCCAGGTGTTCTTTCTTTCATTCGCAGGAGCTTTAGTGCGCACATGCCAAAAAGCAGGACAGAAAAGTCGCTCTGTGGATGTGGAGAGAAAAATATCTCATCCTTGACAATTTGATTAACAGCTGTCTTTCGTGCCAGAGTCCCCCGTCTGAAAAACACACTCTGTCACACACTTCTTAAGTTACTCAGCAATCAGAGAGGACAGAGAAGAAAAAGTAAAGAGGCAGAGAAGAAAGAGCCAGAGAAAGGGCTATTTAAGTGCCGTTATCTCAACCTCCCTAGTTCCCTGACTTGTCCAGCACATTCCAAAAGCTTCACATCCTTTGCCCACATTACACATTTCACCCATGAGACTCTGCTTTCCTTTCCTGATATAGTAATTTTAGGGCTGCAGGAAAAGCTTGTAAGCAAACAAATGGGCTTTAAGCTGACATAACCAAATATTAGGCCTCAAGCACTGGACAATGTATGAATGTATTAACCTTAAACATGGTCCAAAATGAACTTTGGCAGGTGAACTGAGAACTATTATTGTTTAATTAAAAAAGCAGAATTTAATTTACCTCTAAACACTCAAAATACCGAAGGATTAGCACTAAAAACTTCAGCCAAAGTATCCATTTACAAAGCTTTTTGTTGAAGCTGACAGACATGATGCCGAGAAGTGTTGCTACTTCATTGTTTGGGATACTCGAGTGCAGCCCAATCACAATATCTAATCAGACCTTCCCGTTCGGTATGAAAAACATATAATATTTGAATAGGCCCAAACCAATTTCAACAACCAAAGGCACAATCAGACTGATTATAATGAGGGTATTTCATGCGGCTTCAAACTCTTATAAACAGCAGATATTAAAATGTGAGCATACATTTAAATAATATTTTTGCTTTTTCATTACCCTTGGTCCAAATAATGCCTAGGATTCAATGCAAAAATCCAATAATTCATTTCATGGTGTTGTACTATAAGATACTCTGGTGATTGAGGATGTAAGAAGGATGATTAATGCGCCTTTAAAATCCAGAATCCCAAATCTGCTGTATGTGGGTGGTGCATATTTTGAAGGGGAAATTTGTATATTGTTATTTTTTAAAGAGTTTACATAATCATCAGTGCTCTGAATACCAAAATCATTTTAAAGGCGATTTTTCATACTCTGGTTAGGAATACATTTACTGAAACTGAGTTTTATTAATGCTGTGCGTGTGCTGACTACTTCAAATAGTGAAATATAAAGAGTAGCTGCCCCCTGAGGCTGAAAGTCTCAAACAGTCTGGGCAGAATTTTACCACCTGCTCTTTCCTTCAGCTCCAGCAAATAAAGTTAACTTGTAAACTTTATTTTTTCCCCAAAAAACGCTCAAAGGCCATAATGCAGATGGAGCACATAATTCACTCATAATGGGTTATAGTTCATTTTGACTCAAACCTTGAATTGTGAGATTTGCACGGCATGCTAGTTTTCTGCATATATCTCCTCAACTCATTCTAAGACTGCGCTAACAGGCTTTATAAGGTCAAATACTTGTCTAAGCAGTAGTGTAATTGCTATGTAATGGGCCGAGAAAAGCTATTTATATAATGTAATGTTAAAAGTGCACAAAATGCACTTTAACTGGATTGACAATTGCTAAGAATTAGAATGTCTGCGTGTAGGAGAGCCAATGTATGCGTAACATTGTTGAGGATAATTCAAAAACAACCCAGAATACCTTTCTCGTTCCAAGGAACTCACGGCCACTGCATGTTTTGTATGGCTCTCTTATTGAACATGTCTAGCTTAAATATTGAAACTCTGCTCATGAGCTGACAATCTGAATCAGGTGTGTTAGGAAAGACATTCAAAACGTGGACTGGAATTGAGAACAGCTGCTTTAATCTTTATGTGCAGTTAATTTGAATCACTGGTGGTAAGCTTTTCGTACCATACATCAACAAGCCAGTAAATACTTTATACATGCTTTGACAGCTATAACAATACAAGCTTTGATATCTACATAAAAACATCAGTAGTTGAAGTTATTACCCACCATCTTTGTGAACACATTACTGATATAGTGTGGGAACATAACACAAAAAGACCCTATCGGTTTTCTCAGTGCTGTGGAAGGTTTCAGTCTCTTTGAAAAATAGGCAATGCCCATATTTGCACATCTAGCATAAAAAGTATTCCAACAATGTCCTTCTCTGGTGCAAAAGAGGTGTTAGGGGATAGAAATTAACTGCCTTCAAAGTTAAGGAAAGTGCTGTGCCCTTCCTGTGCGTCTCCAGCAAATACAGTGCATGACGTGCCGCAGATCTAAGATACGAAACTCTCTGCGTGGTCATTTCATAGCCACCACAGTCTAGACCTTCCCTACGTGATCAGTCAGCAATACACAGGATGGAATGCTGATGACATTTCTCACAAAAATATTTCCTGGGGCTTCATAAAACCTGTCATCAGATTCCAGAATTTCATGAATCATATTCAGTTCAACTGAATCAGAAATCAAGCCAAGAATAATGTCCCCTGGGAGCTGCACTTTTGTTCACTGGGACATCAGTCATGTGAGGAAGCAAAACACACTATCAGGCTTGCCCTTTCTTGACTTCATAATCTTTACTTCCTGCCCTCCAGAGAACAACCAGCACTACCACTGCCACAACCAAAGCTGCAAATGAACAAGCACGATATAAAAGCAGATATTGGCCAGGCCCCAAGGATTTGGGCCCACATACTTCCCAATTTTTAGATTAAATAGCTCTTGTCTCTGAAGTGTTTCCAGGAGCAAATGGCTTTTGTTGCTGGGAATAAACCACACATCCTCTCCCACATCCTGGGGGATCGGCATTTCAAAGTGCCCCTTCCCTCGGCCCCAAAAGTACTTTGTTGATCACTCTTTTTGGTCTGATTTGGCTTCATAAATGGCATGGTGGTTTATACCATTCCCTAGAGAAGGGACAACCGGCTGTCTACTGCTGTGACCCATAAAGGGCAGAGGAGAGAGAGTGCAGTATCCGTTTTTCCCACACACAAACATATTTCTGTCATCAATTGGCAGCTCTTGTAGGGAGGCCAATAAAATCTAGGTGTAATAACATGGTGGCCATTACTATAAGTAAACATTCTCCAGACCCTCTCATCCTGACTCCTGTGCTTCACATTACCTCAAGCAGAAACGGAGTTATCTTATTTAGGAAAAGAAACAGAAGTGACCGCTGTTAGGATGTATGCCCAGTGCTAATTACAATGTGACATTTTCTTCTGGTAAGTAGCTGGAACATGTCTGGGGCACCATGTGATGGCCTCTTATCCTGTGGAATACTTATTCCTGGACAGGGGGATGCCGGAAAATACAGGTACACCTATGGCCACTCCAAGAGCAATCTTACCTAAATCTAAAGAACTGCTTTACTGAAAACTGACAGATCTCCCATGGTTTTACTGATATTCCATATCAAATTCCAGTTGAGTTAACTGAGACTATTATGTTTGGTATACTGTACATACAAACAAATGTTTCTGCACAAACATTCCATTGAAAAGTTTCCTAAGCATTGGACTTTAAAGCAAACTGATGAAGAATTAAGAAGCCATTTAAGACATCCAACAGGTGATTACCACCTTAAGCCACAAAGACTACTAAACAAACAGTGTGGTCAGCCAAAAACACCATTTAAATCAGCCAATTCGCAAACCATGTGGCATCCTCATGAGTCCTTTTCATTTGAGACCTCTGCTATGCAGACTTAACAAGACAGGACACTGTTCTAGTCTGAAACTGGTGATGGGATTCCATAACATCTTGCAAATATGTAATGGTAATGTAGTTTCTACTTGCAAATGAAACAGAGATTAAATAAGCCTTTTCAGAATCATGAATTTCATAAATGTAGCATTTACCTGGCCATGCCCAGGCTGGAGAACCCTGAAGGAACAATGAGAACATCTATACGTTGGAAGGGATGGACACCAAGAACAAAATGGGCCGCAGACAGACAGAGGGGCAGGAGGGGTAGAACCATGTCTTCTGCCCTCTGCAGGTGATGTGGTGGGGCAAAAACCCGGTGTGGAATTACAGTCTGTGTCCTGGCAGTGCTGACCATGAAGCGACATGGATAATCCATGTGGGAGCAAACATATTGTTCATCACCTTCCTGTTCTAATGAATGTCTTAGATTCTTCTGACCCTGGTCTGAAGGTCCAGACTGTGAATTGTCCAGAGAATCACTGTAATTTGCAGAAATCTAAATCAGATTTACATTTACTAATGCAAATACCAGTGGTTGCAGGGAATCAACATAATAGGGCTAAATCTTTAGGCTTTAGTTTTGCATAAATCAAAAATGCAGAAACAAAATCTGTATGTTAAGCATACTGAATAAATGGCAGAAGTTTCATACTTATGTTAAAGGGCCCAGAATAAATCCTAAACAGGTAATTATTACATAAACAGTTGATTTTATTAACTTCAATCTAAAATTACATTTAAGTAAGATGAACAACTTACATGGGTGCTTTTACATGAGGTTCTTCTGTTTTTTTCACCTGGAAGTTGGGAACCTTTACACCAGCCTCTAACCACTTACCTACAGCTATAGTAAATGTGGAGGCTGGCATTGGCATTGTAACATAATATTCCCACTGCAACACACCTGACAAACAAAGTAAGATAATGTCATCAGCATTGTTTATACTGATACTGTTAGCAGCTGCTGAGTAAGGGGTTTTAAATCCTACCTGTCTCTGCAGGCTTGGGTAAGGCTTGATTTTCACCACTCATTAGAACAATGTAATCACATGGCGCCCTTACACTTGCTTGCCATGTTGACATGGCAACAGGTGGTTCCTGGCATGGGAAGAGGGCTCGGTTGTTGATGGGAGAGCCCATGGTATATACACAGCATCTAGAGGTAAAAGATCACCCGTGATGTCAATGGCCTATCCTGGGAGTATGCATAAATTTGTGGTTGTATGTAAATATCTTAAACACACCTGCCATCCTGGTCTATTGTCCACCTCACAGAGCCACCTGTGGGCTTTGTTTCATACCAGATTCTGAGAGCACATGGGAAAGCTTGGGGTGAGTTAACCCCCTCCTTCCTTATCTGAAGACTCCATTGGTCCATGTGGAACCGAAGAGGTTTTACATTTAGGGCTGCTGGAGAACGACTGCACTGGAGATATAGATCTTGTTGCTGTCTCCAGCAGGCTGAAGGCAATGAGATAAGCCTCTGTACCAGACTGGATGATGGATGATCATCATTTGCATAACATTTGTCAAGTTCTTTTATATCAAGTACTGTGGTTACATCCAGCTCTTCCACTCTGAACACCACCAGGTCACAGCAATCCAGCACCAAGGTGAAATCTTCACTCTCATCATCCCACAAGACGTTATTGATGTCACTACCTCCACTTAGATGTGACGGTTTCTTAGAGGTAATTAACTTATTTGGCTCAGGCATGCTGAGTGAACTTTCGTCATGTTGTAAAGATGGTAACTGAGATGTGTCACATACTGGTGAGTTATATCCTGATGATATAGATTCTGTTTCACCTTGTTTGCAAAAACCCTTACTGGGTTCCAGAAAAAGAGCAATACTGCCACCAATGACCTTCTTTTGGAAGTGAACAGTCAGGTCAAGTGCATAGTGTCGAACAAGCATGTGGGTGGTGTTAGCCCGCAATGGTAGATCATCTTTATTAGGGTCTAGATCAGGGTGTGGGTTACTTTCCATGCTGGGCAGAATCAGATCTTGAAATCCGAGTGAATTATCTTATTTGCAGTGATGTAAACTAAACGGCATTCACACAATTTCCTCCCTCACAACAATTCCGCTCAGTCAGTCTGTATTTTGACCTGAGTAATTTAATATTCCGAAATTAAAAATGTTAAATCATCATGTAAATGTATCTAGGTGTCTTTAAGGTATGTAGATTACAAATTTACAGCAGTCTTCTGCTATAAGACTAAACACAACTCTTTAGTCATGATGAATATCCCTTCATCAATAAACATAATTACTTTATGTAAGTGCTAAATAAGTACAAATTATATAGTTGACATGAACAGTGTAATATGATGTATGATGTAATGTGGACTCTACATCTTAAACTATCTGAAGACTTTCGAATAGCAAACAAACTAAAAGGTGATTGAAAATAACCAAGTAATGACTAGTTCCTAGGTACTGCTCCTAGTACGTTGTTAGGTACCTGTATAAGAACAAGAGAATGCTTACATGTATTTTATTAGCCTGCAAATAAAGCATTTTAAAAGCAACAGGGCTCTGAAGTCATGTTTCCTTTCGGGCAAAGACAGAATAGAACAAATGGTGCTTAAATTGGGAATCTGTAACCAGCGGCACATAACCGGCTCCTAAATCATTCACACAGACATCATCACTTACTGTAAATAATTCTAAAGTTACAGTTAATAGCTGCTACTCTTAAGAGTAATTACTATGCGATGCACTTTATAATTCCCATACAGATGTGTATCTTAAAAATCAACATTAAATACAGACGGGCAGATTTCCAACAACTTTAATATAGTTTTTTGTTATTAAATTGGAATTCCCTGTTGCCTCTTATCATTCTTCATTTCTGTTCGGAAGAAAACGTGCAAAAAAACAACAGCAACATAAAGCTAAAGGTTCATTTATAGATACCTAAGATTGTTTCACGAACCTGTGTCTCCCTGTAACAGAACCTATCACACATTTACAGCCGCCGACACGGTGTCGCATTCAATTTACGTCATCACGTAGCACCAGGAAGTAGAGCTGGATCTCATAGGATTTACCTTTGCCTATGATCTACATATATACAGATTTACTAATAACGCCACTCCAACTCCAGACGTTGCTATCAAATATATTAAATAATATAATGAATATTTACATACAGTGCTGGTAGATTACTTGGGAATTGTAATCAGTTATTGATTAACTGATGAATTACATGACAAAATTTGTAGTCATTTACAATCCCTTAGTTTACACATTTTTTGGTAATTTGACCACTTTGATTACATTTAGATTACTTTATTAATATTATTATTTATCATGAGAAAGCCTGGTCTATTACCTAAACATTTTTATCTTTGAGAAAAACTCAAAGATAAAAGTATAAGAAAAACTGTGTATTAAAGTGGTTAGCTTAGGAAAAAAATTAAAACTGTATTTTAAAATATAAAGTATTATTAATTACAAGTACTGATTATCTGAAATCTGATTACATAATCCAGGCTACATATAAGGCACAGTTACTACCCTGCACCGGTTTATACACTGTAAAAAAACTGCTGCCTAAAATTTTTACGTTTCATCAATTTGGCTACACAAGGCATTTTAACTCATTCTCTGTAATCTTGACTGGTTCTAAGTTGCTGTAACTTAGTAGATAGTTGGAAAACTACTTAACCTATTTTTTTAAGTTATACCAGTCAGGATTTTAAATATTACATTGAAATGACTTGTATAGACAAATTAATTAAACTTAAAAATTTAAGGCAGCAAATTTATTTGATAGTGTTATTAATATATAATTTAATCACAAAAGGTTATAAGAATGTAGTATTTTATTTAGAAGTGCATTTTAATAATTATAAAAATTACTTTAAAAAAATGTATTTATTTTGTGCTTTCAGAATGCAATAAAATCATAGTAACATAGTAATGACCTATGCACAAAGATGTCAACAAAACCAACAGTTATGACGTTTTACAGCAGCAATATGTAACAAATGAGATTTTAAGATCTGGAAACAATAACAGCACAACAAAGCCTATATACACTAGTGCAAATTGAGAAAATATGATTAAAGAATTAGTTATTCTTAAATAAGGACTGTTTACTGATATATTTTACGGGAATATTTAGGGAATGATTTTGGTATGTATTTTTCCACTATTTCCAGTCTTTTATACATCCAAGTAATCCATTTTCAACTGATGCTGATTTTTGAACAATCTGTCTCTATATACTTGATTTATTTTTATTTTATTTTTAGTCATGATAACAATAATGGAATAGCCTAAGCATCTAAGAGCAAAATATTTTCTACAAATAAAATGCAGCTATATATACAAAACAGTACATCATAAATCTCTGCAATTACAATATACATACAATGAAATTAAGGAATTGGGAAATTATGATTTATACAATATTAGCTGTCTGTAAACAGAAATAATGATGTGATTTCTTTCTCATCACATATCCAGCTGTCCTTAAACACATTTAGTGACATTTTGGAAAATTGTAGTCCATTATTCTAGATCACGTTATCCTAAAATTTAGGATTTTTCATCACCTGTAACAAGTCCCTCAATATGTTGAAGCATACGGAAGAAGATTCGAACCATGAAACAGAGAGCAAGTAAAAATAGAAAACAAAAACAGAGACCTACAGTACAGAGAAAACTGACCAGCTGAGGTTTTTTGTTCTTAAAACAATAATAAACAAATAAAACTTAAGTTTTACATCATTTAAAATATCTTCCATATATACAGAATATAACAATCTGTGATATTTTCAGGGTTTTTTTAACCTGTGCATGAAAACTCTGCTTGAGTAATCTAAATATCAGCTGACAGAGCTGTTTCCTGGCACACTGCAACATCCTTCCCTTGGTATTCTCTAGAGGTCATTCTCTTGACATCATGAATTTTCATCTTGCGTCCGTCGGAGACTATGCCGTTTGAAGGAATCTCTGTTACAAACACAACATGGAATAAAGGTTTATAGCAGCAACAACAAAATTAACAAGCAACAGCTCCATAAAGACACCTGCACTGGGCGATATGACCGTCCAATCATTATCCACGTTGTTTACAATTAAACAGTCAATGTTTGACATTGACAACCATACTTACAAACAGGTGTAAACAAGTATTCAAGGTAAAATCACTTTTCTAACTCACAACAGTAAATCCCATAATAACAGCGGCAGACAATGACAGTAAATATTCTGATTTTGTATTGTGTAGTATCTCATGTTTATTGAAAAACTCCTGTAGCCAAATGCCCACGTCAACTGAAGTGACTCTTAAAATGTGGGTCCTGAAATTTAAAGGAGTCACTCCAGTTCACTTTCAGGAATAAACTGTGTGTAAACACAATTTTATTTAGCATTCCAAACAGGATTTCCAATTATATTCTGCAGCTGAGTGAACAGAGCTGTTGAAAACTCACTCCAAAAAGCATGAAAATTAGAAAATTTACTGAAAACAAAAGCATTATCCATCATTCACTGATTAAGTCAAAGGTGAAGTACAGCAGTCGCTGATGTACCGATTCTCAATACGGGGTTTGATGACGGGTTTGTAGAGCTCAGGGATTTTTCTCTCCAGCATGGGCCTCAGGTTCTCTCTCAGTTTGTTGTAGTTTTTCTTCATCTCTTGCTGGTACTCCTTCTGATCGGGGGTAATGAGTTGCTTGTTCTTCTCCACAGCCTCTCCACACCTGCAGGTATGCAATCACAACCAGAGAAGCCACACAAGAACTTCAGCAGAGGACTACAAGATAAATAATTAGTGCAATTAGCAGCATTTGGACAGATATAGTCAAATGAGTTTGATGAAGAGAATAAAAAGAACCAGTTTTCCCTTTAATTCACAATCTCTCTCAAAGCGGAGGGCTCAAAGGGAACGTTGAGAAACAACAGCGCAATCATACTGTAAACATTTTATTTAAATGTCATATTGTAACACTTTATTGATGTTGACACCATATTAGTGCTAACAAATGTAAATGTTGACCTTTACTACTGACAAAACAAGCGCAAATAAATGTAATAATAAACACACACAATGTATCTGTTTAAAGTGTATCGTAAAACATAGTCTACTATGTATTAAGGGGCTATAACGTCTTGGCATAAATGGCGGAAAACTGGCTGGAGAAAAACTGTGCCAGCTTGGATAGATTATGGAGAAAATAAACATATTTTAAATTACAGTAAATATTTGTCTGCGTGTTGGCAGCAGTTAAAGACCAGAATCTGACATTAACCTTTCCATCTGTAAAAAGTGATGTATAATATTTCCACACAACTTACATATGTCCTGGGAAAGATCACTGTATTCAGAATTCTTAATTTGAATTTTCAAGCCTTGGATTCAACATTATGATTTTATGCAAAACAAATGCAGCTGAGTGACATTAAGGCTGAGTTTCCTGTTTCTTTGCTGGTGGAAAACACACTTATCTTATTTCGGTCAACTTTCCAATAAAATATTTTAAAGCAATAAGTATAAAATGAAGACACTTCCATACTGCCTTTGATCCCATTCTGGAAAACTTGGGTTGGAAACCCAGAGAGATCACATTAAAATCTCTTTAATTTGAAGACGGCCACTCACCGCAGTATGAACTCTTTGAAACACAAGCGCAGTTTGTTGTGATGACGGAAGAGCTTGGGGTCTGCTGGGATTTCATTCAGAAAGACCTGGGCCACCTCCAAAGGGCCCTGCAAAGACATAGAATTAGACGAGGAGAGGAAAGAAAAGACCCCCCCCTATATGCGGTGCTGGGGGATAAAATGAATGCTTCATGCATTGGAGGCCACGAGGTAAAGTCAACACATGAGGGAAAAATCATGAAAAAGTCTTTGTGTGAGTGATGTCACTGTGGAGCCGGCAGTGGGGGCATTGCTGCACGCTCTCTGTGTTGTTCCTCCAAAGGGCATTTATCAAGTAACCGCAGGCAGATCCATGGGATTTGGATCTGTTTTAAACTTGATTAGTGTTGTAACCTGTCACTCGGTAACCTGAGACATTACTATAAATATAGTGCTGCTCAGAGCATCTGTATAAATCCATTCAGACTTACAACAGAGACCCTAAAATTTACATTACTGTCCTGTACTGTTCTTATATTACCCAAAGGATTTAGAACAGCCTTCAGAAGATCCTTCAATTTGCGAGATTGTAATGTCTGTGGTGAGAGACTGGGTGGCTGGGCAATCGAGTGTGTATGTATGCATGCGTGTTTGTGTACATAAAGTTTTAGACCTGATTGACGGTGGCTGTGACAGATCCCTGTAGGACCATCTGCAGCATCACGGCATCCGGCTTCTCTCTGTGTGTGGCTTCGGCAAGCTCTCGTGTCTTCTTCTGCATGTCTTCAATGGCCACCTCGATGGGTGTAAGGTCAAACTAAAAAATTATAAGAGTCAATGACATTAGTCATTGAGTAGGCGCTTAAATTTGAAGCAACACCTTTGAAGTAGGTGCTTTAATTTGAAGCAACACCTTTGAAGTAGGTGCTTTAATTTGAAGCAACTGTCTTTCTGTGCTATGTGGTTTAGGTTTTGCTAAAAATTGCTACAATTAGCTTCCATAACTGTATCAATTAGTTTCAAGTACAAAATGTCTTGTTCAAGGGTTCAAATCCAAAACCTTTTAATTACCAGCCTAAATAATCACTGCCGTTACAGATGAAACAGATTCAGGAGATGTTTTTTAGATCATCATTACCTCTTCCTTCTGAATGACGTTGATTCTTGTCTTGATGTAGGGGAAGGCATGCATTGTTGTCAGGATGGTTTTCCGTTTGTATTGCTCATTCAGTTCTCCTCTGGGTCGCCCACTCTTCGTGAATGGAGTTGTGTACATGAAGCGGCGAAGGTTAAAGTTCTTTTCAAAGTTGGTAAGACGGTCCTTCATCTCATAGTCATCAAAGTAAGGTTCCACATAGGTAATCTGTATGTAAGCCTGATTTAAAATATTGAAGTCAATACACTGTTTAAGAAATGCCATTGCCATTCAAAAAACATTGAGGGTAATAATGGTTGAATGAGGCAATTGAGATTTGACTGTAGAGGCACTTCACAGCCTTTTAAGCCACACATGGGTCCCACTGAAGAAGTTTCTGATTGTAATCATGTTTACATTTGCACAATATTTGATGAGAAGTACCTTGTTGGGATTCAGCTTGTTTCTGTCTACTGGCGTTGAATCTTTAATCATTTCCAAAACTTCATCTCCAAAACACTGACTGTAAAAATTCTGTTAAATAAGCAAACCAAGAGTTATGCACAGTCCTTTACCTAACCTATTAATGGCAAAAACAAATCATACAAGACCAATTTCAATCCATTAGCATTATCATAAAGGTTTTCCAAAATCTCTCTTTGAAAATCTATAAAAAAAAACTGTAAATCTCTTCATCTTTATTAGAGAGTCATTTCTGATTTTCACAGGGTTCCACAGATGTATCACCTCAAGCCGGTGGGATATCTCAGGTAAATGGGTGATTCCTGGCTCTTTGTAGATAAATTCTTGCTCATCCAAGTCTCCAAATTTAGAGCCATAAAATCCCACACGGAAGTAGGTTCCAAACATCCTCTTGTGACCCTGAAAAAGTAAATAAACATCTGGTTCAGACATACATACACACCATCCAATTGCTCTAGACATCTCCTTCCTGTCTGGCAGATTAATGTAGGAGGCATCTATATGCCTTACCTTCTGAATTATGTTCTCAAAAGCCCTTTGGAGTTTGTCGTGTGTGGAAGCGAGTTTCCGGAAATCTCTGTGAGCTTCCAGTATGGGCACAATTATCTTATACACCTCGTTTACTGTCTCATATAACCCACCCTGTCAGTGAACAATGAGTAAGACAGAAACAAAGTAGGAGTTAGTATGAGTTAACGGTAGTAGAATTCTATAGAATTATTCAAAACACAGGTAAAAAAACAACCCAAAAAAATCACCAACAATTATAAAAACTGCACAGACAGAATACAAGAACCCTAAGTCTACCTATAAATAATGAAAAAATGGAGAATGTAAAATGTAGTCCAGTGATAAATCAAAGTTTTGTCTACATCTCTTTTATGATTTACTCATCTGCTGCAATAATGTAGTTTTTGAATTATCTGTTATTTTTGAGTCTTTGAATTATATAATTCAAAGACACATTTGCGTTTTTTTAATTATAAAAAACGCAAATGTGATTTTTTATGTAATAAATGTGCTTCATGTATTATTTTTTTAACTATATACACAGCTCTAATACACATAAAAAAGAAAGAAAGAAATATTTAATCATGATGAATAAATGGAAGGAGAAGAGGAGCAGAAGAAGGTAATTCTCTCAGGTCCTGCTTCATAGACGACTCACATTGCTGAATAGCTCAGCAGCCTGTTCCAGAAGCCCAACCAGGCCATTTTCCGTGAAGTAACGTCCCGAGCAAACCCCATCCTCGTCTGGAGACAAGATGTCGTCTGAGACAGCAGACTCCTCCAGCACGTTAGACGAGATGTTCTGGTGGGAGGGGAGACAATTATTTACCACAGTCGGACATGCTTCTCATTTGCAGTGAGCTGTGTGTGAAAGGTTCAACATAATTCACGCCTACTGTTGTTTTCAGGAAGGGAAGTGGATTCAAGCGTTCCCCCTTGCAATAATAACTCACTTGAAAGGTGACGCTGCCCACAGGCAAGTATTTGTGATCCTCCAGCATACTGAGATATTCAGCCACCAGGGCCGCAGCATGAACCAAACACATGGCTGATTCGGTGAAGCACTTCCTGCTGTTGTGCTTCTCTGCCATGTTTTGCAGCCAGGTGAGACGCAGGTCTGGAGATGTCTGGTAGCCCTTTGCGATCCTTAAGCCAAAACATATAAGGGGTTACATGATTACACAGTTCTTTTGAATGCTTGATTCTGATTGGTCAATCGGCGCATAAAAGCAATATTGGATCGCTTATCCGGACTACATTACCTGTGCTACTTAAATGCTATACTTAATTAAATAATAACTAATTAAATATTTAATCTCAAATAAATTGCGTGCAATTACTTATGTGGCTGTATAAGCAGAACAACCGTTGTTGTTATTACAAAATAACCCCCTTTGAGAATGATACAAGACCCTTCTAACCACATCAGATATTATTTTCCCATAATAACTGGCTGACTGCACATTACCCTTCTTTATTTTACTTATATCAAAGAATATTGTTGACTGGCACATTCGCACATGTGCGGCACATGCTACAGGTTTACAATTTACCACTTAGTTACCATGGTAAGCCAAAAAACAGTAGACAAACAATGGAAACCACAGCGAAATGGGAAGCAGAAGGAAACCACAGGCCTTGGATCCCACAAGCAGAAGCAGATGTTGTTTTAGCTACTGAACAGAGCGTGTACGGTACCTGTACATCAGATCCATGAGCATCTCAGGATCTTTCTGGAACTCTTTCATCTTGACTGTATCGGAGAGGATGCTATTCAGGTTCCTCAAAAGCTCATCCACCTGTGGGGACAGAATCCAGTAATTCATACTTTGGATGTTTCTTCTTGGTCACCATGGTCTGTTTTGGTTAGTCCAAACCTAACGTTATGCATCTGTGTATCAGCTATAACAGATACTATTATTTACTGCATTCTGCATTGTGGCTGATAGCACATCATTAAAAAAGCTTTAGCCAGTTAGCATTTTCAAAAGCTTTACGAGTTGCTGTCATTTTTACAAGAACTTTTAACAAGAAGTTGCAAGGAATTTATGCATTTATCAGAACAAGTCTGCTTAAAGCATAAAATTGGTTTATGCTGGTTGAACAGCTTAGCCATCTGGTTCACAACATTAAAAAATTATGGTTTATGATGAAGCTGGTTGACCAAGGGAAGCTTACTGGTAAAGGTAGTTAAGGAGCCTGTTAAAGACACCAGAACATCAACATCCAAAAAAAAACAGTGTTCTGGTGACCAGCAGTGCTGGGCTTTTCAACAGGGAGGTGAAGGAAAATTGTCAGTACAGTTACAGTATTGAATGACCGGTTATCTGTATGGTAGCAAGTAGACTATCCAATGCAATGCATGCTATAAACTGCTTTGCTTGGTGTTGAATTGCATTCAGCCCAAAGTTTCACCTGCGAGGGCAGCTGTGTGGACTGCATGTCCATGTCCTCCTCTGCATATGCGAGAATAGTCCTGAAAGAGCGCCGCAGGTACTCCTCATGAATGTCTGAAGACTTTCCAACCAATGAGGCCAAAGACATCGTCACCTGCATCTTCACTCTAGAGAAATTCTGCCAGGGCACAAAAAACATCTTTAATAGTAGAAAGCAATGGCTGTTTTTTACACATTTTTTGCACAGATGTTTTCGCACGTATTTGAAAGAAATACAGAGGATGAGTACATTTTGTTTTTTTAACTCCCTCTCTGTTTTTAGGCTCTTATTTTAAGTTTCCCATTCTGACGTATCAATATCCACTTGTATCAGTATCATGACAACAAAGCTGAAATATGGCCTGAGGTTTCCTTTATAGAGAACAGACCCTAGGTCCTGTTACCCAAAGCTGTGCCATTTATCTGGGCTGGCCTGCTGGGGTTATTGAAGGTTAGATTGTCAAATAAAGGTGTTAGTCTGTGAGCGAAAACGCCACTGCCAAGCGCAATCGGCCATTGCTGTCATAGCCTCAGATCATTGATTCCGGGGGTGGTTTGAGCCAGGGCCTGCAAATGCTCCATCCATTTTGCTTAGCATCAGGAAACTGCTAAATGATCTCCCATTAACCCCTGTATAATTGCCAATGGATCATTTCAATGGCACCATTATGTTAAACCGAGCGTATACGCGAGGTGTCTGAAGACGTCACCGATCTCGCATTTAGGCCAGTTACGCCATGAAGAATGGCCCGAGATCGACACTACAGAGGAGAGTGAGGCTATATTTGCTCTGAAACCCCATGTCCCTGTTTTCAGTGTTTAATCAAATGTGAGAAAAGGCCTTAATTCCCATAGGCAAGATAAAACACAAAGGAGGTCTCTTAATATCAGCCGATTCTCTTATACTGCACTGGAGACTTCTGCCCAAATTTCCTATTTCTCAGATTTTTCTCCTGAGAGAAAGACTGTAGAAATCTCACTTTTGTCCCTTCAAGAGATTTAGTAGTGATCTCAAGAGTATCTTAGACATTAACTCAAATAAATCAGCCATGGTCTTGAGCCAAAACCAAATTATCTGGTCTATGTTATCCACATTCGTTTTATAGCTCTATAATCTTAGCAACATGTCAACATGCTGACAACGGGCACAGTTGTGTCTATTTTTATTTTTCCTCAGGAACTTTAGAGGAAACATCTGAGACTTAAATAAAACATAACTGATAAAACACATTTTTCTCTGAAACATAAACACAAAGCAGGGGAGGGGGGAGTGATATGATGCTAAAGGGAATCAACACGACATATTGAAGGTTAAACTAACGACAGGGTCGAAAGCTGGAGCCTTTTACAAACCAAACAAGCAAACAAACACACAGACAGGGAGAGAAATCCATCCTCTCCCCATTAAAGATGAATGAGATGGCAAACAACATGGCCATCTGGTGGGGTAGGGATGAGGGGGGTGAGAAATTGAGTCAACAAAGGAAACACTCCAGCCATCAGCCTGCTGCACACACACAGTCAGTGAATAGTAACAGGCTCATGTTATCAGCAGACAGACAGACGGATGAATAACATTTACAGAGGTCAACGTCAGTGGTACATCTGTGTCGTTTTAAAGGAGATGGAGCAAAGGCATAAATGTGACACTGATTTTATTTGTTGGTTTGTCATTTAGATTTGTTTGGGGGGAGGGGTAGTTGCTTGATATTAAGGTCAATGATATATAAGGAAATTTGAACAAAAATTGAAATCTTTCAATGTATGTGCCAAGTTCTTAGAAAAGTTTTTTGTATGTACATTTTTTAAAAGTTTTGACTATTTTCTACAAGCAATTTAATTACAATAACAATGTCAAGCAGGGTACGTACAAAGTACTACAATATGTTAAGTAGTAAATAATTCAAGTAAGAAATTGTTAGCACTAAAATGTCTAATGATACTTTTCTTTCTTGCAAACAAAACCTAGAAAGTTTTTTCTCAAAAATGATATCAAAATTAATATCAAAGTAAATTTTAATTCTTGTAAATCTAGTAAATCTACATTCTTGACAGCAATTTTTTCGATCTTACATTGGCAGAGCTGTAGCTGTATCTCATGATCAGGTATAGTGTAGCACAAGCCTGACTCCTGTTGCCATTCACACTGCTGCTACAGTAATGGAGAACTTTCTGACACAGGTCTGCACACTGCTCAGCCTCCTCCTCAAACAACAGATCCCCAAACTGAAAAACATCATTAAATCAGAGACCTTAAAATTACGCAATAAGGTATGAGAGATTATATATACATATAACATTGCCTATAATAACGTTTCCTTAAAGTAACAAAAAACGCCAAAATGTTATTTTAAAAGTTCTAGGAACGTTGAGAGAACTTTTAAAGAATGTTAGCCAGTGTTCAGAGAATGTTTATTGTGTTACAGCACATATAAGGTCAGTACCTTCACTATGAGAGCCCGTAAGGTGCTGAAACAGTGCGACAGGTAGGTGGTGCTCTGATTACAGGTGAGGGAATGCAGCAGAACCTTCAGGACTCCACCAATCACATTGTCCTTACAGTCAGCCAGAGGAACCGCCTGAGATCCACAAAGTCACATGTTACTAACCCCAGTAAACCAGCAGTGCAGAGAATAGAGAAGGCTTTGTATGTATGAGCTGTATTTATAGAAGTGCTCTCATTAACCTGTACTATCATCTCCAGCAAGTCAAGTACTATGAGGGTGGTCTCAGTGGCCAGGTTACCACTGATTATGGCCTCCTGATCCAGCTCTGCTTTAGATCTGAGGAAACAACAATACTTAATAAGTGAAATATGATCAGGTGATTTAGATGATGGAGCTCTAGAAACATCTGTAAGCCCTGAGAAGCCCTGCAGATCAAATAGATTTAAACGATATTGATTTTCAATATTAATTTGATTTTCAATTAATTTTATTCAATTATTTTCTATATTAATTTTAATTATATTATTTTCTGCTCACTTGTCCTGCCTGTCATTCGTCTGGCGCCACTGTGTGAGGTCTTTCCTCCAGCGTAGATTCTCTCTCTGACCCAGCGTCCTGTCTGTACCTGCCAGAAGACACAGCCAACATCCCAGAATGGGACATATTTAGAAAACATGTAAACAAAGGAAGTCTGAGGACTGTAACTAGACAGCATTTTAGGTTAAAACAGATTTTAGGTTAAAGGAATTTTAGGTAAAAAATGTGTATTGTGTAAAATAAATAATGCATTTATCATTGTTGTACTGTTTTATAATTTGACTTATTCAGTTTCTATTTCCCCTGGGGAATGCATTTTTTTACACAACAAAATTGATCAAAAGTCATTACACCCTTTATGGTTAAAGAAATGATTCAAACAACAATTTCAAATTATGTCAGCGTTGACTTATTCTCTTATTAACAACAACCTACTCTTCATGTCAACAATTTATGTCTGTTCCTCACACAAAGCCATTAATCAACTTTAGTCCAAAAAATAGAGAATGAGTCATACAGCCCACTTTTATGCTTTTTGGTCATTTTGAAGCACCAGCCCATTCTCTATTATTATATACACAAAAGCAGACAGGATATTGTTAAAAAATTCTGAATTTTTGGTCCAAAGAAGAAATAAAGTCATACTCTTGTAAATTAGGACAATTTGATTTGTGGGTAAACCATGACTTTAAAGGAAAAAAATTTAAATAAAGATGCAGCTCACCTCCCACTCTTTTCATCATCTGTCCCCTGGCTCCAATACCTCCCAACAGAGCCTCCTCCAGACGCGCCTTAGCCTGCTGAGACTTCTGCAGGGCCTGTGTGCTCACCTTATCAGAACTCTGCTTCCCCTACACACACACACACACACACACATTGTTTTCAAATGACATCAGAAAAGCAATCCAAAACACAACTCCAAATTTAAATCAAACCACTTCCTGTGACTGTGAGTTAACACAGTGAAGTATTGAATGATCAGATTATTTGTGTATTTTTACCCTGTACTCAAAGCAGGAGATGCAGATAGTAAGCAGCTCCAGCAGACGGCTCAGCTGGGAGGTGGGCATGTCCACTGTCCAGCGCTGGATTAGATTCTGGTCTGCGTTCTTGATAATCCACAGGAAACACATCAGCAGATTGCGGCTGGTCTCTGCCGTCAACATGTTGGTCGTTTTCCCTGTCTGGACAGAAAAAAGTCAGAGAACATTTCAATCAAACTCGAGGAATTCTGTTTCTTTGGAGGACTTGCTTAAATAAACATACATACATAAACATACTTACTACACATATTTCAAAGCTCTCTGGAATTATTAATTTTCATTGGTTAATCACATCATTCTGCTTTCAGCATGTTTGTATACTGACTGCTAAACTGTATAAATGACTGTTGTCCCAGACAACTGATTTTATTATGTACCTGTGCTAGTTTCATGTCTCTCGAATCGATGTATCACAGCCATTTATTCATTTGCATTGTAAGCAGCAGGATATTGTACAGACAGCCAGTCATTATGGAAAAACAAACTCTTTCAGGGTGATACAAGACCGCTTTATTTTGATATGACTAACTGTACATTATCTACATATATGTCTACAAATGTACTTCATTATTATTCATGCTATTTATACTTTTTCCTACCACAGAAGCCATAGACAGCAGTGCGTTTCTTGCCAAGGTGTTGAAGGGATTCCCAGCGATTGCCATGGCAACAGACTGATTGATGGGAGTGACACTATCAGGGTCATCCTCAGGCCCACCCGACTTGCTTTTACACCCACGCGATTCAGAAACTGTGACCACACATGCACACACATACAACCATAAATTACATCTGAAAAACAAAAGATCTATTTCAAACTCCCATAATGCACCACAGGGGAGCCATAATGAAACACTTTGGCCCACTAGCTAAAAGCAGCTATTAAATCTAACTGAGATTAACACAGATACAGTCAAAAACAGACTCGAGGGAGAAGAGAACTCATCCAATATCACACTGTGGAAAGCAGTACCTGTGAAGTCGAGGTAATTGATGGAGTCAATGATGATGCCCACCAGGGGGAGGTAGAGAGCAGCAATCTTAGCCTTCACCTCTGCTTTTGAGCAGCGCTGATCTAGATCATGGGCGCATAATAAACTGTAAGTGGCATTAATGGCCTTTTGCTGGACTCTGCCCCTGCACACACACACACACACACACACATAATTAGAATATACTTAGTTTGGCACATGCACTCTTGTAAACTCCATAAACAAAACAGTTGCACCATGTTGTGTGCTGTATTTTAGTGCAAAAACGTGTATTTTAGTGCAAAAGATTTTAGTGCATGCACAATTCATTTCTTGGTGAATTTAGTGTTTCTATTTCTTGCTCTTTCTGTCTTATTGAACATGACCAACCCCTCTGATTCCATGTCAAGTGCAGTGCTAAGCTCAGTCAGCAGCAGTCCGGTCAAGTAGTGCCGCTGTTTAAAGTCCTGTGACAGGTCAAACATGGCCACGATCTTATGGTCCTGAAAACTGCACGAGCTGGATGTCTGGTGAGAGAGAGAGACAGTTTTATCAGGACAGTCACTGTTTGTAAACACTGAGCTGTGTGAGTATCAGATGGGCTGTAATAGACACAACATTGCAGAATGACCTGTGAGGAGGTGGAAGGAGAGGGGGAGGCGGGGGCAGAGGCGGGGCTACTGAAGAACAGGCTGAGGTTGAGGTAGTGCTCGTGACTGCACAGGACCCTGAGAAACTCCAGCCTCATGCTGATTAAAGTCGCCATATTCACACTCTTCGCTGCCATCTGGAAAGAAAGACAGAGAGGATCTTATAATATAATCACTTTTCTAAACCTTGGCATGGCAGTTTGTGGCTCTAAACATAGGGCTGTGGTGCTCACGCGGGTGGTCAAGGTTTGAGTTCAACCTCCAACACATATTTCTAACATTTCTGCTCCGTCTGATAATAATAATAATAATAATCATTTTTGTATCCCATCCTATTTGCTGTTTGCTATATATCTGGCTAATGATCCTTACAGCCATGTTCCAGTATAGACTGTAGTTGAAAGACTTCTTCTTTACTATTTTTGGGCTGGAATACAGGGGCCCCATCTGGGGCTTTGGATGCCCCTGGGGGCCACAGCCATAGCTTAGCGCCACTCATTGTCTTTGGCAAATGTAAAAATTTAGTTAACAAATATGCTCTTAAGTGATCTTGATTTTTTTTTTGTGTGTGTTTTTTTTTAATTCTGTAAATGCTCTGCACCACTTTTCCAATTATTTATTTTAAATGTCATGGCAAAAAGTTTAATTGGATTTTTGCAAATAGAGAGAGAGAGAGAGAGAGAGAGAGAGAGAATAAGAGCGAAAATAAGTATGTGTTTATAAAGTGCTCTGAACTCTTCAGACTAATTTCATGCTGTTAAAGATAATCATTAGTAAAGTTTTAGGGAAAAAGTCAGGGAAGCCAGATTAAGGTGGTTTGGACATGTACAGAGAAGGGACAGTGAATATATTGGTAGGAGAATGTTAGAAATGAAGCTACCAGGCAGAAGACATAGAGGAAGACCAAAGAGGAGGTATATGGATGTGATAAACGAGGACATGAAGTTAGTGGGTGTGAGGGAAGAGGATGTAGATAATAGGGTTAGGTGGAGACAGATGATTCGCTGTGGCAACCCCTAAAAAGGAACAGCCGAAAGGAGAAGAAAGATAATCGTTAGTAAACATCCTCACCTGATTGCAGTAATTCTTCACCAGCTGAAACACCAAGCCACGGTCCATGAGAGACATCAGATCATAAATGAAGAAAGCCAGGCTGATGTTAACCTTCTCTGCCTGCTCCACCTCCTGAAGACAATCACAAACATCCCTTTTTATTATCACATTATCACAGACACACCTCTTGTGATTGTCATGTACTCAAGTTAATGAACAGTTCTGTTTTTGGGTTCAATCACCTTTTGCTGTTTTAAAATATTCCCAATCTCAGCAGTGACAACATTGACAATAGTGGTGATGTCATCCTTGAAGCGGTCAGAGAATCGATTTCTACGAAGGACTGTATTCTTATCCAATTGAGACACATGTTGACACATGCCCTTCACCTGAAATTTTAAGGACACATAGACCCACATTATAAGCACCGGAAACACTCTTAGATAACATCTTCAGAACGCCTTAAATTTGACAAGGACAGGCAACATGCTAATTTGCTCATTTACAAGTGCATAGTCAGATTCTCATAATCAGATTCCAAACAGATTACCCCCCAGCAATCATAATCAGATAATCCCCACGCAAGTGTCTTCCCGTCATTTTCTTACAAGAAGTTCAAAGAAGAACCAGGCGTATTTGTAGACATTCTCTCTGCACACCCCAGTGCTGACCACCATCTGAAGAGCCAGTTCTTCATGGAACAACTGCAAAGAACCAGATGCAAATGAATCTACTAATTCAGAAACATAATCTCTCGAAATGACGGATGATTATGTGGAACGTTCTGTCTTATCAAAAAAATCACCTTTTTGTTTGCAGGTCTGGTGCTTCCAGTGGAGCCCTGAGCAGAACTGGGGAGGTTTACAGCAGTGGACGGCCGGCTGCCTGGATGATTTAAACCCTGGAGGTGATCAAATGAAATCAAGTAAAATCAAAAGGGGAAAAATGCCAAACGTCTACACGTATGTGCATATGGTTGCGTTTGTGTACATGTACCTGTCCGAGAATGTTGTTGACCTCTGTGTCCTCTGGGCTCTGTGGTGCTGGTATATCAGGGTTGCTGCTGGACCGCATTCGTGTCTGAAGCAGCCTAATACCCACTGTTGTAGCCGTGGTGCGAGAGAGAGTGTTGTATCGACTCTCTGGGTGAGCCATCAGACCTCCAGAGCCTGGTGAACATAAACCTCAAATTTAGACTTTGAATTGACAGGGTGGGCTCCAGACCCCCCCAAAAATGAGTATTTATTTTCTTTGGTCCACTTTTGAGAATTTGGTATTGTTTCCCAACAAAAACAAAACTGGTGAATTGATTTGAAATGGTGTAGTATTGCATTACTGGTGGTCTAAATGACATGCTGTACCTGTGGTGTGGATTTCATGTTGGGTGTCTGGCAAACGGAACACATAGTACAGGTACGTTGCTAGGAGACTGTTTCTGCCCTGATGGTCCTTCGCCAGCTCCTGACTGTTGTGAAGGCTGTTGACGACTGAAACCACAGACTCAAACGCAATCTGGGCCAGATTCGCTGTACAAAACAAGATTAAAAAAAGTGTGAAAATATAAAGGTGTAATTTTGTTTTTTAATGTTGTTTATTTTTTTAAAAATGTTGTTTTATAATGCTTTGTGTCCATTGATTTTAATGGGAATGGTGTGTCACAAGGACAGAGAGATAAAAGGCCAGGGATTGCACATGATGCTTTGTCATGCAACTTAAATTGAGAAAATCAAACGTGTGTAGACAGTAGTACTATGGAGTCTATTATTGATCACTGCTGCTCTTCCTCTTTGAAACACACCAGTCTGTCCAGCGATGACCATGGGCTGCATGATGAGAAGAAAGAGTTTGTCTAGAACTTGATGGAGGAAAAGCACCATAGGCTCCAGCCTGGAGGAGGACAGCGAGATGATGCTCAGCTTCAGCTCGTGCTCAAACATGTTCTCCGAGATCTTCTCATCGCCCACTCGCATTGGGAACATAGTCTTCCCCTCCAGGGCGTGACACAGAGTAAAGAAACGTTCCAGGTGGCTGTCCTGTGATTGAGTGAAACAAGAAGATAAAGAGAGACATTTGCTTTGAATAAATATGTTTCAAATATTCTAAATGTACCAGAAAGGAAGTTGTGTATCTGTGTGTGTACTGGTATATGTGGTTTCCGTCACAAATGCGTACAATGACGTGTATAACAATGTAAACATGCTTTACAAGGACACTTCCTTTATTAAGCCAAATGGCTTAAACAAAAAACATACTAAAGTGTGTTTTTTTTTTAAATGACAAACATTTCCTGTGAGGGGTGGGGTTATGGTATGTATGGGAGTGTGTGGTGTGTGTGTGTGTATGTTACACACCTGTGGTTGGACTGAGGACACACAAGTTATCTCAAGACTGAACAGTCCCTTATGATTTTCCATCCATTTGACTGGGGGAACCTGAGGCGGCAATTTCTGAAAGCACCAAAACCACTCAAATTTACCCATTACACACTCACAAAAAAAATTGACATTAACAGTTGAGGAATCTGGGTCCTGTGTCAAATTAGTGAAGTGAGATAATGAAATGACTAGTCTCTTCATAAACAGGTAACAGTAAATAAACACAGATGTTAAACAGTCCACAGTACCTCAGGGGAATGCAGGGAATAGTTGAGAGGAAGTTTGTCCAGAACAATAGGCAGACACTGCTGGCCGGTCTGCAACCTATCATTGTTCAATATGGGTAACCACTGCCAAGAGGAAATATACTCATGACATATACAGTTATATATACTCATGAGGTTCGCAGTTACACATACTCATGATGTTTGCAGTTATATATATTCACAACTTTTCAGTTATATATATTCATGATGTTCGTAGCTATATATCCTAATGACCTTTGCAGTTATACATACTCATGACGTTTGTGGTTATATATTCTCATGACATTCACAGTAAAAAAAACTTGGCTTCGTGGGTTGTGCAGATGTCAATAAAACCTTATAAATGTGTGTGTGTGTATATACTGGAGGACATAATCTGTTATGTCACTCACTGAATATCCAATAAGAGTTTCCAAACTGCCTGTCTGGTTCTGCTTCTGTTGACAGCTGATATGGTAGAAGGTGAAGAGAAGGTGATGTTTTTCTGTTAACCGGGCCGGCATGCAGATTTTCACCTCATCATAGAAGTCTGGAGACCTGCGGTGGAGAAGATAACTGCTCTATTACACCAACCTGATACTTGCTTGATATATTGATTTTCAGAGGTGATTTGACAGACCTGTTGTGATATGTGACTGGTGTGTTAACCTCTTGAACAAACTCAGGGCCGCTTGACTTTCCATAGATTACCTATAAAAAAATTGAAATTTAATTTTATAAAAACAGTGTTATTAAATTAGTTCTGCAATCTTTTGATGTCTCATGATTAGGGAGTATTAAAAATCTACTTGTCTACAGTGGCTGCTTGATTAAAATAATTACCCCTTTCAGAGCAATACATAATATAAATATATTTAAGATCCTCAAAGGCTGAAAAATATTGAAATGGCTATATTGTCCTGCCCTAGCACCAATCATGACATAATGGCACAATTTAACACAAACGTGTGTGTGTGTGTGTGTGTGTGTGTGTGTGTTTGAGAGTTTTTATGTGTGTTTGTGTGCGTTTGTGTGCGTTTTTCTCACAGGCATGGCACAGCTGGGGTCTTCACCACTCATAAATTGGATTTTAATAGTGATGTTTCTAGCTGAAGTCAAACGGTTAGTAAGATTCAGCCTGAGAGGATAAATGTACAGCAGATTCCTGTAATGTCATAAACATAAAATTAAATAATAGATGGCATTAATACTTGCATAACGGATGAGGGAAATTCTTTGCATGAAAACAATTATTCTATTTGAAATCCACAATTTGGTGTACAAACATTAACTGACCACTAGATGGCGTAGATGACCGTCATTAAAAATCAAGAACAACCTAGCTGCATGCAATTTATAACAGACCACAAGAGACAATCAAACCAGCAACTAACCTTCAGCCACTCTGATGAAATGTATTTCTTAGAACTCATTTATTACTGCATGTTTCGGATTGAAATGTCACACTACAGTGCTTCATATTGAGCACATAAACAATATGTGCGACACATCATGTATTTAAGGGGGCTCACCTATATATATTGTGGGGCACATAGACTTCACTGGAAGGGAACTCCAGAACCTCTTTAACTGCCCGTGGGTGTTTCTCAGACACAGGCTTCACAGGAATCAGTTCCGGGGACAAACACCCAGGAACCACGTCTGGTACTGGGGACACTTCCAGTTTCAGTAAGCCTGTCACACACACAAATGCATTTTTAGCACATTGCTATGTGATTACTAGGGTGTTCTGGGAGCTTGCTCATTGGTCAAAGTGAAGGCAGCCCTTCCCCAATCTCCTTAAATTCTCCTTAAATATTCCCTTTTAATGCAAGTCTGAGAATTTTTTCGCCTGTTTTTTACATGTCAGTCAAAAAACATCAAACGTCTGATCACTAAGTCAGTCAATTTATGCTTTTAAGCCACAGCAAATTTAAAAGCTCAGGTCTTCCGAGACTTTCTTTCTCACCAGGTATGATCTTAACACGTCTCTGACTGGAAGACCGCTTGTTGTCTGCCAGGAACTTAAAAAGGTCCTCGTCACTCAGTCGCTCCCCTTCCTGTCCAACAAACAGTAGATGGTCAAAGAATGAAATAATGCACTCAAGGTAAATGACTAAAATTCAAATAATTCTGTTATATATTATATATTATATTTGATATATTAGCTAATATTTATATTTTATATTATATTTTGCTTCAATTCAGCAGCTCTAATAAACAATTTCTCAAAGTAAGTGTGGATTCAAATTCAATTCATTTTTGTTATGCGTGTTTACATAGTTTTTACATTTATGCATTTGGAAGACGCTTTTATCCTAAGCAAATTACAGTGCATTGAAGATATACATTTTTTATCATTACATTTTTTCCCTTAAAATCAAACCCAAAGCTATTGCGTTTCTAGCACAATGATACTATAAAGCTGATATCATACATACTAAATCACAAATGTCAATTACCAGAGCAATGAACGTAAAAATGTAAAGAAACCTTTAAAACAGTGAAATGCAATACCTGCTTGATGAATGTGCTTGTGGTGGCGACAGTGGGTTTGAAGCCAGACAGAGTATAGCTTTCCTCCATCACGCTGAATCTATCAGAGTTACGCCTAGGTAAACCCCTTTTTTCTAAATAACCTCTGCCTGTGCCAATATGAAACAAAAAATTACAATAGACGCACAAACACTGGCAAAAATATGCATCATTTTAAACCTCATTTGTTCTGTGTTGCTGGCTGATTCATTATAGTACAGGATGGACCACTGGTGTCTAGTCACTGAAGTACCATTGATACTGTCTGTCTCAGCCGTGTCTCGTTCCAGTGTAAAGTTCATCAGACTCAGGATGTTGACTGTGGCAAAGGCAAATGGCATCCTATAGCGGCCCAGCCTCTGACAGAAGCCCTCTGCCTGACTCTTCAACTTCTCCAGCTTCTCTCTGTTCTGATGGATACAGAAAAGAGGCAAAGATTCACACACAAATAAAGTGTCTATGCATCATGTAATTGTTCATTAGCACAATTGTGGGAATTAACTTTAATTGGGAAAAAGCTGAATGAACTGTATACAATATATGGCCAAATTCATGTGGACACCCATATACACTATAGGGCCAAATATATGTGGACATATATGGTCACTGAGCTAACAGCTTTCACTCTTCTGGTAAGGCTTTCCATTAGGACAAACTACAGAAGTTTGCACTCATATAGACGCAAGAGAATCAGTGAGGTCAGGCACTGATGTTTGGAGATGGGGTCAGGCACACAAAATCTAAATCCAATTCATCCCAAAAGGACGCTCAATGGGTTCCTATCTGGGCTCTGTACAGGCAAGTCATGTTTTATCCACAACCCACTATATAAATAATTTCTTTATAAGCCCCCGTTTGCGCACAAGGGTATTATCATGCTACAACAGAAAAGGTCCTTCCCAAATTGTTGTCACAATGCTGGAAGCACACAATTCTCTAGGATGTCACTCTATGATTATCATTAGATTTGTCCTCACTAGAATTTAAAATCCTAGCCAAACCCAGGGAGTCTACATATTCTTGGCCATGAAGCAAGAAGAGAGTTTTGTTTTGTGTGGTTACCTTTGTTGAATCACTCTCCTTCATTACCATGTACGGTTCAGCACAATCTCCAATCTCCCCCTGCTGAAGAACCTTCTCAATCTACAACACACACAGCAAAACCATCATCAGCATCCTAACCATTATCATGGGAAACACCAGCATCAGCAGTAGTACGTGATCAATATGTGTTTATATTAGCCATCGCTGATATCTAGTGAGCTATGTGGCCAATATAATACAAATCAATACAATGATGAAACATTATATTTGTGAGATTGACAGTGTTGTTGGTAGAAGTACCTTAATGACCAGGTAGATATCTGGGGATGGGTAGGAGATGGAGAAAATCGCAGCTCTGGACAAAGTGGAGGTGTCAATGTGGGGTGTGTGTGAGCGCAGGAAACCCTTCATCTGATCTGAGTTCATGTCAAAGTGAAAGTTCTCTGAAATCTAAAGAACATAAAATATAAACCATAACATGCATGAACAATTTACGTGGCCTGCTAATGGTACTAAAAAATCGAACAAAAATGATGCATAAAAACCACTATTTTAAACTGTTCAAAGAGAGCCAATCAGAACAGAAATAAAGCCGACATCTAAAGGTCATCTTATCATAGTTTTTGACTACTGATAACCTCTAAATCTCACTCTGTTTGAGAAAAGTCATCTTTAACTTTTACATAAATTACTCTAAACGTTACTCAGGCATTTCAGGAATGTTAAGTGATGAACATTCTCAGCATCAAGGCCTGGAATAAACCCACTGCTGCATAAAGTCCAAATTTAGCATTCATCAGCTGACCTGACACCTCATAGCACAGCACAGTATTAACCTTCAGTCAAAGCTAAAGAGGATTAATGTAATTCCTCAGGATATTGCGCTAGAACGTGATCTCTGCTGTCTGTCAGTTTAATGTGGAAATTTGCACAGGATTGCGTCTACAGTTTGTATTAAAACATTCTAAATCTTTCAGTTCTGTGAAAGTCAATCTGTAAGCAGAACTTTATGGTAAGTTTATGGAGTTTTTCTTTTATCACCACTGACTTTGTTTTTGGAGCTGCTGTATAGAACTTCTACAAGTCTTAACTGTTCCATCTAAATTAAATATTGAGGTTCGTTTAACAAATGAAACATTGTTAAAGGTCAGCATAACCAAACTGACTTTTATTAAAGGGTTACAGTAATTAAAAAATACACTTTTGTCATTATCTGCTTATGTGGCAGGCATATTTATACAAAGTGACTCTGTTCAAATGCATTTAGGCTTAACATTTCATCAGTACATGCATACATGCACTTGGGAAACAAACCCATGACCACGGTGTTGCTAGCACCGTGCTCTACCAGATGAGCTACAGGAAATAAAAAATACTGACTCTTTCCATACAATAGAAGAAAATGTAAACTGAGGCAGTCAGTCACTAAAATCTACTTTTGTGTCCCACAGAAGAAAAACACTGACACAGTGACACCCTCAGAACACCATGAGGATGAGTAAATAATGACAGAGGTTTTATTTTTGGGTGAACTGTCCCTTTAAGGCGCTGCTCTTAACATGCTGCTACTAACATGAAAGCCACAGACAGGCAGAATATTTATTAATTATGTCTCTGCTGTTAACATTGATTATGTAGACCACTGAGAAGTATGTGGGGCAATGCTTGAGGAAGGGACGTCTGTTGTCTGTTTTAAAGTGGGGTTTAAAATCCACATCACATATTTAAGTTTTTCTTTTCTTAAGCTTCAAAGATAACCATCACAGACTGACCTTTTTCTTTTCCTTCAGGTCATAAAGAGCCATAGTTGCAAAGAGGGGCTCGATTTCAATCTCAAATCTGGTGGGAGAAGCCAGAAAACACAACCCAGTCATTTTGTTCACTCTGAACCATACACAACCCTAATATAAACAAATCAGGCATTAACTCCATCATATCAATTTGATGTATATACACAATTAAAGTAAATTCATAATAATTTCTTATACATAACCAGTAAATAAACTTAAATTATAAACTAAATAAACTTAGAAACTTAAATAAAATATCTAAGATACGCTGATATAAGTCAGATACAAATCCTAGTCCATTGTTTGGCAATCTCAACTTTTTAAAAACTTAACCGAGCCCTAGAGAAATGGTTTCAGCAAATGGTGGAATTGGCAGCAAAGCTTTGGAATAAACTAAAACACAACATCTTAACTTCCATATAAGGTTTAAGCTTCAGTCGAATGAATAATGGCTGAATATTAGCTAATGCATATCAGACCAACCATTCACAGAAAATAAGCAATCGTTGTGGAGGGTAAAGAAGCATTACTTGATGGTCTGGCATCGCACTAGGATCCTCTGTCCAAAGTGTTCCTTGGGACAGTCTGGAATGGGACGAATCGCTACTGCATCCTCCTGCACAAGGTAAAAGACAGAGTGAAGGTGATATTTTGCAAAGTTCTGTTCAAATTTCATATCTTCACACGCATATCACCTCAACTCTATCTCTATTATTAAATATTTTATAAAGAACACTGTGCAATACTTTGGAATACCAACTGAACAGTTTGTACATGAGATTTGGTAAAGGTCATTGTGAAGAGGGTCCAGGTAAGGCTTCACCTCATCTAAAGGTGGGTAGAGGCCGAAGAGCTCTGCATAGCGGCTGCTGTGTCTGGCCTCCTGGTTGAAGTGATCCAGCTCCTCCGGGCTGCTAAAGCGCAGGAGGTTCTCTACGCGGCGGTCCGGCTGCAGCGCCCGCAGGTTGAAGTCTGAGCAGGTAAGGGTGGTCCGAGACGCATCATCACACAGCACTGTAAGGGGCGGGGTCTTTTCCTGGAAAACAGGAAGGCATTGACATCTCGCTGTTGTGCTATTATTATTAGTGCCTTAGACGGCACACAAAGCAGAGGAATTACTGTAGGTCACCGTTTATACAGAAATGGATTTAAAACCGCTAATTCGCAAATTAATACATTTTCAGCCTACATAGAGATGTGGTTTGGTTAAAGTTGGTAGGAATCTATTCAGATTTAAATGTCCAAATCACTGTCAAAAGTACAATAGAGAAGCAAAAGCAAACTGAACTCAGTACTTTCTATTCTTAATAATTTTTATGTGACTGCTTACTTAACAAGCAATGTCTCTTTAACTGCAGCTCTCAGCTGAAGAAATCTAACTGCATGTGACAAGCAGGGGAGCCTGTATAGTTCTGAGACTAATGCGTTTTCCCAGGAAATACATAAGCCTTTGAGATGGCTGAATTCTCCAAAAACACTAAGAGAGATTTATGTTAATCGCCAAATATAAGAACCACATGCACCAGCTCTGACAGAGGTTAGCATGATGGTTTCCCATGATGCATTGTGTCTGGTCTGTGGGACAGACCTTCCTGTACTATTTGTATTTTTCCTAACCTACCTGCCTGAGGACACAAATCACAGAACAGTGGTGACTAGTGGGGAGTTTGGTACTTCTCTGAATTGCTAATAACCCCTTCAAAGAAAGCTGGAGGCCCTTTAAAGGTTCCAGAAGTTAAAGAGAAGGTCTGGCTTTTCCTGTAAACCCTGAATCTAATGAAAAACATTACGTGAAACAAATCTATTTGGTTTGGATAATTAAGTCTTGGCAAGTCATGTTAGCATAGAGACTGAATGAAAATTCAGGCCTCATTAGGGTCCATGCCCCAGACAACCAGAGTTGGGACAGAGCCAAGATGGTGGCCAAGATGGTGGTTTACTAACTTTACTGTCTTTCATTTTCTTATTGTATATTTTGCGGAAATAAACCAGAAGAACAGGCATGGGTGGTGACACACAAATAAAAAGACAATTATAAAACACAAGAACCTGTGGGTTGTAAAACATGCAGCAATGTGACTGTAATCTTTTTATATATGTGACACCAATAACAATATGTACAAATCCCCCAATTCACTGTTACTGCAAATCATAGCTCTGTATATGAAAGGAAAGGATTTTCTGTGCTTACTTGTTGCTCTTGTTTTTCAGGCTGAACGTCAGACTCGAATATCTGTTTCTGTAATACTTTGCTAGGGTCTGTCCTCTCTGAATACGAGATCCATCCGTATTCCTGAGTTCTGTGTGATAAGATGAGAAACAACAGAGCAGTATATTATAGAACCTGTGTAATTTTAATGCATTTTTAATGCAATGCTTTATATTTAGTATTTCTGAATTAGGATGTCAGATTGGGAGTTTCACCTTCTGCTGACCACCAGCCAGGGCTGTATGTAACTCTGGACACAGTCTCTCACATGAGGATCCAGCTCCACTCTGTGTCAAAGAGGAAGATATTAAATGAATTTAATATAGCTTGTATTCATACATTCCACCACAGAGAATCTATCAGGAACAGCTGTGAAAAATCACGCCTTCTTAACTCCAGTAGAAACGAACACCTACCCTTCCTCAGCAACAGAGGGTCGGATTGTCCTGCATTCCCTCTCCACCAGCTCCACCTCCAGGTCATCATCAGGGAATTCCCCCAGCTCCTGCATGAACTCGGCATCTCCACTGCGCAGCTGTGACATCAGGAACTCCTCCAGATCAACTGGCTCAACTGCTTCATATGACTGAGGCTAAACACACAGTACAATACAATGACCATCACACAGAACCATAAAACAGCATTGTGTGTGGTCTGGAGATGGATAGTCTGGACCGAATAATGAGTAAAAAGCAGCCAACAAGAGGCGAGCAGAGGACCTTTTAAATACAGCATCTCACGGTGATGCTTCATAAAGCTACTGGATAAAATTCAAAGAGTATTACAAGATGAACAGTGTCCTGTAATACCCTCTTCAAAGGGCACACCTTCGCTTGCTTGCAGGCTCTCTTCACTATCTCTTGCTGGTGGAATGATCTTCCAAACACTGTTAGGTCTGCTGCATCCCTCACTATACTCAAGAAACATCTAAAAACCTGTTTCGTCCATGAATACGTGACACAAGTATGAATTAAAAAACATTTTTTAAAACTAACCCTTTCTCCTCTCTCTTATCAAAGGGGACATGCCTTTAATCTCCTAAATAAAAAAAGCCTAAATATAAAGACATGCACAAAGACATGCACACACTCATGCACACACTCACTCACACACACACACACACACACAACTCTGTCTCTTAACCGTCTCTGTGACCTCCATAAAACACTAAAATCAAAACGGAGGCTGGTAGGAAACAATAAACCGTTTTAAAAGCTGATGGCGTGTTCAGAGCACAACTGTGTTAAAATGCATTGCCTTCAGTTATATTTAGCTATTAAGAGAAATGCCACAGTTGAGCACAGCATGTTCTGTCATGAATTAAGACAGACAGCTCCAGACCTGTTCACAATGAGCTCACCATGACAGTCTAGAGCAAAACAATTGCTATGGTGCATTTTATTTCTTTTATAGATATGGTTTAATAATACTGCTTCTGGACATTAAAATCAAACCACTAATCAGATGCCACTGAGAAAATGATGACTGATACCCTCTGTTATAAAGGTACGACATAAACAATCAGGTCAAATAAAGGGACTTGAGTTTTAGGATATACCTGCAGCGTGGTTGCGCAATGTTTCAACCATTTTTCATCTGCTTGTGGTCTATAGTGAGAGCCTCTCTTATCTTTTCCAGTTCTCAACAAGACCCGGTTATCTCAAAAGCAGACATGCCCACATATACAATGTCTTACTATGAACAATTCTGATAAACACTTTTGAATATACATATTGCACTGACACGCTATGCAAAGAGGTAACTGTTGCACCCAATCAAAAATGAGATCAATAAACAATTAATCTAGATTATAGTTACGCAATGAAAGTGTGTGAAGGTATCTGATTTGACCCCATTTTTTTATGTCTACAGACTGCATTTATATCATTTGTGTCTATTTATATTTCTTATGTTTAAGGATTTTAGAGCTTCGTGAGCTTTGCATGAAAACTTTCTTTAGGGAATCCACCCATGAACAGAGGTACAGCAGATGTAATTAAAAAAACTAAAAGAGGTGGAGACATTTTAACAGCTAACGTGCATTGACTATAAGTAGTTATGACAGTTTAGATCATCTAACCACATCCATCAAAACCCCTGACATCACTCAAAGATTTGCGGAAAAGCCGAAAAACATCCGACTGCAGTGCATTTTTATTAATACACTAAAGCAGCAGAATAAAATACAGTATGTCTCATAATGCACCATACTGCACCTGCATCTTTTAAATTCTTTATTAAATTTTAGGCTTAACTGTGCTATTATGAAACAGTATTTCATTCATCAGTATTTCACACCTTTGAGATATTAATAGGAACCATACAGGAAGTGCACATCATGTATATTTAGAGTTCAAATTTTTCATCTACGTATTAAGCACAAGCACCTTACATCAGACAAAACAAAAGCAACTGTAGGTGATAAAAGGAAACACTCACCAAACGCTTCTTTCGAACCAACAACAATGCAACTGACAAGATGGCGTTGCCCGGAAATAAAAAACGTACGTGTTTCTGCAAAACTCTTCCTTAATAGGTTTAAGATTCAAGAACCCTGTTGGTTTTCTAAAATCAGGATGTGACATCACAACCACTTCCTCTTCTATGGTGAAATAACAGGGGCACATATGCACTCATATTCGAGTCAAAATGTTTCGTGGCCAAGGAAAAGTTACGTTGAAATTTAAATGTAAGCCAATACCAAAGTTCTGCTTTCGACTTCAAGACACCTTAAGGAAAACGCATTAGAGGTATTGTAGACAACTTATATCAATTATCTGTTGTGTTTACTGTGGTCGAGAGCTTTCGAATTTGCTGTCAGGGAGATAAAGTCGTGCTACACTGTGAAAAGTAGATAAGAAACCTCAAATGCCATTACTGCATGTATCGGAACACTATAACTACATATCAGTCATTTTAATATATTATTACTAAAGTATAATCAGGTTTAATTCCAAGAATATCAATATTTGATCATTATAACAGTATCTTTTGAACATTCTGCAGTCTGTTTATATTGTAAATAATGGGAAAACATCAGAGGGAAGATTATGTTTCTATGAAGCATAGATCCTCTAAAATCCTCAGATATTAAAGATGACTGTGTGTGTGTGTGTGTGTGTGTGTGTAAGCTGGAAGGCACCAGCTGTAATAGTCTGGTAGGCTGGGCTTTGACCCATATTCAGCAATGAGGAAGCACAAGCAGGACTTAGCCACACTCATGTTCACAAATACACACACGTTTGTTTCGTATAATACAATGTATTACATATATGTGCTTACATAATGTATAATTATTAACATATATACTTACGTAATATTATACTTTTAACATCATCAAATCTAACTACATTACAGACAGTGATGTCACAGACAGAGCCAAACAGACAAGCACATCCCCAGATCCTGAATAAGCCATTCTAAATCACACACACATATATAGAGAGAAAATGAACTAAAGACCTATTAGAATGATCAGCTGGATTCTATTGAAGTATTTAGTCAAGTATGCAAGTATTAAATGAGAGTGGAACACTCACTATGTTAAAGCTGAAAGAGCCAGAGGCGCTGTAACTGTGTCGATGGTGCGGCAAGGACCCATGGCTGGTCCCAACGAAGTGTTTCCGGATCTCTGCCGAGGAGTGTCTGAGGCAAGAGAGAAAGGGAGAGAGACAGAAATCATTAGAATAATATTCTAAAGGACACAGAAAAAGGTGTAACAGGACTGTTCTCTATGGACAGGGTTTGTGCAGACACCAGGTCTTTGATTAGACACTTTTGTCACTTTACTTGTATGTAATGCAGTCTACTCCTCTATATCTTCCACCAATTAGCTTATTAGCTGCATTAGCAGTCCCTCTCATCAACCTGAGGTTAGGTGCCTTGCTGAAGGGCATGGACCTGAAAAACGAAAGGCCGAGTAGATCATGATCACACCTATCTAGATTTGAAAAGTGACATGCAGATATAATGGCCATGCCCATAAATCAATCAATATTCGGCTATTTTTAGAGTTTTGGCAATAACTAACATCTGTGCCACCTCTGAAGATTAACAGATGTTGTCTAGGAGCTAGTTTAGTCCACCAACAATTTCTGTTTTCAGATATTTTTGGTGAATTTAGTAAATATTGTGTAAAAAATTGCTTAAGTTAGTAACGAAAAGGGTTTAATTAAACTGTGCTACCATATATTTCACAAACACAGGCAGTATATTGGCTATCAACCACCTTACTCTTTAATGTCAGAATCACAAACTACTAGATCTAAACCCACATTTGCATTATCAGCTCAGCTCCTTAATCATTAGACTATGATCATTCCAAAACTTCCCATTATTTTTTTGTAATATTATACTGTAGTTCATATATACAGTAGTTCATATATACAGCATTTTCAATGATCGTGTTTTAGTACAGTTTTCTTGTCTGTTGTCCATGTCTATTCAAATATCAACACCCTAGCATGAGATATCAAAGAAGCCATTATACACCTTTGGCAGGGAGGTGAGTATAATAACAAAGCTTTCTACATGCAGTAATCAGCATTTGAGAAAGACGCTGTGTGATTCCTAAATGAAGCGTAAAATTATTTAGACACTACGATGAATGTTTCCTGTAAACCCAAGAGATTCTGTTTTGTGTGTGTGCTTCATAACCACTTCAGGCAAAGCAGAAATAAAAAATGTTGGCAAACAGTGGCCCAGATTCCTGCTTCCTCATTACAGACTAATCGAAAATTTGTAGCATAATAATTACACAACATGTGCTTTACTTTGAATTTAGAGCAAATTGTAACATTTGAATTTAGGGCTAGGCGAAAAAAAATCTAAAAATGATATTTTCAGATACTCAGTACCAAATCTTCATATCATTCCAAATGTGTTTAACAATAAAACCAGCCGTTTAGAACAAATGTATGCTCTTATTAAAACACCTAATTCACTTCAGTCGCATTCCCACAGTGCCTCAGCCAACAATTCCCACAATGCAGCCTGTTTTCCTCTTGCATTGATATTAGCAGAAAGATTCAGCTCAGAAGCGGAAAGCTATTGAGATGCCAGCCAGCCCTCCAGGCCGCAATACAACAGAGTGCCATTGTGCACCCAGTTCTCAAAGGCCTAAAAAAGGGGTCACCAGACATACTGGGGTGTTGTTTCCCCAGACTCATTTTCATACTGTCTGTTGTAGGGTTATAATGTTCACCTTATATCTACTTATTTGACGTTGATGACATCATGCTTCAGAGCACAAAATCAATGTAACAGTAACACAGATTAAATATAAAATGCTTGTGCTGCTGTTGTTCTTGTTTTTCTTTGACACAAAATATCAACAAGGATAGCTTTCCAAGTCATTTGTTTTCTTCTATCCCTGCTTTTCCAGGAATACATCCACAAAATCAGGCAAAAAGACACTTCAATAACTGCTTTTAAAGATCAGAGACGAGACAGCATGCAAATTCTCTAGACCACAGGTCAAGGACCAACAGAAGGTTTCCACATACTGAGACAAGCACAGAATAACTATGCAGCTGCAGAGAGTATATAGCACACATAGTTTATTACAGTTCACAATAGTTCACGTTATTATGGAGCAAAAGGTCAAACTGCGACGTCTTACACAATGCTTCATTACATAAGACATTATTCAAGACGAAAAAGCCACAGAAACAAGCTGCGTGGATTTCCAAAATAAACACATTACAGGATTAAATGTTTTTGCATGCATTCTTTATAGTGTAACCAGACATACAATTTCAGCGCTGTGTTGTATGTCTGTTAACAAGTCACTATAAAGACAAACCAATCAAACATGAAAGGCCACGATGGGTGTGGACTTCAGTTCACGGTCCCAAAAATGTTATAGTCTTACCACTCTGAATGGAATCTTCATCACAATAAAACAGCTTCTAAAAGTTTGGGTGGCTGTAATTCTGTGTTACCATGAACAGAGAGATGCTCTTAGGACATTCCATCACCTTTAACAGAAGCTATAATTGTAGGGAAACCAACCACGCAAACAAACACACATAAAATGGAGGAGCTTGCAGTGTCTGAATGTGCTTGTCTCCCTCAGTTTCATAGACTTTTGATGATATGAACTAAAATGTAATAATCACTTTGTAATGCAATATAATGAAACATGCTTGTACATACTGTATTGGCTTAAAGGAATTGTTCACCTAAAAATAAGTGGGTTGGTGGGGATATCATTAAATCACAACAGAAATATACAGCTTAGAACATACAGCAGAAAAAAATATTATCGCGTGTGTAAACAGTAAAAAGGAATCTGAACACCAAACAAATGCAAAGTTCGAGGTTCACTAAACATTTTTAATGTTTACATGGAAAGCTAATGAAAACTAAATATTAAAGTGCACTACAACAAAAATGTGACTGCAGACACACACAGACAAAAAAAAAAACTAAAAGAAAAACATTTCAGTCTATCTTAAACTATCTTCAGTGCTAAAAGGTATTTGTGAAACATCTGGTTTGCTGAAAATATTTGTATTTTTATTTAACAATCGTATTTATTTATTAAACTTCGTATTGTGTATTTTTATTTAACAATCCCTGGTCATCATCCACTTATACAGGACAGAAAAAACAGCATTCACGAGTTCGCACTAACATGCAATCGCAAATGATCACTGATGCGTATTTGGCGTGCTGTCCGGGGGGAGGGCTCCGAGCTCGGAATTTGGCCCGAACCCAGAGTACTCCCCCCGTCTTTGACTGAGGTAGATACCAGCTAGATGGGGTGGTGGAGGGATGCTGCGAGACTGTCATGTGACGGAGGTGAAGGACGGCTATATATATGCGTCGTTGCGTGCTGATTGGTTGGATTACATGACCGTGCTCCTCCCGAACTTAGTTAATAAAACTTCATTTAAAATAAAGAAAGAATAGTAATTTTTAGGTGAACTATGTCTTTAAAAACGTCTGTATCCAAGCATAGCCATGACACAGACAGCCACATTCTAATGACAGTGGACTATGATCATCTTAACTGTGACAGCCAAGTATAATTGTGGGTCAGGGTGTGAAATAAACATTGTCTTCGAATTTAACTTCCTCCGAAGGTCAACCTTAATCACTATTATTTTGATACGACCAAGCGTTTCCTTCATCTACCACCTTTATGCTGATTGGCGACTATCGTTTACAGACTACCACGTTGCATTAAATTCTGTTTTCACCCTGGAACATTTACTGCCATATCTTATAGTGGCTCATTGTTGCATGTGCCTGGAAATTCAAATGAATATCAAGAGGAAGAAGCACCAACCAAAAACATCCCCTTCTTCAGTTCACACACAGCTCTGTGTCTGCCACATCTGTGAGTGTCACATTAATGCAAATACATGTACAGCCACAAAAATTAGGAAGGGGCTGTGGTACGAGCAGCGTAGAAATCTGCAAAAGAAATCTGCAGTGTATGCACTGATCTTTTCCCATTTTTAAAGCTGTCTGCACGAGGCAGCACAAGTTCAGCGGTTGTGCAATACAAACAGCCGCAGCTAAAGCAAGTATCGGCCCCCTGTGACAAGGACTGGTTAGCCTGCAGTCAGTTGTAACTGCCACTTGGAATTGTTTATAAATGTTAGTGTTTCAGTGTTAATTGTTGATAAGATCAGTGTTGAGGACAGTAAAATGATGCATATTTATATATAGATTTCATTTTGTCTTTAATGATTCACACTGAATTTCCTATTCAGTGAAATTCAAAAAGGAAGTGAAACGGTGACTGTTAATTGCTTAATCGGAGATACACAACATTGCTTTGAAAACAGAATTAAATGCAGAACATGGCACATATTTTTGATGCTTTTGTGCTAGTGGAGGCTAGTTATTGCGCTGGTACAGGCTGGAAATAGAAGCATACTGAAACTATTGAAGCCTGTCATTCAACATGTAAAACACAGATTTTACAAAGCTGGTAACGCTGGTGCGTGCTGCTCATTACACCTAGGGCAACGTATACTGGAGATGAACAACTTGTCATTTAGGAGACATTTTCTATCTGAGGCTATTTACATTGACTGCACACAAAACTGCCCTGAAGCAATTTAGGGAAAGTGTTGATAGCTCTAATGGTGAACAGACCCCTTATTAACTCCTAGTTAAGTTAACGTCACTTATTAACTTCTAGTTAACCCTAAGCTATCATGTCACATCAATACAGATCAAACCTGCTATACCAGTCCAGCGTCCTAACCACTATACTCCAAATACTGTAGAAAGATCGTTAGACTTGGAAAACACCAAATCTGCTAATACAGCTGTTAAACACCCTAGCTTGATAAATGCTTTATTCCCAATGCCACAAAACTGCATGATTGAACTATCCATTATGAAACCAAAGGGGTGAGTATTTACTCCACAGCACAATTTCCATAATATGCCAAAGCCTGTAGCATAGCATATGACAGTTGTGCTTATGAATGAACCTTTGTGTGTGCCTGTGTGACATAAACTCACAAGATGTATTACAAATCATTGCTGGACACCAAGTCTTCCACTATGTCCTTATTCGTTTCCTTGACACCTGGTGTGCTATAGAACAGGAACAATACAAACTTCCACTTTAGCTTGACACTCAACAGGGGTCAGTCCTGACATATAAAGGAGAATGGGATTTGTAGGGGAAATGATCATATAGACAGGAGCTCCAAAATTAGAGTCAGACGGATATGAATTAAACTTCCTCTGAAATGCTTAGCCTTATTCTTTCGTTTTCAAGAGACTTTGAACTTCTGTGCCTCTTCAGTCACAAACTGAACATAACAATAAACAAACTGCTGCTCATTTGTCAATACTGTATTATATTTAACTCGTGAAATGATGTTTCGTAATAAGAGAAACAATAATTCACAAGGCACTTGCGGTGTCAGTAGGTCCACACGCATTCGCGGTAGTGATGTTAATATCCCAAACGTGTAGCTGCCTGTCCTGGAATTCACTTAAAATTCCCTATAGATTTGAGCCACAGACAGACAACTCCTAACCTCTGCTCTGATTCCCTGGGATCAGCCAGTGCCTCCGCTATCAGCTCCAGCCAAAGGAAAAGAAGATTACCTGTTGATTTTTAGAGCGAATGCTCTTCGCTCTGATGGTGGCAAAGAAGCCATACGAGTTAGTTTCAATCACTCCACACTGAGCAGCGGAGAGAAGGGGTGAGCTGTGACGATCGCAGATGCCATCGTAGACCTCATCTTCACGCTATCAGTAGCTTTGCTGGGCGGAAACTTCCGCATTTAACTTCAACCCAAACAGAGTGAAAACACGAGTGCACGAGAGAGACGAGAGAAAGGGAGAGAGAGAGAGAGAGAGAGAGAGAGAGAGAGTCTAAGCTCTTAAAGATGCAGATTACAGGGTGGGTTTAACTGATAAGCCTTTTAAATGGGTGACAAGATCCACCAATGTGACACAAATGCGCCTTTATCAGAATGACCCAGGGTACTGATGTTTTACCCTTATTTATAGTTGGGCATATTTTATTGACCCTTAATATAGTAACATTTTTAACAAATAGTCTGTGTTGATACGCATGCTTAATGGTCTTGGTTGAATAAGATCCATCGGTATTTAAAAAATATTAGTAACTCCTAATTAGATTTTGACACTTGATTAAGAAACTCTCCAACATGTAATCAGAAATTAGGGAGTTAGAGCCCCCTGTCGGCCATGAGTTGCGCTGCCTTTACAAAACGTAAATATTGTGCAATGTCCTGTAATGGTTCGTTTCTCCCTTAAGGAATTAACCCTTAAAAGGGTTCGTTTCTTTATTAAACAGTGGTATTTACAATTGCAGTCTTTTTTGTCCCTTTTGGAGGACAGAGAAAAATCCTGTAAAATTGTTATTTGAGATAGCTTTCACATTTTGGCAGGCAGTGGCCTGAAGAAGTTTTAGCTGTGAAGCAAAAACTGTTTTATAGTGGTTGAGTCTAGCCTGGTTCTCTGCAAAGTTCAGCAACCTGTTGCAACAAGATCCCTGAGTTGAGAAAGCCAAACCGATATGTAATAACATAACTACTATACACTATTATAACTAAGGGTTTTTTACGTGAAAACATGCTACATTACTTCTTCGCAGACCTTAATAGAAATATCTTAATTAGGTATAATTAAACCTTTGATTAACCATCTCTTACCAAACTTACCAAAGTTTATGCTTGTCTATAAACAAAAAGTAAAAATTCCATCGATCAAACGGTATGTGCATTTGTTGCTTTTGTATTTAATTTGTTTTTATTTTATTAGTTGCTATTCGTTTTAAATACATTCAAAATAAATATTAAAGCAACAGTTATAAACCCTGATCTAGGAACTGTCCGAGCGCATCACTGAGAAGTCGGGCTGTGATCGCGGACGCACCACCACATCGCTCAATTGCAGTTTTAATATACTGGACAACGTTTTTTTTTACGTTGCCAGTCATGTTTTAAAGATTATTTTATCGAAAATCTCGTATTCTGTAAAGTGTAAGTTGTCTCTCTACATGTTATATTTGTAACGCACAGCGCTTCTAGCTTTCTAGTGATGCCAAAACACAACACACTACTGACGGTAAAAATGACGGCACAAGTGTTTCGCTGTCAAATGCGCTACAATTACGAGTATGCTGAGATTTCTATGCGACCTCGTTACCCTGACTAGCAGTTCTGTTGTCTGATGTTGTTCATATTTTGCTTTAAAAACTCATGAATAAATCGTATCATGTCATATACAGTACGTTATTGTACCCGAACTAGTTTCGAGTCTGTGTTTGTAGGACTCATTAGTTAAACAGGTCTTTGTAATGGACGATTAAGATGACTGTCCAAGGTTTGTTCACATTAAGAGGCACACCGGACCCACAGCTCAGATTCCTGTTACGATCATTACTGAATACTTGGGTCAGCTTTTTTTTACCTGTCACCCGTCATGTAGAATTTTCTATGGTATAGTTTGTTGCTTGCAGCCAAACATTTTTAAATATAGGAAATTATATATTTTTATGTATTATATTTTATGTATTATATACAGGTGCTGGAAAGATGACCCTTTTAAATATTAACAGAGCAGCATAATAAACGAATAGCTGTTATACTTAATGTATTTGGATCTGTTGGATTTCTGCATGTTCAAACAGTCCCAGATTGCACTTACTATCATGACCAGAAGAGGGCACCATTGCATTTCGTAATCAGTGGCGTAGATGTTTAATAGTAGGTCTAAAATGTGTTTATTTCAGAGATGTTTTGGATGATATGGATTGTGATACTGGGCTGATCTCCAGAAGTCAAACCCTTGCTGTGTTGTCCTGTAGGCAGTACTGTCCTGCACACAACTTGTGCTGTTTTGCACAAGTTGAATCTGTGTTGTGTTGTTCTGCAAATGTTGAACCTGTGCTCAGCTGTGTTGTTCTGGACATGTTGAACCTGTGCTCAGCTGTGCTGTTCTGCACATGTTGAACCTGTGCTCAGCTGTGCTGTTCTGCACATGTTGAACCTGTGCTCAGCTGTGCTGTTCTGCACGTTGAATCTGTGCTCAGCTGTGCTGTGCTGTTCTGTGTACGTTGAACCTCTGCTATGTTTCTCTGTAGGCGGTGCTCTGGAGAAATCTCTAGCTGTGAGTCAAGCAGGAGAGTTTTATGAAGAGTGGCTGGAGCTGAGGAACAGCTGCCTCTGCTGCTCTGTGAAGTACGACCACTCAAACATGTCAAAACTGGAAATTGACAAATGCATGCTGTTTAAAACATGTAAAACTAAATAAACACCCATTTATGCATGTTCGCTTTTTTAGAGAGAATAAATTAAAAACTATTTAAAAATCTAATGGAGAAGAAAGAAAAGTTTAACTACATTCTTCTAGAGACGACTGGTTTGGCAGACCCAGATGGTTATTAAAGCTTTATATATGATTCCACTCCCAACCTTTATATTTTAAATTATGGCTAATCGTCTTGTCCCTGTACAAGGGACCTTTGTAATGAGATCTTATAAGAATCAATCAACATTGTAAATTAGTGCTGATTAGTGTATTTGTTTTGTTTTTTTGTTTATGACAAAAAAGTCAGACATCTTTGTGCAGAAGGTTTTCCCTTTACAGAGCAAAAACAGTGTGCAACTATTTAGCAACCAAGTAAAATAGAAATCAGTAGAAAGACAGGTAGGATCAACATCTCTGCAGCCAGACTGTGTTGTTGAATGACAGCTTTTAAGGGCCAGTGCCGTGCAGGACCCCACAGACAATTTAGAACACAGAGATCAGACGGGGCCTCTCTTTTCTGGTCTGCACTGTCATTGGCTGTGACAGACATGTCACTCCTGAGGGTCTCAGGGGGATAAGCCCCTCCCCTTCCCTGAAATGTGGTTGAGGGCTGAATGGGTTATGTATCTGATGTCTCTCAAGAACATTGCCTTCATTACGCTTCTATCAAATATTTACAGTACTTTCTTATTCTACCCTGACAGTTTGACAAAACTCCATTATGTGAACAAGATGGCCTCAAATTATAACAGGAGACTGTGAAATAACTTTAGCAACAAAAGTTGGAAGGCATGGAAACAAACAAAGTGTACCTTGTAGTTGAAATTTTTTAAGCCACCCATAAAATTTAGTTATACATTTTAAAGTACATACCTTTACCCGCAGCCTGTTTAAATCCACTAACCTTCGTTTTACTGCAGGAAGTCTTGAGTGACTTCATAAATACTGCAGAGCAGAAAATTGTGTTAAATTCAAGCAAGGATTGTATTCAAATAACACACACCTACCAAAAATTCCTTGCCAGTGTATTTTGCATTATTTTTATTGTATTGGTAATGTATAGTTTTGTCCATATAACAGTGGAATTATTATCTTGTCCTGTTGTATATTTGGAACAAATAGTCCAGGTAATCTTTAGTAAACCTTGTATGTTTTTCATTTTACTTATATTTGTTGTTTGGGGAATATTACATTTGAATATTTATGTCCTATATTATATCCAGTTTTGTTTCTTTTCAAACCAGGATCTGTTGCTTCCATGTTCTGGGTTGATGCTGAATTAGGGAGTGATGTCCACTTATATGGTAGGAACCCAGATTAACAAGTGTTCTGCAAATTGAGGTCATTGATGGTTTGCCCATCAATACGATTCAGTGTTCTTGCTCCTCTTGCAGGTATTGTTGCTGTCATTGATGCTACATTTAAAATTTAGGTATGTTGCGTAATCCCTTGTGTCAAATCACAGTCCTAATATCTTCTGCCATCAACAAACACAAACGTATTCTAATACATATAATGTAATAAGCATTTCTGTAGCTCAAACAGTAGAGCATGCTTCTTGCGATGCTAAGATTATGAATTTGATTGCCATGGAATGTACGGATTGATAATAAACATGCATAAATGTAAATGTAGCATGTTTAAATAAAAAGTTGAATCTTAATTGCATGTCTTTCTGTGCATTAATTGTGACACAAAAGCATTAAGAATTACGTTTACGTATAAATGTATATACTATTAAACCTTCGGGTTTTGTAGCCCCCCTCCACCCATTCCTCCTCACACTTCAGGCTGGGAGCAGGACGGTGCTACTGACACCTGGGTAATAGGCTGCAATTTAGCCGGTGTCAGTCCTAGCAACTCAGTCTTTTTATTGCAGAAGTGGCACCTCTTACTCGCCGGGGAGGAGGGCTTGATAGAAACTGAAGAAATAATGGATATCAAGGCAAATCACTGTAATGGGCCTGTCACCCTTTGTTCTGCCCTCATGTCACCTGGTGTATTCATACAAGCGATACATCGGGGTTGCGTGGGGAGTCACAGGGTTTGACTCGCAAAGACATGCCCATCAGGTGCCTTCATGTTCCTCAAGCTCAGCAAGTCAGATTGACAAACGTCAGAGTTTGAAATCTGTGCAGACAGATGGTGTGGCTGGTTTAACTCCCAATGTTATTACATTTTGGACAAAGATTGTAAGCAGAGGATACTACTAACAAAATAAAGAAAATAAATTCAATTGTCATTTCAATAAGCAAACTCTTCAGACGTTATAAAATCCTGAAAAATCAATCTTAACATCACTACATATTATTCCGTTTGCTGTGTATAGATCCGATGCTGAATGGTGTGGATGAGCAGTGTTCAAAACTGTTATACTAAATATACATCTACGTTGCTTGGCAACCATAAACAGCTTACAGCTGCATTAATGTTAACTACATTTGATAAAGAATTGTTAATAATCATTATTATCATTATTATTGTATTTAACTATTCTTTACACTTAGCTGTTGCCAAAGACAATAATCCACAAAAGGTTGTGCATTACATTTATTTTACCACAGTTGTAAGAGTGTTGTGAAAATGTCATGTTTTTATCAAAATGTCACAGAATGTCATAAAATACTGTAAAATGTAAAATCACTGTAACATCGCCTTTTGTGGTTTATTGCTTTATTTTATTTTATTTGATTTAGTCATAATAAATGTTTAACCTATTTGTACAGGTTTATTCCAGTTTTACTGTCAACTTATGTACAATGTTACATTATCTTTTAAAGATTTATTACTGCAGTTATTTTGTATTTATTTCCTTTTAACTATTAGTCTTGTAGCACCAAATAGAGGAGAAGCCAGAAGGTCCTGTCAATGAGGCAGCTAGGTAAAGCCTAAATTCATTTTTTTGTATGGAATTATACTGTTAAAATGTGCACAGTTACTTCACTCCAGCAAGTTACAAGTCTCTGGAAGTTTTTCAGCTGGCTTGTATTATTGCGGAAGTTCTTAATAATATTTCATGCACACAGTGAATTGTAGCTCAAGCAGCTGTTTAAAAGTCCAGAAGTCATTTTTTACAGTTACACAGACTGTTTTTTCAACAGTTGGCTTTATTGATGGTGTGAACTTCTTGGTCCATATTGTCCCAAGGAAAGCAAGGAAATCTGAACTTTTGTACAAGGGAGTTTGATTAGTGACCCAGAAATTCAAAAATACAAACTTATTATTGATTTCCCGTCATAAGAATGAACATTTTAAAAATCCTACAACTTTATCTTGATTTCCAGTTTTACATTTGGAATTCCAAGATTTTAATGTAGTTATTCAAATTCCACTGTATGTATTTTTACAGTGCCTCATGTGTGGTCTTTCAAAATATAGTTTGTGACTGTTATCTCTATTAAACATTACAGCTGGCGTCTTTTGGCATTAATGTAAACTATCTGATTTCAGCCCAGCTCTTTGCCCGTCACCTGCTGCAGTCTGGTGTTGTTTTTGGGGTTTGCAGGCATGTCGGAATGCTTACAAGTGTCAGAGGCCATAAAAACCTCCTCTGGTCTCTGTTTATGTTTTCCTACCACGCAAAATGGTGGCGCCTTTTGAGTGTGGCACAAACCATACCACCCACACACAACCCGACAACAGGTCGGGGGTGAACGTAACACAACAAAGAGTGTTTACACACTTAGTCACTCACACACATTTAGTTTCAAAGGGAGAGTGGGACATTGAACACCAAGCAATAAAGAAGGAACGGAATGAGATGCTCTCGAACTGTATTGTTCTATTGATGTATTGTAGTGAAGTAATCACACATACTTGTGTACAGCAACTTAAATACAGCCACGAATGTTTCATTTTTTATGACGAATAATCCATATGGGATGCTGTGAGGTGTCACTCGCTTTTGTCTCAGACACATACAGGCATTTAGACAAGATGGGCAGCATTTATCAGGTGACTGTGAATGGTGTTGAATGCAGGGCTCTTTTTATTGCAGGCAGATAGTTGTTGCTGATCTGACCATCATCAATAAGACTGAGCTTGTGAATGAGACTGAGCTAGGACAAATCAGAGATGCAGTGAGGTGAGAACTGTACAACCTTTTGTAATATTGTATGTTTAATCAATGTTGTGATCCAACCCATTTATGGTGTGAAAAAATGAGCAACAAATGTGTATACTTACACTGAAGGAAGGACCCAAACCATTTTATAGAGACTTGGAGGTGAGCACACATGAACACACAAAACACTGGTTACCAATGGGCAGAGGCAATGGTAAAACACATACATACACACACACACACACACACGTTAAAAACATAACTGTGCATGTTGCACCCTGCTACTCTATTTCAAGCTTGCACTGTAATCGCAGTGCAACAAATGTCTTAGGAGCAATTAGATATACTATTTAGACTGCATACACATGGCTTATGTTGATTTAAGACATTCTTTGTTTTATTTATAGATAGACTGACTGTCATAAATAATTATTTGACATGGAATCATTGGCCCAGATGGAGTCTGCAGATTTTATTTTTCATATTTTTGATGCTTTTTCAAAATAAATCTGCAGAATTCTTCGTGCATGAAATATATAGAACTTTGTTAATGATTAACTGCTTAGTTAAGTTATGCTTAGTCACATTTAGCATTGATAATGTCTGGGAATTTACTATATTTTCTTTTCCCATAGGGTGTATCTCTCACAAGTATTAGATCTGCATTCTTTCGATGCTAAAGATAGTGTGAGGTATGTGTTTACTGAAGATTGCCTTTAAGAATTACAGTACTTTATTCTCGAATAAGTACAGTGGTGATGTACACAGTTCCCCCCCAGTATTTTGTGTATCCGACTAGGATCAAACACTCCATTATCTCATGCTAATTTTAATGACTTGCACAAAAACAAAAAATGAAACCCTTTTTTAAAGTAATTACAGTGCATCAGTATAAATATGAATAGGACAGCCCAGCTGCAGAGGATTATAGCCTGTATCAGCAATAAAAATACAGAGGGAACGATTCTTTACATGCACCTCCACACAGATTGCCTTTCAGCCCCGACTGTGTCCCATTTGCCCCCCTGAGCACAGGCTGCTTGTCTGGTATGACCCCCCTCTGCCCTGCTGTGTGGTACTCACAGTCCAGTGAATAATCCACAGAGCCGTGTTTGCTCTCTCCGCGGGGTCAGACTCCTCTCACTCGCTTTCTCACGCTTTATTTTCTCTTTTTGAATTAAGCTCAGTCTTAATGTTACTTAACCCGAAAAGCTTTTCTGCATCACATCGGCAGTGGGATTAGTGTAGTTGAACTCTTTGAAAGGTTTTAGCTAAGACTGTACATCTGTCTGATGCATTTGGGTATGTAAGAGGCTGTTGTTTATTGAAGGTATTTGACAATTATTTACTGGTATTTTACATTTAAATGTTCCTCAAATCTGGTTGGGTTTGTGTTGTGCAGGTTAGCTGAAAAGATACAGCTGGTGAGAACTTATTTTACGCTAATATATTTAATTGACATGAATGATAACATACTTTTCTGTCAAATACCTTGGTGTTGAGCCGACAAAACATTAAAAATTGTTCCTGTTGTGAAAAAGTGTTCCTGTAGCTGAGTTTGAAAAGCATTGCGCTAGCAACGCAAAGGTCGTGGGTTCGATTCCCCGGCCCACTGACAAAATGTATAACTTGAGTGAACTGCAAGTCACTTTAGATTAAAGCGTCTGCCAAATGCGTAAATGTAAAAATACATCTTTCTTAAGAATGTGCTGAGAAAAATAGACATCACCTAGGACCATAACACAGTACAATCTATTAAATAATCTGTACGTCTACCATTCACATATTAAATATTATATTTAATGTCAGATTAAATGTAACATCAACGTAGTTTTTGAGAACTTGCTTCATTTCCTTTTCCTTGCTGAGCTTCTATACCCTGAGCACATTAAAAGGATTATAAACATAATGCAGTATTAAGAACTATCCAGCTTTTACTGTGAGTTCCTGCAAAGTCTCAGTAGAAACCTACTAAAGTTCGTTCAGACCAGAAGCTTATGTTGTCAGTTTATGTTAAATGTGGTCAGTTTCCTTGTATCTTAGAATCCAATTCTCTTATCATTAGATGAGTCAGTTTCCCGCATTCACTCGGTCTGTACCACCCTCCCCCCGTAGAGCCGAGCTGCACTGCTCTTTTCATGTAAATTAGCCCTGATTTCTGTTGTTATTCTGAGGAGAAAAAGGAAGTGTGTAACTCTAACACAGACAAACAATGGCTTAAATATCAAGGGCTGTTGTAGCACCAAGAGGAAACTTGTTTAGGTGTCAAACTAACATATTTAAAGATTATTGTTGGAAATGAATAAAAAAATAAAGGATTTATAAACAGCCAATCAATTATCAATTCTTGCTGCTGGTTTGGAAATTTTGTTACAGAAAATCCACAAGTTACCAACATGAGTTTAAAAGAAGTTTATTCATTAAAAGAAGTTTTCTACACCATAAGCCATTTGACTTATTTAAATGTTTGTTCACTCTAAACCCAACAATCTTATTTATAGTCATAAATTTTGATCATGTATTTGAGTATGCTGACTGTAACCTTTGAAGTACTATTAATATATTCATTCAGGTACAAATGCTTGTTGCATGGAAACATTTCTAAAATAGTCTGTTAGTTAATGACTTTTTAGTGAAATTTAGTAAAATAGAAAACAGTAAAATAGATTTTTTCTATAGAATCGGGGGGCAGAAGGTAATTAAGAACAAAGCAGGACTGGCAATGACATTTTTTTTATTAAAGGCGAATATAAAGACTTCCCTATATGTGTAGTGTGTATTATATTTAATAATAATAGACATTAGGGTCACAGCCTTATGTGCAGCACTGGGATAGCATATCAGATGCCTCTAGATTCAGTCCTGGAGATACATTCTCTTTGTTTTGTCTTTTCTACAGTTTCCTGTCACATAAAGGCATAAATACCCATAAAAACAGAACTTCAAACAGAAATGTCTCCTTCAATTAAAATATTTAGTTCCTACAATGTAAATGGTGTATAAAACATTGCTATGCAACGAAAAATATAGACTATGGATGGATTGGTGATAGTTGCCAGTTGCTTTATAGTAAATTGCTCTTAGTGTAAATGGAAGATTGTGTTTGTGGCAGGGGATCATCTCCTTCCAGCAGAAACAGAAGAAGTTGCAGAGAGTCCATGAGCTTTATAGGCTGGATGAGACTTCAGAATTATGTGAGTTGAGATTACAAACACATGCTCATGATTGGTCACAAGAGTATACAAATACTTCCAGATATTTTGCTAAACAGATCTCTGGTAAAGATTAATATGCCTGTTAATGCTACATAAAGAACAACCAAGTGTAAAATTGTGCTTTTATAATTGTTAAAATATATATTTTGTACAATATTTACTATTTACCCCCTTTCTTCAGGTTGAAACCTTGATGGTGAGATTCTGAAGAAAGAGTTCATTTCTGCTGCATCATACAATACAAACAGCATGATACCTGACTCAAATTTCGGAAAATCTACTAGTCCGGGTATAAGACACTGCAGTCTCTATTTCAGATGTTTGATTTGTTCAATTTTAGTGCATTCAGAATAGACCTAAGTTGCAAATCACAATCACAAAGTGTTAGAAAATTGACACACATTAAATGTTAAGCATCTGTTTGCCATCTTTTAAACCAGTAAAACTGAAAGTGACAGTCTCTTTAGCACAAGTTGTAATTTTTTTCACATTTTTACTGTTTAATTGTCATCTTTGAAAATGTATTTTGGGAAATTCTGAAAAACAGTTTTAAAAATTATTTACAAACATTAGTCTGTTCTGCTAGTCATCTTAAAGTCATAGCTGTATTTCACAAACTAAAAAAGTAAAATAAATGTGGTCTTAAATTATTATTCTGCTAACTCTTCTAATGTGTTAAATTTTGTGTCTTCCTTACAATGTGAAAACCAGCCCATTTAACACCATTCATCTCTGTTACAAGGTGAGAATGTGGCAATTTAAAAAGTTGTTAAAGATTAGGAAGAACTGGGGTTGGTTTTAATACTTTGTGGAAGCACATGAAAGCCTATGTTTAAAAATGGCTTGTCATGACTCATAGCAAGAGAAATTGCAACCCCAAAACTTAATACACATGACCTGTACACAGAGACAATACATACAGCACTTTACAGTAAAATAAATTATATGCAAAGTGTACACTTGCATAAGACATTCATAAAAGATTTCTCTAAAGTTCAATTAAAGTTTCTCGAAATATGTTGTTTATTTGTGCAAACAAACTCTGGTCTCCTGGAAGAAATAAAACAATTTGCTATTTAACACAGTGTTTCACACTAGACACTTTATTTACCTGTCATTATTTATCAGGCTTGTTTTATTAGAATCACAGAGATTGAGTACAATCAGTTAATGTTCTTAAATTCATATCAATGACTGTTGTAACAGTCAAGAGTTCTGTTAGTTTAAACAACTTTCAAGTACTCTCAATTTGCATGCATCCACTTCCACGCCATCCGCAGATGAGGAAGTGAACAGTGGCCTCCAACCCCTTTCATTTGCAATTGAGATAAGCGCAAACAGTTTTAACACGTATCCGCGCACAAGAAGGTTTGCTTTGAGGATTGCTCTGCTAATTCTTGCCCTCCAATAAAACGCGCCCCTGCACTGTAGCCCAAAGCCGCACCGTTTCCTATTCGATTCTGATGGTGATAGGCTCGTTTACCGCCATTCTTCATTCGATGCGGGGAGCCGGGCCACGGCCATTTTCATGGTCGCACCACCTGCGGGTATGTTGAGGTGACAAACCAAACGAAACCCAGGGGGTATCGGGGAAAAATCAGTCTTTTAAACCGGTAGTTAGGCGTGGTGTGAAAATTCACCATTGCGCATTTCAGCTCCCACTGCGCTAACCAGCTTCTGAATTAGACTATAATCCAAAAAGGACTTTTAGAATAAATCGAGGTGACTTTATTTTAATGGGATAACATACAATCTTTTGTAATTTATTAATTATTGATGAATGCTTTTGAAGTTTAGTAAAAATATATACTAAATATAATTTGTGCCAGTTTATTAAAAGGTCTAATTGCCGTTTTTGCATTTCTGTCCAAAACTTTAAAGCCCCTTTTGATCTAATAGTTTTTTAGTAGATTTTATATAAATACAGACACGGGTATTTCCACGGTAAATAATAATTACACATCTATTACATAATACAAGGGTTTTCTCTTAAAGATTGCGTGTGGAAAATGTACCCCCTTTAAAAGCAACAGATGTGTGATATAGTCCAAACGAATTTGTAATGGTTTCTGAATTACAATTTTAGACATATTAGCCAACTGTATTAAGGCCTTGTAGTTATAATTTTCAGCAACAACAACAACAAAACACTTTTAATTACATAGTAACTTTTGGTTTATTTAAAAATAAACTTTTTATAGTACAGCATGCCAGAACATGAGCACGGAACAGTAGAAGATACCTTAATGAGATGTTTAGCACCCGTATCTCATATGATATTGTTTAAAGCAGGTCAAAGCCCCCACACCTGCTTGACTGTCCCAAATTCCCTGTGGTGATAGTCCACTCCTATTGGTTTGACCATCCACGGACCAAAGACAGTGTGTGTGTGGCCCCTCATAAATAGCCCACATTTCCAGGAGTCCAGCAAACCAGCCACAACCACTGCCAACCACAGATCACCTCTTTTGCATTTGGGGTCCACAATCATGACCCTTTCCAATGATTACGAAGACGTCCAGCGAACCTCCAACTTTTTAGAGGAGGATGAAATAGACATCGTTGGAGGCGACCACAGCGACAGAGAATATTTCATGCCTTGCAAGGACACGTCGGAGATGGGCTCTTCAGACATGGACCATTCAGAGACCGAGTCTTCTGGGGAGTGCGAAAACAGCTTTTACTCGGAGGCCTCTGCAACATCTGCTGCAAAACAAACTTCTGCCGTCAAACCCCCATATTCCTACATCGCTCTCATAACCATGGCCATCCTCCAGAGTCCGATGAAGAAACTGACGTTGAGCGGTATCTGCGACTTCATCAGTAACAAGTTTCCATACTACAAGGAGAAATTCCCGGCTTGGCAGAATTCCATCAGGCACAACTTATCACTTAACGACTGCTTCATCAAAATCCCGAGAGAGCCCGGTAACCCTGGTAAAGGGAACTACTGGTCACTGGATCCTGCATCCGAGGACATGTTTGACAATGGTAGTTTTCTGCGCAGAAGAAAAAGATTCAAAAGGAATCAACCGGAATTCACCAAAGATGGCCTAGTGCTTTACCACCCAACGTTAAGTTATCGACCATATGGGCGACCTTACTGCGTTTCGGGGACAGTGCCAGCCCAGGCTAATCCTATTGGATATTTGCCAATACCGGATGGCATAAGGGTGCCACCTCCATATTTTCAATATCAGACTCTGAACATCAAGGTCCACGAATCTTCAGAAATTGCGCAAAGACCCGAGCACAAGACGCAAAAGTGTTCGTTTAGCATCGACAGTATCATGGCCAAATCTCCGAACAAAAACTCCCCTCGTCATCTCATCACTGACTACAGTTATTTATTTCCAAGACCAACATCTTGTGTTGCTCCACAGTTGTTACCAGTACCAAGGACTCCTGTTCTTAAAACTGTTTCTTTCACAGACATCCCAAGAATGGTGTATCCACATTGTTAAACTGTTGTGGTCGGTGTCTAAAAGCGTGGGAACATAATTTCTCTTTTTAGTATGTTATGAAGATATTTCTGTCATTGTAAATTGCTTTTATAGTTTTAATGTAAATAAATAAAAGGTAATATATTTGTTCGAGAAACTGCTGTCTGAAATGCTTTTAAATTTGTGTATTCAAATGTCTGTTTAAAATAAACTATCACTATCAAGTTTAAATTGTGTTCTCTTTATTTTCAGCAAATAAGTTTATAAACAATAAGGAAAAAGTTACTTCATTCTATCCAAGTTGAACGCGAGACTTTACTAGTGAAAGGTGTTTTTAATCACTTAGCTATTTACTGTTATTTTATCCGTAAGTGAATAGATTACGCTCATAAATAAGATATATTTTCTTAAACAATATTTTTATAGTAGTTGTATAAATTAAGAATTTTGAGCTTGTGAAAGAATTCACAGTTTAACGGATATAAATAATGGTGACCCGTTAAAGGCTGGAAACAGAAATGTTTTAATAATAACTTAATAATATTTCAATGGCAACACCGCTTTGCGCACTGTCAAATTTCTTTATCCATCTTTTTGTGGCACTAGCTCTGTATTTGCCACCTCCATTACTTGACCACAAGAGGGAGACTGATACTCATGAAATGAGTGACATTTGTACCTTTTTTTTTTTCAAAATACTGTAGACCAACAAAAATGCGGGGGCTTAAGCTGACTTATGTTTTATTTTTAAAAAGCATGATTTTACAGTGGAATTGTGTATTTTTTACACCATGAAAGTGTAAAATTGTAAATTATTTACAAATAATTACTTATAACAAATAGGCTATTTGTCATAATTTAAAGGTCTATATTTATATATGACCTACCTTCGTATCTTTTTTTATCTTTTGGACCATTTTACATGTTTAACGCTGTTAATAAATAAATACATGTGTAATGTTGGTAAGACATTACCAGGTAAGAGCTGCTTTCATGTTGGCCACCTTTGCGCTACTTTACGAACGAGTGCGCCACGGACAGTAGAGGCGTCTGATTACACAGCAGCTCAGCGGCACTTTTCGTTCCCCCACATCATGGGCTATTTTTGGCCAGAGCGTTAGCTGATTATATACAGTTTTGTATCCTCCCTGCCTTTTTGTCAAGCTAAATGTGCGGATGACAGCTCGAGGATAGGGTGTCGATGCGCGTAACACCTTGTATTATACTATTTTTTGGCTTTTACATAACTTAGTCTTTATATTTTCTGGCTGTATACCCACAGTCTGGCCCGGTGCGATGTGAGGACAGCTGTCGCACACTGGTTTTCCAAAAAAGCGTCACGGGACGCGTCTTAATAATCCACTCTTTTACCGAAGCGCACTGCGCCGTGGCGCACCCTTCTAGCTGCCTCTGTTTCGGCAAGTTTGAGAGTCCAATTGAGAGATATTTAAAACGCACTGTATCTCACCTCATTCTTTTTCAGGCAAGTGTTTTAAGAATACTAAACGAATCACTAAACGCGTCCCTGAGCGTTTCAGAAGATCATGGAGACTAATCCTATTCCAGTTTTGACTATCCAAACTACTCCTTACGATGACCAGAAACCAGGAACAAACGGGCTGCGAAAGAAGACTGCTGTTTTCGAAAGTAAAAAGAACTATCTTCAAAACTACATTCAAAGTGTCCTGTCCTCCATCGACTTGAGAGACCGTCAAGGATGCACTATGGTAGTGGGCAGCGATGGAAGATACTTCAGCCGGACTGCGACAGAAGTCATCGTACAAATGTCAGCTGCCAACGGGGTAAGATGGTGTTATAGTGTATTTTAGTAACAGTGAAACTTAAATCCCATCCATGTCCTGGCAGTTGACTTAACTGAAACATTTACAAAAGCATTTACTAAAAGTACCCACAGTCCATTTTTCTTTTGTTAATTACTAGTGTTTTGAAAAACATGCACTAAGGGCAATCTAAAATGTATTTATTTAAATACTGGCTGTGATATATTATTTGTATTTTTGGAGATGTTTAGATTATTCAGACGCAGCGTGACAGCGTGACAGCGTGACGTGACATTTCTTAAACATGATAATGACAAAAATAAACAAGAGTTTAATCATCTGGACTTTTATCCCATGAAGGGAAAATATCGCAGATTGGACGGCGCGTTTTGTTACGAAAACAGTGGAGCGCTAAATGAATGGGTTATGAGAGAAAGTTTTTAAGAACTAAGTTTCTGTGCTGACCCAGGCAAATGTAGCATGTCCTATGTGATGTGCCATCCCTCCACCCTCTTCCTGCGTGTCTTCTGCTTCCCTTGTTTTGACATCTCTGGATTTACGTTAGAACCAGCGGGAAACCCAGGGTATTTGGCCACAGGCCAAGGTGCATTCCATCAACGCAGTTTAACAACCGTTATAGTATATTTTATTGTTCATTAAATGAAAGTTTTATCGTATTCCGTTTGCTCACGTACCATGTTTTTTAATCCATTTCCTCTTTTAATCATTATTTACATTATTTCATCATTACTGCTACATTATTCAGCCCTAGTTTTTTTTAGTAAATTACATTCTTCTGTACAAACTCGGTTACTCCCAGAGGTTTGATATACAAAGACTGTGATTTCCACAGCAGCGTGTATCCAAAACCAACGCCTTATATGGATAATCTGCTCAAAGCTTGCTGGGGAATACAGTTAACACTCACTGAGACATGCAAGCAAGCAAGTGGGGCTGCAAAAAATGCAATGCATCACTCTAGAGAAGTACTTAAATAGCATATTATTCTAACAAAAGGGCAATGCCAAAAACCTATAGGGATACTGCGCTTGGTCATCATTGTAAATGCTTGAGTGAGAGATGCCAAATAACTCACTATTAATAGAAAGTGGCTGATCTTGTGAAGCTTAATGAGTCACAAAGTTTCTGAGATGTCCAGGCTGCTGTGTTTGACTGTCTTGTAAGCTCTACAGTAAGTAGAAGCATAGAAACAAACAGGATATATCAATAATCTGAGCCTGCAAAAAGGGCTTCTAATTGATGACAAACGTTTTGTGTCAGGTTCCAATTAAATTAACCATTGTTTGTGTCTTCTGCAAGGAAAAACCTGAAGAAGTCTGGGAACGAGCTTTTAGGCAGATTTAGTTGTCAATCTAGTATGCAGCAGTAGCCCTGTTTGGCACCTCTGAAGGTTGCAGGTTTAAATCCCACCTTAGATGCAATGATGTTATGATAGTTATGATAATCCCAACACAACAGGTCAAGGTCTGGAAGCAAAGAGATTCTTTTCAGGATCTAAAGAAGCATTTGACTAAGAATGTTATTTTATTATTTTTAAGTTCAGTGTAATTATAAAGTAACTACAAATAATTTAGCTTTAGAATTGCTTAAAATAACTAAAACTCTCCAAGTAGTAGCAAAATAATTGAATATGGCTTTGCAACAAGCAGGCAAACATTGTTCCAGAGTTTCTTTAGATTTACATTTTAGAACATTCCTGAATCATAATCAAGGAATAAAAAAAAGAGTTTCACATTCAATCTCTTTCAGATAGGACGTCTGGTCATTGGACACAATGGGATTCTGTCCACCCCAGCTGTGTCCTGCATCATCAGAAAGATAAAGGCCATAGGTGGGATTGTCCTCACAGCAAGCCACAGTCCAGGAGGCCCAGGAGGAGACTTCGGCATCAAATTCAGTGTCGCCAATGGAGGTGAGAACGTTGTTATATGGCGCAGCAGCACCCTGCATGCACATTCTGCAGTTCCTCACGGAATGATAACGATGACATAGTGCCTTAAATATGCAATCTGTCACATCAATCGCCATGTCAACAAAGTCATGGCCTCTAAGCTTAACATAAAGCTGTCATGAACAACTATTTCCAGAAAACACAATACAACCCCAACTGTAGCCACACAGCACACAGTGTCAGAGAACATATCTTCTTTCCAAAAACAGATGTTTCTTTTTTTTATCTCAAATTTATATTTTTTTATATTAATAAATAATTATATGTATATTAATTGCTATCGTGTGACTCATAACCAACGTATTGTTAGATGAAAGCATGTGAAGTTGTGTTGAAGTTGTTAATGTTTCTTTTGTTAAAAGGACCTTCTCCAGACACTGTAATGGAAAGGATCCACCAGGTGAGTCGCACGCTGGAGGAGTACGCCATCTGTCCTGACCTCCACATCGATCTGTCCCGCCTTGGCCGCCAAGACTTTGACTTGGAGAACAAGTTTAAGCCCTTTAGAGGTGCTCAATATAAACATCGTCCACTTAATTCACAAACGTTTTGTTTGTACAAACGATGTACTATGAATTCAAATGTTATTTCTCCGTTTCTAGTTGAGATTGTGGATTCTGTTGAGATCTATCTGAACATGCTGCGTGGGATTTTTGATTTTGGTGCCATCAAAAGCTTGCTGACGGGGCCAGAGCAGCTGAAAATTCGAATAGATGCTATGAATGGAGGTAAACCCTTTAAGATCTATCCTTCATCACAACAATCTAAATGTAGATTCATAACTTAATATCTTGTGTTACAGTCATGGGACCCTATGTCAGACGAATCCTATGTGATGAGCTTGGGGCCCCAGCTAACTCTGCTGTGAACTGTGTCCCTCTGGAGGACTTTGGGGGCCAACACCCCAACCCTAACCCTGCTTTTGCTGGACCATTGGTGGACTCTATGAAGGGGGGAGAGTTTGGATTTGGGGCTGCTTTTGATGCAGACGGGGTGCTTATCTCTTACCATCTCACAGCTGTTCACAAATTGCTTTGTATTGGCATATAAACACAAAAAACCTAAACGCTTAATTAATGTCCCTCAAGTAAACGTATACTAAACCAGATTACTGTAGAGCATCACAGTAATCCAGCCTGGTCTGAGTCATGTTTTGATTACAAGGCTTTGTCATTTGTATCCGTTTTATAAGTTTACATATATTGTTTGTTTCTATATATCATGTCACCCGCTGCCATATTTTAACAGTCTATTGGTTTGTGTTTATGTAATCAGGATCGTTACATGATCATGGGTCAGAATGGATTTTTTGTGAGCCCGTCAGATTCACTGGCTGTGATGGCTGCAAACCTCTCCTGCATCCCTTACTTCAGTCAGAGAGGAGTACGAGGCTTCGCTCGCAGTATGCCAACCAGCACAGCCATTGACAGGTAACACACCCATGCTACTTACCTGTCTAGAAAATAAAGGGCTGGTTGTGTCCATAGGACTTTGATAGGACATAACTTGCTTTCCTAGGATCTCTAGTTCATAGCTGTTTAAGGAAAAGACAGTAAGCTCTTAAAATAAATTGATGATCAAGAAAGAGATCCTCCTTCAGAGCTTTCAACATCTCTGTTAGTTTCCTGTCTCTCATTCCCTCCAATGCGTGACACTGAGTTAAAGTAGTAGCGATGGGCCAGAGGTTACAGTGTGGAGACTCACTCCCTAAGAATATCAGTGTTAGCTCAACCCTATGCTCATGCAGAGAGCATTCACCCCACCAAAAATAACATTCAGGGTGCATCATGGTAAAGACCTGCTTGCTCTGCCGCACGATATTGTACTGTGTGACATTTAGATGACGTTTGTTAAAACTGAAGCAGATCATCTTTTTTATTACTTAAAATACTTCCTGCTCATCCCAGTTTAATATGCAGAATCAACTGGATTTCCTATTATAGAGTCAACACTGGCTCTCGGGAGCTTTTAAAACATTGCACTTTTTGTTTAAGCATTCTGACCAACCCAACACATCAACATTGGCTCAACCAGTTATGTGAGTACTAGTTTGGCGCTTCCGGAGACAACACTTAAAACATGACAAGAAACACCCTTATTAATTCTGGCAGTCAAATGGGAAGTGATGTCATTCAGAGCTGCCCACTCAGTCATTGAATCAGCCATTATGTATTATGTCATACCAGCAGAATTAGGCCCATTAATTTTCCCCCATCACTATTGTTTTTGTTCGCTGACTTCTTGGAGGTTTTGCAAATGTTAATGTAATGTCAGAAGCACACTGCCAAAAAGACTTAAACTACTGGTGTGACTAAGAAACAGAGGTGAGGGTGGATTTGGCCTAGAGTTGTAGGTTATGCTATACAGTCATCTAAGCACAGTCTCATGTTTTCCATTCTGTAAAATAATGGATGTTTAAGTAATTGTAAAGGAAATTAAATATCCTTGTTTAAGTAGCTTTAAAAATGCACCAGTAAACACATTTTAGTGTTATAAAAGGACAGGCCCATACAAAGCTGTCTTAGGACCTCATAAGACTTAGAATCTCACTTAGTCGCAGAGTTTAACATTAAAAAATTATTGCTTTCATTATGTGGAGCTCGGACGTTTAGCGAATGTCTCATTTTGTGCTTTACAGAATAAAATAATACAGGACTGAACTGTTTCTCTGAAGTGTGACAGTCTCCAGAGATTTGACTTGCTGGAGCGACTCAAACCTTTTTAGGTGACGAGCAAGCTCTAGACTGTGGCTGTTTACATTATGAATCTCTTAGAAGCACATGTTTGTGTCAGAGAACTGGAGACAAATATGCTGAAGCACGCATGCGCTGTAGGTCTGGTGTGTGTGTTAATGTGTGAATGTGTTTGGGAGGTGAGGATGGAGATTGAGAGGAAACATCTGCCTTGCTCTCTGTACTTGGGAAGGGAAAAAAGAGTGTGTGCCAATATGACCATGCACTGAAGACGAACTGTTAAAATATGTGTGTGAGACAATATGTGCCGAAACCATTGTGACTCTTGCATGCTCACCAATACCATATTTTTAACACATCTCAAATCATGTGCTTTGAGATGAAATATGCATGAACAGATAAATAATGTGGCCAATTTAATTTTCAAAGTTTGTACTTATTCCTTTCAACATGTTTTGTTGAACTCTGGGACTGATCAATTTTGTCCAACCTCATCAGCATGTAATGCTAAGTTAGACTTTATAAGGTAGTGATAAACTGTTTGTTTATGTTGCAAATGAGCAATTTCAAGCTTCGCTAGTATTCAAAGACTTTTTAAGATACATCGAAGTGTTTGATTGGAGGAATTTGAATGGAAACTAAATTAAAACTGCCTGTCAACTCTAGCTAACATGGCTGCCAGCTGATAATTGGGTTTCATTGCCAGGTTGTGGTTAGAAACAGCTGCTTCTGGCTTTAAAATCCAGCAAGGCGTGTTATTGTCCAAGAAAAGTTTTATGCTCGAAACATACAGGATTTTTAACATAAATTCAATTGCACAAAACATTTAAACATGTACTGTAAACAGAATATTTCAGAGGCTGAATTAGGTGTGGTGCTGCTTGTGCTGGCCACTAATATGAATATCAATCATCAAAACAAGTCCAAAGGTCAAAGATTCAAGTTTGCTCTCTGTGTGCCAGGTTTTACATTCTATTCTGTGTCCCTGGAGTAAATAACACTTGTTTTCCCATGTTTTGTAACTCCACCCAGGAGTAAACAGCTGCATCCCAAACCCTTCATTTATCTATGGTTATTTATTTGGTTATTTGTCTGTTCATCTGATGAGATCTCGGCAAATCATTACCCATAATGCCAAATTGCAGTCTGAAAATAGTTATTTAGCCAAGTTTCCAAGATCAACAAACAATGGAGGAGACTTGTAATTGCTTTTCTTGTTTTCTCTACATTTGTGGAGCTCCATTAGAGAGGATGGTGGTGTAGAAACAGGAAGTATCAAGGGAGGAGAGAGGTGAACAAAACTGAGAAAGGACAAGCTGGTATTTGAACCTAAGTCACCCCGTAATGCTACTACACTATAGTTCAGCACACTGCCCATAAGGCTATGGCTCCAATTTCCTGATTTAGTTTATGTTGACATTCATTTTGTTCACAAATACCTACAAATTAAAACAATTCTTCATACCTGTTATATTAACTTGTATTAATAATGTTGTACAACAACGCTATTAGTGTATATAAACTAAGCTGAATTAATTTCAAGTAATTTGAAAATCTGTGACAACTCACAAAGACAGAATACAGAAGTTTAGCAAGTACACACAGACGACTAAAGTACTCTTTATTACTCCAGATACATGGCTGAATCTCAAAACAAATGTCAGCCAAACTGTCAAGATGGTTTGGTTCTGCTTTTTGCCTTATAAAGGTACTGGGTTAAGCATATAAAATATGTAGTTTGATTATTGTATTAGTCTAAAAGAATAGGTGTACAACCAAAAATGTAAATAGAATTTTAAAAAATAGTTTTGCAAAATGCGCTAAATTATCTTTATCACTGGAGCTATAATAGATTAGCATATAATATAAAACTAGATTAGCATTTAGCCTGGTATTCAGAAGTAGACATAAACTGAATGTAGATTTCTGTGGTTACAGAGAGTTTTAATGTAACAGATCATTCATTTGCATCTCCAGTGCTGTTGTCTTTCCTTCCTGTCATTTCATTATTAACAAAAATGTATAGACACAGAAGATTATTCATGAACATGAAACGTGATCTGTTGGTAATTTTTTCTTTCTGTTGATTCTCATAGCTAGTTGCACAGTTAAAAATATTCTTCAGTAAATAAGTGATACTGACACATAGCAAGAGTTTCTTTCAGATGTAATCTTGTCCAGATAAACCCTCAGTGGACTCACAGTAGAAAGCTCATGCTTCCTGTTTGTTTGCAGGGTTGCTAAGGCTATGAAGGTAGCGCTCTATGAAACTCCCACAGGCTGGAGATTTTTTGGCAACCTAATGGACTCTGGGAGATGTTCCTTCTGTGGTGAAGAGAGCTTTGGAGCAGGTGGGTGCCATCAAAGCTAAAGCACGTCTTTAAGAGGACAGTAAAAAATGAAAAGTAACTATATGATAAATTACATTAGATTCTGTAGATGTAGAGGTCAGTGTAAAGTCTAAAGTAATAAAATTGTTTCATCGAATTTTCAATGCTGTTTAAACATTGTGTTCCAACAATATAATATACTGTAATTAACCATTAAGGCAAACAAAAATATGCCTTGGATTATATATGCTGCACATTGAAAAAGTTTCACCAGTCTTCAGCTATAAAAGACTGAATGTGATGTGATGAGAATGTGAGAGTGATGGTGAAAACATCTGAAAAGTATGATTTGAGGTAGCTTATTGTCTAAGGACCCATGGTGCCAAAAACCCATAGTGCCCATAGCTGAAGATACAGTATGTAAAGGTGAAACCCCTTACTGTTATTGAATGGCTGTGTTTTGGTTGGCAGCTGAATGTGGAATAAGCAACTGGCGCTGAATGATGTTGCTGGGCAGACAGACGCTTGGCTCTCTGGGCGGCAGCGTCGATCTGTAAAGCCTCTGGGGTTTTACATTGTCACTAAGACCTTGAGGGAGACACACACGGCATTGTCTATAGGTGTCAAAGGAGCAACAGTGTCATTATTCAACATGTTTTTACTTTGCAACAGGATTATAGGGTAGTCATAGGTCCCCTGTCTGTGGGTGTTTTTTCCTTCATGTTTATGGGGGTACTTAGGGTTCAAGGATACTGCACTAAACGCTTTACTGTGACCTGGATTAATCTGAATTTTAATCTCTATGATCTCAGACTGAATATGTAAATATGATTATGGAATATATAGCTTGTTTATGGAATTTATTTACTTTTGGTTGTGAATTAAGATTTTGATATATAATTGTTATTTTGTCAGCTGAGGAAATATTATACACATACCACCAGATGCGACACATTCTTTTACGTATCATTATGAAAAATATGTAATATTGTCTGGAGATGTGCCTGAATACACACATCACCATACAGCAAACTATGTAGCGCTTACTATGTAGTGAACAGCGAATGAATGAAGGAGAGCAGTTTTAGACAGCATGAAGGCATGCAATACCTCTGTTGTTATGTTTTTTTTGCACCCCAAAGTTTAGCACCATAGCAAGAGTTCATGACAGACATAATCGGAGGCAGAAGGTACAGTTTTCCATTCTCTGTTTCCACGCTGACAGCTACCCTGATTTGTTGTATAAAAAGTTTCTTGGCATCATGCTTATGCTTACATCATTTTCATAGCAACCAACGTAGATATTAACTACACTGTCTGACCAAGCTGATCAAATTTCATCACATGCTTAATGACAGTCAGCTTAAAGATTGGATTTGAAAACCAAACTGGATTTATGCTCAGTGTGAACGAAGCCAAAGTGCTGTCACTCCTTTTAGAAGTAAACCCGCTTTATTAATTTGTACGGTCAGAACTAATTGCGCAACAGTATAATGCTGGCTTAGAACAGTCTTTGGCTGAGGCTTTGATATGTGGTAGGCCTGAGCATGATTTATTATTGCAGCAGGTCACACATACACTACAGCTGTCAGATCGACTTCTTGGTCTCGGCTTCTCGGTCTCGGGTTGACATATGATTACATGAAATGAATCAGATCAAAGAACAAAGTCAAAGCAGAGATGTGATCAAGCAGATGGATACTTGACCAGAAGGATGGGGCTTTACCTTTATCATTATCATCTCCTGATTTAGATCCATTTCAGCTTTCAAGATTAATCATCTGAGGGAGTCTAATTATCGGGGTCTTTAAGGGTTATGTGCAGCATGTATAATATTTTAATCGCCGAAAAGCACATTGTGAGTCTCTGCATCTCTCCTGATTTCCTGTTCGTTTAGGTTCAGACCATATTCGGGATAAAGATGGCCTGTGGTCAGTCCTGGTGTGGTTGTCCATCATGGCTGTGCGTAAGCAAGGGGTGGAGGAGATAGTGAGGGATCACTGGGCCAAAATGGGACGCAACTATTTCTGCAGGTAAGCTCGCACCTTCAATCCATATTACAACATCTGCTCAAAAGAACCACAAGAGCCTGACAACTCCTACCTTTTAGACTTAGCATTAGTTTTGTATATTACATAACCTTTATATAACTTTTTCCATTAGGGTTAGGCAGCAACCCTTTAATGTGGGCCTGAATTGTTTTGCTTTTCCCATAGAGGTTTCCCACATTCTCCATATTTAGCTTTGCTTGAAGATTTCCTGTGAGTTTCAAAATCTTGGAAGCTCTTCAAGTTGTCAAGGAAACTATTATTTATTAGGTAGTACAGGGTTATTTTTGCATTCTTTTATGAAGTTGATGTAATGTTTTGTCATTTTTGTTTGTACCTGACAGATTTGACTATGACGGGGTGGATGGCAGGATGGCTTTTTACCTCATGAGAGATTTGGAGGCTGTTATTACTGATAAAGCCTTTACCAGTCAGAAGTTCACTGTGGGCAATAACGTCTACAGTGTGGAGAAGGCTGATAATTTTGAGTACATCGACCCTGTGGATGGGAGTGTATCAAGGAAACAGGTTAGTTTAAAAACTAGTTGCCTTTATGGGACTAGCAAATTAGCAAATTTGGGATTAGCAAATAAAAATTGGATTAGCAAATTTTGGGCAAATTTTTCATAGGTGAATCCCCTCTCCCCTGGGCTTAATGAATAAGCCGTACCATAGAGAAACCAAGACTTCCAACCCTCTCCACCACTGCCCTGGGAACTACAGTATTAAGAAAAGATGAGCAGAAGAAAAGCCATTATATCTACACATTATAAATAATCATAGGTCCTATAGGTCTTATTCAACAGAGATAATGGGGAAATGGAGATATTGCACTTCAGCCCCTCGTTTAAAGAGTTGACAGGGGTTTGTTCAGCGTTAAGGTTTTGTGTTCTGTAATTATAAGCTATTCAATGTGGTACGCTCACTGTTGCACAAACAGCCCACCCAGCGGACACAGGATTGAGTGAGATTCCATGTTTGGGCATCTACCTTCACATTTATGTGTGTACAGCATATATAAAATGAAAAATATACAAATATCTGGGCCGTGTTCAAATTTACATTTAGCCGTAACTCCTTCTTTGGCGGATGGGCTTAAACAGGAGGAAATGTTTATTCAGTTGATAGTAATAAGGGCTGAAGGAGGAGAATGTTTTAATAGATAAGCCTGGATTTGCTGTACCAAGATACAGAGATTTTGTTGCTCTCTATCACACACACACACATGAACACTCACCTGAGCGCTGTGTTTAAAGTTCACACTGCTGACTCACTATGTTAATAACATTCTCCTCAAACTGTTTTTTTTATGTTAAAATACTCATTGATTTTATCAAAACATAAAAACTCCCATAATGCATTTTCTGTAGAGATAATATATAATGTATATATACATAATGAAATTGCATATATAATAGTTTTTGCTTTATTTTATTGATCATACAATGTAGATATGCTCTCTGTATCCCCTTAAACATTGCTCTGAGTCTGTTAGAAAAATCTGTTAGAAAACCAATTGTTGCAATTCCGCTAATGTCACAGAAATTACATACTTTAGCTGTACTTGATCTCTGAGCCAATATTCAATGTTCAATATTACTCATGTACATCTCATTTATATCTCTGATTGTCTCAGATGTCTCAGCAAGGAAATGGTCTTCATTGTTACAGATTCATGTCTCTCTCTGAGACTAACACATCTAATCTCGCCTCTTCGTTTGTTGTGATTACACAGTGGCTGGCGACATCAGGTTATAGCCTTTGGTTTGGTCAGACTCTGAGTCATCACCCGCTGGCCGCGTCGACACAGTCACTTCAGTCATGCAGCCAGCGTCTCCACAGCTGAGTGTGTATTATTACAACGGGCATTCCACAGAGTGTCGGATTGTGTCAGCTGTCCTGGTCCACCTTTCTGCATGTTTGTGGGGCCAGTGGAGAGACACTCAGCTGTCGGAGTTGATGACACACGCATGCACACATACCCTGTGGTGGTAAAAGGGGTTGAGACTGTAATGGTAGAATAATCCAAAAGGAAAATTTGTTGTACAAGCCCCATTTTTGCCTGTGCCCTGGCAGGGGTAGGGCCAGAGGGGCATTGGCCCAGCTCAAATCTGATGGGCCCCCTAAAATGCCTCTGTCCTGTCACTAGAACTGGCTAATGTAGTAATTAATAAGGTCAGTGGTCCCCCAAATCACTTCAAGGAACTGAAATTATAATAATGAGTGGTTTTCATTGGAACATCATCTACTGCAATGTAATAGAATATTTATGGTTTACATATGTTGCCTGTAAAAAATTTATTTAGTCAGAAAATGTGGCAACTTTTAAATGTCATCATTTTTCATTAAGATGATGTATTATCTTTCAGCAGGGGCTAACTGGACCATATTAACAAGCCAAATCCTTGAATAATTCTCATTTGATTGCTGAACACTTTCTGGAATTGTTTGAGTTATGACATCTGTTGGAGATTATTATGGATACATATGTTTCTGTGCGCAGGAACAGGAAATCAAAACCTAGCCACAGACCTTACCTAACAGTTTTACCCTGTCATGTGTGATATTGTAGTAGAGCTTATTAAAGATTGTAGGTTCAGAAACTGCAAGGAAGCTATCAACTGTCACCAGCGTTCCCTTAGGCAATGTGTTTGCCCTCAGGGTCATATGTTTTACCGGTGTTTCAACTGGTAGAGCATGGCGCCACGCTAACAACACTAAGTCACGGATTTAAACAAAAAAATATGTATTAAAAATACATTTGCACTGTTGCTGTGAATGAGAGCATGTGCAACATGTGAAATTAGCAATTCATTCACTAGAATTACAGGTGCTGAAATTAACTCCATTTCTATTGCTGGTCTTCTCCTGCAGGGCCTGAGGATCATATTCACTGACTCCTCCCGAATCATCTTTAGGCTTAGTGGCTCTGGGGCTGGAGGCGGGGCCACCATCCGCATTTATGCTGAGAGCTATGAGAAAGATCCAGAAAGACACAATAGAGAGACTCAGGTACAACTTTCTGTCAGTTCTTCTCTTAGAACAAAGACCACAGGAGCAATCGCTTAAAAATGTCCATTTTATTTACTTTTTTAACAATAACAGTTATTGTAGCAAACATAGCAGCAAAAAACTAGCAACAGAAATCTTTGTTTGTGTGCATTAGAAGAAATATTTGGTACTTTTAGTTACAGTTTAGCTATTTAATCACTACAACATCTTAAATACAACACAGCTTGTTGTGATTACTATTATAATATGTATGAGAGATAACACAGAAATGAAATTCCTCTGTTGCTTTTTTGTCACACAGAACAGTATCAGTTATTTCAGCATAGCCTTTCTCAGTTGTTGACATTTTTGGAGGTGGTGGGAATTTCTCATTTGACTTTTTACTGATTATAGGTTGTGCTAGGCCCACTCATTGCCATCGCTCTAAAGATCTCAAACATCCACGAACGCACTGGACGCAGAGGCCCCAACATCATCACCTGAGACCAATCCACTGTACACAAGGGGCCAAGACAGGGGCCACAAAACAATCTTCACACTTCATCTGAACCCTGTGCCTTTCCTGTTAATGCAACACCACAAGAATGTGCCGGCTTTATGTTTGGCTGCTGTTTTATAATTTCCCTTCCTATTTCTTCTGTATTTCTTCTTCATTTTCTTTGCCTTTAGAAGGACCCCTGTAAGGCTATCACTTCCTTTGCACATATTTACGCTCATGTAAACCACTAAGAAGTCCAAAAGCAAAAAGTTCCTTACTGTTTTCAATACCTGTATGACAGAACTTATGTGGATCGCTTGTTCCTTCAGTATGCTGATTTGAATTAGCTGGGGTCTAAATCCAAAAAAATTGTGAATTTGGTTTAACTGTGTGCTTTTGTTTACAATGTAGGCGGTTACAAAGAAATGTATTCAGTACAGTGAATGAAATGAGGGAGCAATGTTGTTCAGTATTTAATCTGATCCTGTGAAACTCACTTTAGAAATGTAGTATTAATGTAACAGCTAGATTGTATGCCCAACACCACTAAAATGTACAAGATAAAATTGTCTTGAATGTTCTTGCTATAGGTTTTACGTTCTAGATTTGAATCTGGGAACTTTTGTTTTGATTTATAAAATGTAAAGTTTTTGACTTAATGAAATGAATAAATAAACTTTTTCACTTTTGGGTCCTAATGACCATGTAGTCAATAATATTACAATAATGTAGTATTGAATGCTTGAACACTACTTTGCCCAGCTCAGCAAAACCCATTTAAAGTCTGCCTTCTGATAGGTTAGCTTAAATAATGCCTAGTAATTATTCTTGAATACAATGTTTAATTGTAAAACAGAACCTTTGTATTAATATTTGCATTTTGAAAATTTGCATGAATTAGATGCTTGCATCTCCTATGAGATGGATTACATGCATTCCATGATGTGACGAGAAGGAGGGCTCTGTTTGGATGCTTAAAGTTTGAAGTATGTTATACTTTTAATTATTTTTACATGACACTGCTACTGAGACAATAATGTTTAAGGTATTATGAGTATGTGCAGTGTTTATGTGTATTTTACATTACATTTTCAAATAACTTTACTGATATTAAAACACCAGTTTGATCACGCAGTCCAAATTTTTATAGGGACTTTAAAGTGAAAAAAGGAATTTACATTTTAAATACTGCTTTAGCATAAGACATTAATCAGAGTAAAGAACCATCGCCTTAGCTCTAATTAATTTTGTGTCCTAAATCTTACATAAATAAACTTAGTCTTTTGTGTGTCTGGGCTTTGTAATTTATTTTGGAAAAATAACAGGGTTAGTGATTATACATCTTATGGCTGCTACATGAAGACATTCACTAACTATTATATTTAACAACAAAATTATTTAATCTGTAAGCAAAATAAAAATGTTTAATATCTACTTCAACCAGTGATAAGTGGTTAAAATAGTTTTAGATTATGATTTGTTTTGATTATGATTTTCAAAACTCAGAATTATTGAATTCTATTCATCAAATGGATGCGCATCCATTTAGTAACGCAAGATGGAGACAAATGACCCGTCTGTTACATAGGAGATATTTAGGTTTAAATATTGTTAAATAATAAATATTGTTCGTTTAATTATTTATTCATAAGAGAGAAGGTGGTTGGAACAAGACCAAGGGAAAATCTTTGCTAATTGTTTTATCCAGAGTATCTTCAGAAAATCTTTTTTAACAACGGTTAATTTCATCAAAAGATTATTAAATAGATATACTGCTGTTCCACCTAGTACCGCTAGATGGAAACAGGTTCACGTGACAGAAACATTGTGATGGAAAAAATGCCCCAGAACTTCACAGCTAGCGTTTCTAAATTTGAAACATGAAAAGTTTTTACATTTTACAGAACCTTCTTGATTAACTGGTTCAAACTATTTTTGATATTGTGGGTTAATTAATCGGTTCATTAATATCAAGCTAATATCTAGTTTCCTATTTCAAAAAGTATTTTCCTGTTTTTCCTCAAAATAATCGACTCTGTGTGTCTTTTATGATGGTCTGTGCAGTCACTATTAATCATGTACTCGGTCTAGCCCCACCCCTTCCTGCAGCAGCACTGGTGTGAGAGAGAGAGAGAGAGAGAGAGAGAGAGAGAGCAAGTGGATACTAAGACCAGAGTACAGTCTGATCATATGGAATGACGGAAAGCGATGTAGGGACACATCTTACCGCAAATGCTCATACCGTCTTTCTAAAATAACGACATCTGAGGGAAAACAGCGTTATTTTCGTTTCATTTTGAATAATGCCATTGAAATTAGCTGGATGATCAGATTTGAGCAACTAACATGAACGAGAAGTACGTTTCTCAAGCTAAACTGTGTTTAGAGGATTTCTCAGTGATCATTTGCCATTTAAATGCCACGAAACGCGGATGTAAATGATCAGACGTTTACGAAGTGCACATGGATTTACCTTAAGGAAAGAGGCGATCGTTTGTCCAGGATCAGGTGAAGTACTTGTTAGATGATGTTATGCATGCGCTCATGACAGATCGCAATTCAAAGTTAGAATGTGAAGTTGTTAACCAGTGTCTTTGTCTGTATTATCAGATGCAACTAAATTTCACTGTGGCTGTTAAAAGTGATCCAGCCATTAGTAACCATGGTAGAATCTGTTGGTTTTGTGGAGGCATGGAAAGCTCAGTTTCCCGACTCGGATCCTCCTGAGATGGTCTTGAACTGTGTTGGAGACATTGAGCAGGAGCTGGAGAAATGCAGAAACTCTATTAGGAGACTGGAAATGGAAGTGAATAAAGAGCGCTTTAGAATGATCTATCTGCAAACACTTCTGGCCAAGGAGAGGAAAAGCCATGATTCTCAGAGATGGGGTTTCAGTAAGGTCTCACATGGTGATAGCGACAAACCAGAATTCAACTCTCATCATCAGGGGCCAGGGAAAGCTGATGGAAGCAGGTGTCTCCCAGCCAAACTGAAGCACACAACAACTGCAGGTTTATCCCCAGAGGAGTGTCGGGAGTCTCAGCTGTGTGTTGAGATGGTGGGTGGGGATGTCTCAGACCGGGACAGGCACAAACACAAAGATCGGGAAATAGATGGGATGTCTCCATCCAAAAAACGGAGCGTTGAAGCTTCCCACAGGGCTATTGCTAGCCGTGGTCCTACACAACATGAGGTGGGGGGCATCCCTGAGTCTCCACCAAAGGAGAAAGCCACCATGGGGTTGGGGGTTGCAGCTCTAAGGTCCAACTTTGAACGTATGAGGAGAGACCATTCCCAAACATCAGGGGAGGGAAAAAACGAGAGGCCTTATTATGTGAACATGGAATATCACAACGAAAAAGGTCTTGTTAGAGTCAATGATAGAGAGGTCTCACAAAAGATAAGCAGTCTAGGCAGTCAGGCAATGCAAATGGAACGCAAGAGGTCCCTGCATTCTATACCAGGCAATCTCTACACTGCTTTTGGGGATGTTCGTAAACCGGAGCGGTGTGCGGATTATGAACGAGGCATGGAGGACAGCTACAGCTGTGAGTATGAAGATGCTGATCTTAATTCTCAGTTTCTTAAAGACAATTTAATAAAAGTTAATGGAAGGAAAACAGAGTCTCAAAGAGGGCCTCAGCAGATCTGGCACCATTCTGATTGTCAGCCCTATACAACCGTTTATGTGGGGGGAATTATGGGAAGCGGAGAAGACTTACACCTGACATGGCCTAGACGATCATACTCACCTGCGAGTTTTGATGATGGCTACACACCAGATTGCAGCTCCAATGAAAATCTGACATCCAGTGAGGAAGACTTCTCTTCAGGTCAGTCCAGCCACGTGTGCCCGAGTCCCACTGCCTACCGCGTGTACCGTGAGAAGAGTCGCTCTCCTTCCCAGAATTCTCTTCAGTCCTTTGAAAGCGGAAGTCCTCCGACCCCTCTCTCCCAAAAACGTCTCAAGCAACAGCTAGCTCTATCAGATGCCACTGTTGTTGGTGTCCGCAGAATCTGGCATGTTGACGGAAGCTCCAACAGTTTCAGCAGTTTCCATGGAGAACTTGGTAAGATTTAGTTTGTTTATGTACATTGTAGTGTGCTTGCAGTATTTACTTGTGTTGTTTTGGAGGCTGTTTATATGAAAACAGTAGACAGTACACTGGGTGTGTGGGGGTGGGGGAGCTAATAGTTAGTGACAAAAGTGATTTTTGTGTTCTTTTAGTTGTTTTTGCTCTTTGTAGTGCAACACTTTTACCATCTGTCTGATTCTCTCCTCATGGATTGACCACTATATGACATCAGTTGAAACAAATCAATATTCCTTTATTCCATCAACAGTTAAAGCCCTCTTTTATCTTCTTTAAAGTTGTCCATCTGGGTTTTCTCTCTCTGCCTCTCACCCTTCTCAGTCTGATAGTAAGACTGGTTTGATCTGCAGCATTTGAATCGCTTCAGGCAGTGCAGTAACTCGCTGTCTGTCAACCCGGAGAGTTTATGCATCAGTACACATCAGTGTTGTTGTCCGGCTGAGGGCTAATTGACCTAAAGGGGTCGTGTAGCATGATAAATCAGTCAGTCTTCTTTGTTTGTTGGGGGTTGGGTGGAAAACCAGTGACAACAACTAATTAGGAGGTGAAAGAAAAATACTGAATGTCACATGGACCAAAACAATTATATGTCCAGTCCAATATTAGTTTGAATGTGTGCACACAATGGTTGGTAATTTTTCTGAATATCAGCTGTATTGCAACAGAATCATATAAGAGGTGTGGTAGACAGTGCAAGTAGCATAGTAGCATGTGGGGTTAATATTTTGACTGTTTTTTTTTTCTTGAGTTGTCTCAAAGAATCAGTCTTAGGAAAAAAGGCTCCAAGCAAAGTAAATATGCATTTTTAAAACAAATTGTGTGTGCAGCAGTCTTGCACTCAGAATTAATTTGGTTTTATTTGCGTTTTACACTTTGAGGTATGCGCTACTGTGAGGACTGGTGCAGCAACTTTATATGCTTAGGCAATTGCATAACAACATGTTTACCACTTCAAGCAGATTACACAGGTGTCATTGTTGAATTGTTTCTTTTTTAAGAAAAAATCGATTAACCAATTTCACATTGCAGCATACTGTTGCAAACTCGCCTTAATGTCTTTGTAATATAGAGTCAGTTATTCGTTACATTTAAATGTTTCATTGCACAAGCAGAATTGGAGAAGTGGGACAAAAACTAAAGAAATCTTTTGACTAAAAAGCCATAGAAGGATCTCTTTCCTCTTAATAAGAAAAGAGCAACGATTCATTTGACAGCAGCTTAGCTATTGTTACGTAAGCAGCCAGAGAGAGAGAGAGAAAGGGCTGAGCTGCAAAGTCAGCAGGCACAACAAATTGCAGATGATCAGTATAAAAGCAGTAAGCAGCAGATTAAGTTTCAGTGACCGAGTCTCAGTGGGCTGAGATTTACACTGTTTGGAGCACAGTCCTTGTTTAAACCTCAGGCTGTCTCTAGGATTTCTACAGGTTTTCTTTGGAACCTTTATCTAAAACCCTTAAGGTGTTCCTAAACAAGCACAGTCGAGTCCTGCGAGTTGTGTCGGCCGGCTTCGTTATATGCATTTGTCTGTTGCTCCATTGGAGAAAGTAAATACACACTTTCCACTTTTTATTTGTCTAAAATCTGTCACGCTCATCTAGTGCCCCTCCCTTATGTACACGCCAGTAAACGGTGCAGCCACGTGCATTTGTTACACACAGACATGCTGTGCCACAGTCTGTGGTAACTGCCCTGATGTTACATCATCAAGGTAGACTTTCAGTGTGAATATAGTATGAAAATAATGGTACATATCATAGTTTAAAGGGTCCATTGCTTATGTTTCATATTTTGTACAGTTACAGAAGGGACCAACACATGCCAGGAGACATTTTACAAGTAGAAGTCATCTTCATGGTAATCCCTTAAAATAAAAATGTTTCCCTGGACATTTTCGGTGGTGAAACATATAAAAAATGTTATTTAGAGTGTTTATGTATGTAAAACTCCTACGTATGTAAAACACCCATTATACGCATGTTATTTGTTAGTCCACTCAAGTACTTGGTGAAGACAGAAAAGCAGTAGATCAGGCGTTTTTATAAGTTTACCTTTGTGGCATGTTTCTTTGGAGGTCAATTTTGGAAGCTTTTTCTTCCACCAACTCCCTTCCAGTGTTAAAAGTCACCTCTTAGGAACATACTGGCCTTGGCACACAAGCTAATCCTGACTGTATTATTAGAATAAACAGTCCTTTGTTACATTTAGTACTTTTAAGTTCCACTGAGCGTGTTGGCCTGAGGTTATGGGTTCTTGTGAGCTCTTGAGATTTATGCTCATTCTGTTCACACGTGGAGGAACACAGGGCTGGACATTAAATCTGAAGCACTCAAAAAGTTTGCTTTGGCCATTTTTGATACATATATATGCAATATATGCAATATATATATATATATATATATACATATATACAAATACTATCTCCATTATGGCAAGGCTTTGTGAACAGGCTCTGTGGAATGACTTTAGTAAGGTTTTGGGAATGGAGAGAGAGGTATTTGCTGGCTCTTATCCAGCTTGTTGTTTTTCATTTTATCATTTGCCAGAGCTCATAAATCCAATGAAAGCTCAGACATCAGAAACACCACTGGTACAACATCAAACGTGCGACATGTGCATGCAAAACTAGACAGCAGAACCAGACCACTGCTTCTTATCAAACAGTCTTCTTATGTGGTCTGTTACGCTATATTACACTATATACGCTATAATAAGACATGCTAACTGGCTTTTCTGTCAAATGATTGCGTGTCACCTGTTGTCATGATAGTTGGATGAGGCCCGGCTGGCGTGGGTCCAGTTGGCACAGGTTCAGAGAAGCCCGCATCACCATCACCAGCTGCAGGGCAAAGAGCAGATCTTTCTCACTGTCATTTCATGGGCGGCGCTTCCCACTTCCAGTCACATAAACACAATAGTGTTATTTTATACAGCAGCTGGCTGGCACAGATATAGATGTGATTACTTTCTATTAAACTCATTTGAATTGTTAGGAAAATGGCTGCTTTTAAATACCGATTCCTGTGTCTGGCATTAAAGACCCTATGAAAAGGCTCTCCATTGAACTTCAATAAGAAAACTCATTACAAATCTTATAAAGCTGCACCACACAACTCAGTTTTGATTTAATATTAATCTTTAAGCATCCTTCAGTCTTAGTCTTTATATGAATACTTTGTACTATTAAGAGGAAAGCTGGTACATGAAAATAATCCCAACATTTATTTTAATAAACACTCTGTGATAGACACAAAATTGCAGTAATGGGCCAACAAAAACTCCTTTTTTTTCCACACACTGTTTTCTTATGTCACAAAGGCAGAACAGGCTCTTAATTACAAGGGAGGATGTCAAATGACATAAAGTGTTGCTAAGGACCCTGTTGCCATGAGTAAACATCATGTCATCGTGAGAGGATTCAATGCATTCATCAGGTGAACTGCATCCATTTCTATCCACTGCTTGTGTTTTCATTCATTTGTGCATTTACTGAATCATGTCTGTGTTTTCCTTAAGGTCTTCTATACAATGAGGTCTTGTTACTGTAATGTACATTCTGTGCTGCTCGTCAGACTTACTCAGCCTCCCTGTCTTCATTCTGTCCCTCTTGTCTGCTACGAAACCACCCACCCCCACCCTGATCTTCCCCCTGCAGTGTAACCTATCCAACCAAATTCTCTTTCTATCTGCAAGGCTCGGATTCCCTCCAGTTCACAGTAATCATCGTAACCCCTGACTGACTCACAGCGGTCTTGTTTTTGCCCACCCTTACTAACTGATGTTGATTTGTTTTACCCTTCACAGCTTCAACCAAATTATTTCATACAGATGCATGTAAATTCATATACAGTGGCCCCAAACAGGAGCTGGACAAGGAGCATATATAAATATAATATCTTCTACAATATATATATATATATATATATATATCAAGTGGCTTTTGCAAACAAATAATGCTAGACCTTGACTCAGAACTAAACATTTACATTACATTACTTAAACATTACAATTTTAAACATTTGTTGTATCTAAAACATGACAAACCTATTTTATGTGAATTGTTTTGCTTAACAAGTAAGGTTGTGCTATATTTCTTTAACTAAATGTCAGTTGTTTTGAACTTATGCAGTGACATTGATACATTTTAATTGTATTTTGGGGTCCAAAACTGTACATCATGGACCATCGTTATCTATGGCTCTTAATCTCTGAGATTTGTATGGTCTTCTGGTCCACTCCCCTCATAACATCAAGCAAATGAGACTGTAAAAAAACAAAGTTCTAACGTCTTTTTCCACTGTTTTCCTACTGTGTGCTCTGATCCCCTCCAGGACTTGCCCAACATCCCTGGCGAGACTGAAAGAACCTTCTGTGTTCCCTAAAGTGTTTATGGAATTTCTCAGCTGCTTGAGAAGGGGTTGTAAATACACAGCTAATGAAATGTAAAGTGGTCCACGAGCACAGTCACAGGCCCCTAGGGGCCATTGCGCAGTCATGTGTGTGTAAAGTGGTTGGTTAAGTGTAGCCAGGAGGTCAGACATGTAAGCTGTAAGATTTAGGATGCTTCTGTGTGGAACTGGTGTTATGGTAGAACTTACGTTAATGCTCAGCATGTGATTTACTGCAATGGTTGTTGACTGGGGGGTCACGACCCAATAGTTGCACAAATGACAGCAGGGGAAAGGCAATGCTACATGGAAAAGCAACTATTTTTTACAATTTATGCATAGCCATGATCACACAGCTAGATCATGTTGTTGATCTCACAGACCAACTGATAGCCATTAAGTGTAGCCTTTAGAACTTCTGTTAATGCTGCTGTGTGGACGTAATGGTGTGGATGTGTTTGTCATAAGTTAATAATAAAAAGCTCTAGGCACTGTTCTTGTAAAAACCCCAGAAATCCCAGAAAACCCACAAACTGCTATAATGTATACTGCGAATGCACACAAAGTTGCTTTAGATAAAAGTGTCTGCCAAAAAAACGTACTGATATCCATGGGGGGTGGTGACTTCAGCATTTGTCATGCTTAAAAATTTCTACCCTTGGCCTAGAGCGATTTAAACATGTTTATTGAGTATACTGCAGTAACCACACCCTCCTTTCTCATTAGCTCTGCTTGACCTGTCTGGCAATCAAGAGAATTTAATCACTCTGGTGTTTGGCCCTCGATTCATTCTTATTCATCACAAACCAGACACTAGATGATGGAATAGTTTGATGGAGCTTGAGGATTCTGGCCTTCAGCCAAACCAGCAGGCGGTGTGTGACTGAACAGATGTGATATTTGGGTCCAGCAGAAGTGCCATCGTTTTCCCAGGCCTGGACTTTTTATATTGATTCAGTTTGTGGATAGGATCTGCTTGTAAAGTCTGTTTGGTAACTCCGGACAATTGTGGAAATTTGGCCTGTGCTCTAGTCTTTTCTCATTGTGCAAAATAAGCAGAAAGGTTTCACAGCTGATTTATTGAGAAATTAAGGTTTTGAATCCCACAGGGTGGTTTTATGATCTCACCAGTGCTTAATTGTTTAGGTAGTTGGTTTAAACATAAAAAGAGGTTAAAATGTGGGTCATTCTAATTGTTTTTATTTATCGCTGGATTTTAATTAGGTTTTACACTGGAAAAAAACATTCTGAGCTGAATTTGAGATAACCATGAGATTTTAAGAGGCTGCGGTCGACTGAACCATGTGCTTTTCCATCAGAAGTACAGATATAAAGCATATTAATATCACTGCAAAAAAACATTGCTATTTTTATAGCTTTTTATGAATATTAGGCGCAGCCATGCTTTTCCATTCTCTAAATAGCCCCAACATCAGAGTGACACAGAATTTGTAATATCAATAGTCTTTGTGCAGAATTTGTCATTGTCCCCTGTAGGAACTATATAGAGTAGGTAATTTATCGACCAGCAGCTATTTTTCCCCTGGTATAAATCTAAATAATTCTTGTAGTTGCCAGTTCAAATGTCCGTCCTAAATAAATTGCTATTGACAGAGACTGTTTTTAAGTGGCCTCTTGTAGCCAGGCAAAAGTGAAATGTGTCTGTGTGACTTTCTGGTAAAATCCATTTCCACTCTGACCCACGCGTACGGCCACGGCCTCCCAGGTGAGCGGGTTGTCGAGAGCTCCATTGATTTACTGAAAGAGAAAATCCTTTTAACGCCGCAGCACTTTTCTTCTTCTCAAAAGCATCTTGTAAAATCGATGCATTTGGAGGGTAAGCTTTTTACTGGAACAGATGGGGTGTTGTACATCTGAGTTCAGGTGTCACAATCACTTTATCTGCTTGGTAAAGCCGCATTTCTCCCAGTTTTAAATATCTGGTCAGTTTGACACGGAAGTTTGATTTGAAGCAAAAATGTGATTTGTTGAGTTAATGTTAATATGAGTTAGTGCTGTCTGTTTCTTTTGAACCTCAAATGAAATAAAATGTATATGCCATGCCCTTCATTCAGTTTTTAAAACATTTTAAAACTTTTAAAAACATTTTTATATGCTTTGGTTTTTATGCATACTAACTGAAAATATGAATGGCATAAAATATGCTTGTAATGCATGTTGTTATGCTTCTTGTTTGTAAAAATACAAAACAGATCAGCCCTTCACTTGTCTGCTTGTTAACCCTTTCAGTTAATCATTAAAGGGTCAACATGACTCATAAGTTCTTTAACAGGAACCCTGTAGTGGCCCATCCTTAATTTACCAGCATCCCACTTGTTGTATATAAACAACTACAATGAGTAAGTTTAGACCATCAGCCCTATTCAATGATTGTAGTGTGGGGATGTTTACAATTTCAGCTTCCAAAGTAAGACATTAGGCGGGGCAGTTCCTAGTAATATGGCTCAAGTCAGCCTGTCATTGTGGAATTTTAGCCACTGTGTGGGGTTGAAGAGGTCAGAATAAATGCCCTGTCCTTCCACATTTACCTGACACTGCTGTTAGTTTGATCTTATAAAGCAGCAAGATTCAAACAAATGGACTGTCTTCATTCCTACATGCCTTGTAGAAAGATGTTTGTTTGTTTGTTTGTTTAAGAAATATCTCCTTTAAAAAAAAATCCCTCACCGCCCTTGGTGCAAATGGTCACCCCCCTTGGTTTGTTTTTTCTGGGCATGTCAAAATGATGACAAAACACTAACTGAGAATTTTATACAGTTCCAGTAAACGTTACCAAATATTAGCGCTTCAGAAAGATAGTGACTAACTAAACATCTGACTGATCATAGAGAAGTTCTTAGAGAACTGAAGAATCTCTGTTGACCTTGACCACGCCCACCAAATGTAATCATAGCTCACAGATCATTTTTTATGTATATAGGGGAACTATCATTTCACAGGTTCCAGCTGATTGACTTTTTAATGGAATTTTTTACAGTGTTTAAATGACATGTTTAGAAAGAGAGGAAGACGAGGACCATAGAGAAATCCACAATGATATTCAAGCTGCTTCCTTTGTGTGTACATGCTTGTTCCTTTTCTATTGTTTCTTTTATAAAATGTCTTTATTGTTTTTAATTGCCTTTAGGAAACCAAAAAATAACTAAATAATAACTATTATTTTATACATAAAAATTAAAGAAATTTTTTTAATGCTGCAGAATCTCAGAATCTGTGATGTTTCTTAAGTGGTGTTGATGAAATGTTATAGATTGTCATAAACAGGAAGTTGCTTCATCCAAAATAGTAACAGTTGAATGGCTGAGGAGCTTTTTCCTGCCTGCTATATTTACACTGTCTCTCTACTGAGGAAAAAAGGTTCGCCGGTTATTGAGACACAATAAGCACATGGTCCAGCTAAAATAACTGTGCTACCTGTCTTCTTTCAGATACACACAAACGCCATGTCCTTTGTTTAGTGGTTGGAATCAGATGTAAACCTACCGAAACTAATGTTTTCACACAACAGATATGTCCTGTTGATCACAATCCACCTCTAGGATCATATATGTATGTAGAGCTGTTAAGTAAATGAAACCATTGGATTTTTCTCCATTGTGATCATGTTTTTTTCCATGCTGACATCACTGACAATCTGAGTGTATCTCTCGTTGAAATGCGTAGAGGATTTTTATGAAAATAACACAGATGTGTCATAATTTGACTGATTAATTGTTTGATTGGTGTTTAGAGAAGTTATGTTGCACGACTGTTTTCTCCCCATTTTTTCCAATTTAAATGTTTAATTATAGTTATCTGCCTGGAAACATTCTGGACATGATGAGTCAATTCCATTTACACAGAGACATGGAAATAAACAATATACAGTAATAACTTCTAAAGTCACCTTTTGTCCTTTCTGTTCAGCGCTTGCCTCATCTACCATAATAATTATCATTTTACAGCTCTGTATTAAATATATTATGTAAAAAAACATACATTTTTTTAATGGTTTGACACAGGTTACCCATTAACCTGCCAACACACACAAGTGAAAGGGAATTTTCAGATGATAATTCACACAGGCCTGAATAAACGCTGGAGTTTGTTGATAGAGAAGATGGTTATGAGCAGCTGGATAGAGTAGATCAGTGCATCTGAGGTAGATTGTTCTGGCCTGACACATCTGGTGCTGTCCACCCCCTTTTGGGATCATATTCAAACACACAGATTAAGATGATCTGTGTGTAGCTGTATGTGCATGTTGGTGCAAAAGACTGAGTGGAGGGTTGACTTTTTTTGGGGTATTACAAGGATTGAAATGTTAGTGTTGCATCATGACTGTCTAATCTGCCTCATGTCACATCTGCACTTTGTTCTCCCTGTTTAGCACTAACCAGATAGTCTGTGAACATTGTTTTTAAGTTCATGAATCAAAGCTTTTGGCTGTCTGTCTTTGCTGTCCCATCTGTTGGTTTAAATAGAGTTATATAATGGCTTTAAGTCTTCATCATCTGCAGCACAATTTATCAATTACTGACGTTTCCTTCCAGGAAAATGGAAGACATTTTTACTGCTTTTATCTGTGGAGCTACATGACATTGTGACATGAGGGCTGTTCTGGATGTGCATGTGCAGACATGAAGTTCCTAGGAAGGAATTTCTTTACTCTGTAAAGATGAAGTGTATAATTTTTGTATCACTTGCAGCACAAAAAAGTGCAAACAACCCTCATCTGCCATTGGTTAGACAAACAAATAGTCCCGCCCCCAACTCACACAACAAACAGATTTTTATATAAATTCAGATTAATGAATTAATGGTATTTTAGATAATTATTAAAGTAAATGTAGCCAATACAGTATTTTCAGTTATGTTTTCTACTGTTGGTATGATTTTTATTATGGGGTATTAAAACAATAAGACAAACACGTTACCTGTTCTTATTTTTTATAATTGTTTTTGCTTTGTAATAGATGAATGTTTTTAAGAGTGTGTGGTTGTGGGTATGTGAGCAGTTGGATATATGTAAATGTGATGTTGTTGGAAAGATGAATCTTGTCACAAACTTAAGCGCTTCCTATGGAAGGCTGAGTGTCTTGGTCAGACATCCCTGCGCACTTCCTCAATGTGTGATTCACGGTCACAGTGACCAGTGACTGCTGTTCCACACCAGCTTATTCCATCTACCACATGCCATTTTTGAACAAGCAATTTTAATGCCACAGTTCTTCACGTGAAATATAAATACTCAGCAAAACATTCATTTATAAATCTTGCATATATATTGTATGATATTTAGATGATTAAAGTTTATTGTAGTTCTAAATTTTGTTTCACAATTTAAGTGTAATATGTGAGTTATTTTTTTGCAGAAATGTTTGGTCTTTTAAAATTCTAATTTGATTAATGAAAGGTATGTGCCTACAAAGGAAATGACATCAGGACATGTTTGTTTAGACCCCCCAATTGAGCCCCCTCTTGTGAAATATGTCAATTTCCACAGTGAGTGTGGCCTTGGTATTACAAACAGGAATTGTTTTTCTCATACCGTCAGTGCTAGTGGCTGATCACAAAGGAACATACACTGCCCTTTGGCATGGCTCTTCCTTCTACATTCATTTCTTTCAAACTCTCTCTGTAATTATTTACCTCTTGTTCAGCTCTCTATTTGTTCAGGCTATAGTTCTCTCTTTTTAAGCATGCGTTATGCCAGGTCACTCAGCAGGACCTGCCTGCTCGTTTCCGGAGTCCTCTTTTTCCTGTTTCTTTCACAGTGGGACTCCCAGTACCTTTCATCATTGCCCACATTTAATGTCCTCATATACCACAAGGCCAGAGACTGCTGACTGAATCAAGGCAGTCTGTGACAGGAGTCGTGGCACACTTGTTTTTGTTGGACAGTAATTCTCCAGAAATGCTCTGTTTGTCTTGTACTGTACATCAGATATTACCTATGATTTGCCTGGTCCTCATCTATAATTTGCTAACTGACAGCCAACAGTCAAGAAACTTTGATCTTGTAAAGTAGATTGTGTTATGTTGTGTTGCTGTACAGGACAGCTATGAACAAGCCCACATGGAATCTGTAGAATTCCCTTGCAGAATTCCTTAAAAAGAATCGGAATACCACTTGTTCTTAAAGTTCTAAATAGTCCTCCTGCAGTTCTACTAAAAACTTTTTTGTTAAACAATATGTTTGAAAATGCTTTCAAGAACCAATAAGAGTGTGCTTCACATAGCTATGTTATTGTTTAAAACATTTTAAGTTTATTTATTACAGAATTTGTAGTTTCATTATTAAGTTGTTAGTGAGTGATAAATATGTAGAGGTAAGGAAAAGTTTAAATAATGAACAATTTCAAAACAAGAGCAAAGTTCACACTTTGCACTTTGTAAAAATCAACAGCTTTAGGGGATTAATGAGAGTGTTTTTCAATATTGATGACCCTGACTGTGTGTGTCTGTGTGTCTGTGTGTTGTTTGCACATAGCAAGCTCTTAACCACATAGAAGCATCAGACTTCCAGTCTTGACTGAGCTGATGGGGACAGCAGATAAAACACAGTCGATATGCTTCTGTCTGGACGTCTCCCCAGTGCTGAGCTGTTCACAGGCTGCAGGAAATGAATGACTCTTTTAAGACAAGTTACTCCACAAATACAGACAGATGAATAACTCACAGTTGTCACTATTGTGCAAAACAGTCTAGAGAGATTTAACATCCAATGCAGACTCAATCTCACTAGATAAGAGAAAAACTTTCATATATAGTACATTGCCAAACTTATGTGACTTTCCCTTCTACACTGAACACAAAAGGAAGTATTCTGAAGAAATGGATTCTATTCTAGCACAATAATATAGTGACTAAAACTCACATGCTTCTGTACATACTAAAAAGTGGTGCATATAGATGCATTGTCATAAGCTTACCTTCAAAGGTGCCATATTGGTTTTGTGGTGTGGCAAAACATAATTTACATATGCAGAAGTGTGAATGAGAAATGAAAGCCACAGCAGAAGGTACAATTTTCAGTAAACTAGTCAATATATGCCTTCATTGCATAAACAGAGCACTGATTATACAGTTTCCATTTTGGGGTAAACTGCTCCTTTAAGCACAACTGAACTATTCCTTTAAGCACAACTGAACTATTCCTTTAAGCACAACTGAACCATTCCTTTAAGCACATTTAAACAGTTCTTTTAAGAACAATAATGTTGAATATTTAATCTATTTCATATGCATTTGTTTGGCTACAGCTCATCACCTGTTCCTCATTTCTACATCTGAACATGCTCAATTCATTAAAATGGCAGCACTAATGCAGCTATTCATCCATGTAATCCTCATCAATGGTAATTAAAACAAGAACAATGCCATATTTATTAGCTTTTAGTTTCTGCTAAATAGTATCTTGTCAGTCTTCTCCTAATGAAGTGCTTTGACTTCAGTTTCAAATATACGCCAATGGGCTGTTGCGCTTCCAAGTTTCGCATTGTCTTTTCAGTGTCAGTGTCTGTCAGGATGGAGGCATGACTTACAGTCCTCTTGTTTCTCATTGTTTGTGTGTTTTGTCAGGTTTGAAGCATAACAATGAACTCTACTCTACTTCACTTCTTTAATAGTTTCTCTCGGTTAGTCATTGGTATTACCTGAAGTTCTGTAACAAATACTCAGCAACAAACAGATCATATGAAGAAAATGTTTGTTAAAGTTTAGTGAAAAATAGCAATAGCAATCCCTCTTCTGCCCAGTCTCGAGGTTTTCTGTACTCACTTCTCTTAAACAAAGGCTTTGTTTTAAATTTATTATATCAAACATTACATGTTGTTAGACTAAATGTGACTGAAACTCCCGTTGTGACACTATGAGAGAAAAATTACAATTCAGTTACTACGTGTGTTTCACTACACGCGTTTTGAATAATTCAGTGTCATGCATTTATTATAAACAGGAGGCTTAAATGTGGCTGTGATTTAAAGAGATGGTAGATAATGGCTGCAAGAATACATTTAAAATGGCTGATGAATCCCTAATGACTCTTGATGTCTTCGCTTGGTAGACTTTATTTGTTGCTTTCAATTAAATGTCAAGGTCTTTATGGAAAAGAGGTATAAGCTTTGGCAGTAATAAGGCTTTTGGCTTGGGTTTCAGGGCTCTGTGTGGATTACATTAAGAAATAAGATGTATGACACACTCTCTCCAGTGAGGGATATATTGATTGTCTGAAGCACTTAAAATTAGGATGAAAAGCTTGACTCGAGAACCTTTCTTTGGCTGTTTGTTGCTATATTGAATTGTAATGAAGTTATATTACGCACTCATAGTCTGTTGATATAATATATTGCCTGCATTTTGCTTTATAATAAAATTTGAAAGTAAACAAATGTGTACGTCATCTCAATTTGCAGATATACCATTTGGCGGGACTCCGCCTCCAGCGTACACTTACGATGGTGAGAGAGCGGAGGACCAGCGTTTGCCTCCTGACCTTGTGTCCTACACGGATGACTCCCACTCCTCCCCGCGCCTCCACTCAAAGGGTCGGAGCATCAGGCAGACCCCCTCCTTGGGGTCCCTAAAGTCCACTAAATCAGTAAGGGACATTTAAGCAAAGAGGGCTGGATTTAACCTTCACGCTGTCTGTTTGTGCTATGATTTGAATGATAGTTAAAATGTGTTATTGTAATGTAGGGTACAGTGTGTGTATTTTACTTCTTAAACTAATTTTCACTTGTATATTAAAAATCATCCTTCCTACTTTTTATCCTTATTATTTTGCAGCACAACATGGTTAATCTTTCAGTAGCTACGTACAGTCAACACGTCTCAAAGTCTTTCAACATTTGTGCTTTTTGACCCTAATTCCTTTATCTGGATATATTGGATATTCCATATCAGTATATGGGATTATGTGGTCCACATTTCACATCTGTAAATCTATATATCATCAGAATTAGTTTTTAATAAAGATTACACTGCAGAGGAATTGCTAGGTTTCATAGACTGGAATGTGTTTTTTGGCTGATCCATGTAACTAGCACTATCCTCTCCACTTTCACCTCCCTTGACATTCCCAGACAGAGCTGGATATAGAGAAAGGACTGGAGATGAGGAAATGGGTCCTATCCGGGATCCTGGCCAGCGAGGAGACCTATCTGAGCCACTTGGAGGCACTCTTACTGGTAAGTTACATGGGTGTTACACTGGGTGTGTTTTACCGCGCTCCCACTCAGTGAGAGGTTCAAAGGCCTTTTACAGTGATGCTGAGCTTTGCTTAGTGCAGCAAACCTGGATGCTTACAAAACTGAAGCACTTTGACTCCCGTTGACCCTGTGTACTTTATTGCAGCCTATGAAGCCCCTGAAAGCAGCGGCCACCACCTCCCAGCCTGTGCTGACCCTGCAGCAGATAGAAACCATTTTTTTCAAAGTGCCTGAGCTCCATGAGATCCACAAAGACTTTTATGATGGCCTCTTACCCAGAGTGCAACAGTGGAGCCACTCTCAATGTGTGGGCGATCTCTTCCAGAAGCTGGTGAGCAGTCTGTTGTTTAATACACACTGATCTATGGTCTATTTGGGCTGAGTGGTATGACAGTATATAACTTGCAGCAGTAGAAATGTGTCAATAGATCAAATTTGCTATATTGTTATATATAGTGCAGCAGAAGTATTTGGATGGGTAATAATGGGCAGGACAAATTGTTGTATTAATTGATTAGTTGTAGAATTCATAGATGTTTGATAAGTATATCAAAAAAAGTATATTATATAAATATATATACTGTATATATATATATAATATATAAATATAATGGTATAATAATAAACCAGGGCTAATATAGCTCATTTTAGCAACTGAATTGGACAGTCACTCGATGTCACATACACGTGTCAATTTTGGGTAATCCATACATGATGTTTCCTTCAGACCACCCGAGATGGTTTTGAGATAATTTTTAAAGTAGTCATGTTCAAAGCATGCCTCTCCCGTACTCCCTGGGGAAATGTTCCTTTGATAACTGCTTTAGTGAGCTTCACGAGCAACAGCCACACAATTCCTTTCGGCACAATTAGCTGTGGAAACTGAAACTTCACTCACTTCTTTATAGGCGCCCGCAGGACTTGACGCTTGTGCAGATGAAAGCTTTACAGAGCCACATGACTGCAAGTAAAGCAGACAGTGGGTCTCGGATTGGTGTGGATACAGTTAAAATTTGCTAGGGTTGAAAGGTACAGTAATCGGGTGTTATGGCCAGGGGTGTAGATCTTATTTCAACAGACAAGAAATGTTCTTAAAATGTATTGAAATTAGGGCTGTAAATTGATTATGAAAATTAATTTGACTAAATTCTAGTTAAACAATCACATGAATCACAGTAAATCAAATCAAAAAGCATATTTTCACATAGTTAATCACACTGTGTCCATTCAACTGCCGTATCTTCCAGTCTTCTCCATGATCTACACCCACGGCTGTAGCTGTGAATAAGAGGTCACTAGCTATGAAGACGTGGTTGTGAAGATGTGACTGGAGGCTGTGGCCATTCTTGTCTTATAGGACTGTTATTCTCATGGGGATTATACTGTTAGCTGCAAATACCTGTGGTTATTATTCAAGGCTTAGGTGACGTATTGAGCAATTTTGTGGCTTATTTGTTTCTCTTTTTCCCATTGGGCTTCCCATTTGTATGGAGGTATATTTGTGATCATGAAGATCAAAAGTACCCTGGGAATTTGTGTCCAGTGTATATATGTACACTACTGGTCAAAAGTTCAGGATCACCTGTTTCTTATGATCTTAAAAATCTTTTAATCTAAAGGTGTGTTACAATGTTTAAAATTCAATGTTTAAAAAGTGTTATTCCATGGTTTTGATGGGTTTACTATTGTTCTTACATGTGGAAAAAATCGAAAGAATGAGGAAGTAATCCTAAACTTTTAACCGGTAATGTATATATGTGTGTGTGTGTGTAATACCGGTTACCCACTATGATTGTTTTGATTTCCCTACAATAATTATATCATTACACTTGTGTGTATGGAAATGTGGCATGCTAGTTACTGATGCATTAAGAAGGACTGTTTACACCTGTCTGGGAATCTTTCTGTCACACACACACACACATACACAAACACACATACAGGCACTCACTCATTCACCTGTACACACACGTGAGAGAGAGGCCTGTACACAGACTGTTTTCATTTAATGCAACCTCAAAGTATATAGTATATTCACATTGGCATAATTGCATGTGCGTGTTTTCCACGACATGGTTCTTTCTCATCCAGGGTGTGTGTGTTTTACACAGAGAGGGGTAAATAAACAGGAAATCCCACAGGGAGACACAGTAGCATGGGGTGTGTAGTGGACAGAGAGCCCACTGTTTGCTCTGTTTCCCAGAAAGCATGATGTCAGAGCGGGGTATGTGTCTACCCTGGAAACACACTCACTGTTGGGCATTCCCTCTCTCTGTCTGTATACTGCCAGCTCCCACGGTATTAGATCCACTCACCCCTGACTCCTCACATGTGTCTAGTCCAGAAATGGCTCAGATGTTGTTTTTTCTATAAGTGTCTGATTCCTTAGCTGGACAGTTTTGATTATTTGGATGGACTACTCAGTGATTTAAGGGTGCAATCATTTACGCAGACAAATTCAGATGAGCGCACATTAACTTCATTTAACAGCTTTGCTTCTACATCTGTCACTGTTGGTCCTAAAATTGTGTAGGTCAGTGCACAAATGCACTGATCAGCCATTGAGCCACTGAGTACATTGTTTATTGTCCTCCTTTAATAACTACTATTTTTTGTCAGCAAGTGGAGTTAAGGCACAATTTCATCAATGTTTTTCTTTGACAGAATCTTGGAGTAATGATGTTCATTCGCTGGATTTCTCTCAAATTACCCCAGTTGCATTATAATTGTGGTGTTAAAGGAAGTTCTCGACCTCTCTGTCTCATGACAAGTGCCTTATTTTACCCCAGTGTTGGCAGCCCTTGAGATGTTGCCATGGAAAATGCTTGTTATCTGTGCCCATTTCACAGTTGTCTTTTGAATAGGGTTTTTTCATCATGGCACAAACGGTCATTCACAGCAACATTTTGGCTTTGTTTAGCCCAAGTAACTTTGTCTTTGTCTCAGCATGTATTCATCCTCCTTAAAAGACTCTTTGAGGAATGTTCTGGAAAATGAAGAGTTGTTATGAGTCTGGTGAGGAAAATGGCTTTACTGTTCAATGTTGGGTGAATAAATAGAGGTTATAATACCAAGAGAAGATTCTTCTGGCTGTTCGTTGATATTTGAGGTATGTTTAGCACATGCCTGTTGTTGACCTACAGACTTTAAAAGGTGGCAACCAGTTACTGCATTGTCATAACATGCCGGTTGTTCATTTTGAATGAAGTGTTATTGTGCTTACGCAAGCTCAGGCTTGTATTTGCTTGTCTTTGAATATCAGAACGATGTCAACCTAAAACAGGCCCAAGAACGTGTCTGCTTTCCTTAAATTGGAGGCAGTGGGGCATGCATGAGTAATCCATCACTAGGACTGATGTTTATCTTTTTATCACCTTCTCTCGCTTTCTCTCTCTCGCTCACTGTCTCATCTCTCTTCCATCTTTTTATCTTCCTACACAGGCCAGCCAGCTCGGGGTGTACAGGGCTTTTGTGGACAACTATAAGGTTGCTGTGGAAACGGCTGAAAAGTGTTGTCAGGCAAATTCCCAGTTTGCTGAGATTTCAGAGGTCAGTTTTAAGGACACCTACCTTATACTGTCAAAAGAAGAGCATGATGTATCTGCTTGCGTGTGCATGTATTCATTTATTTGTTTATTATCACTCAGAATCTGAAAGTCAAGAGCGTCAAAGAGGTTAAAGATCAGAATTCCAAGAACTCTTTGGAAAGTAAGAGATCACAAATTATTCACTCTTGAATCATTTTTCTTTAATTCTATATTACAGCATATATTTGTATAATTGTATTCTGAGTATGGTGTAGCCCTGTTTACACCCGGGAGAGTTACCGTATTTGACCCTAATGATATTGTGTCTGTGACAGGAGGTTTGAATATGACATATCTGAGGACTGATTGACACTTATATTGACTGATATTTTGTTAACTTCATGATATTTTGTTTCATTTTTCAGCCCTGCTGTATAAACCTGTGGATCGAGTTACCCGTAGTACTCTAGTGCTTCACGTGAGTTAAACAGTTCACTGATTGTTCATTTTTTATCCATATAATGTGCTACAATGAGAATGTTTACATAATGCTGCCTCAATAAACCACAATAGGATGCATCTATGCTTTTTGCTTGTTTAATAATCTGGGTTTTCAATTAAAGGATCGTTTGCTTTATTGAATGGGTTGTGTGTGTTTCTTTAAATGTAGGACCTGCTGAAGCACACCCCGTCCAGCCACCCCGATCACCCTCTGCTGCAGGACGCCCTCCGCATCTCCCAGAACTTCCTGTCCAGTATTAATGAGGAGATTACTCCACGTCGTCAGTCTATGACAGTGAAGAAAGGAGAGGTCAGTCCTGTTTACTGGAAAGAGCAGCTGTAATACTCACAACATCAATAAATTCATATTTAAAAGCAGATTTAATAACTTCCATAGCAAGTCCAAATGCAACGTGGGAACAAATATGCTTCAAAATGTATATCTTTATTTTCATGATGTCTCTTTTGCACTTGTGAGAAATACAGCTTATAAAAAATACATAACTTATTTGTGTTATTTTTAAAAGCAGTCCTATATAGCAATCAGTACATTCGCATAACTTTCAAATTAAGTTTGATACCCAGCTACCAAATTTCAAAAGTATAAATGCTGTAATTCTCTGTATTACTTATGGAGACAGAAATTAAATATCTACTTGGACAATAAGTTATGTGATATCACAATAGCCCTCACAACAATACAATCACCTCCCACCTTCCCGTACCCCTTCCTTCTTTATCAAGGGTCATTTCCCCAAAACCGTAACATGAAACGTCTCGACACCTTCCTAGCTTCAGAATACACACGCACACAGTGTTGCATAGTCTTCCGACCCCTCCGAGCTCTGAGTCAGCTGCCCTGATACTAGACTTACAGTTTACTGGAAAACTGTGTGGGAAGACTCTCTGACCGTATGAACATGCAAGGCATTTTTATGGCAGAAAACACAGAGATGTACTTCAAACATATTGCTCACTTATTATCAGAATTCTAAAAGAATGCCTGGCAGAGAAGCTGAGGAACAATATTGCCCAATTACTCATTCTCTTCCAGTCAGATTTATGAAATTTGTACTTGGAGAAATACTTTTTGATAATTGATGTATTGCTAAAATAGTCACAGAAGACATTCCTAAATGTTGAAAGTGTATTTCAAAAGTTCTCTCAGTGAGTAACCTTTATTTTAGAAAGGGTCTTTATCTAGTACCACAATAAACAATCAAAATGGATTTGATAGAATCCAGTAATATTGTTCAAAAAAGAATAGCTCATTTTCTAGAATGATCAGTTCTTTACATCAGGTCATCTCCATTCACATCCTGTGTAATTACTGTCACTAAGAGATGATAGATGCAGTTTGTGGCCATGTGCTGCTTCTCATCTGAGGCTGTTTTAGCAGATGTCTTTAAATGCACAATGAATGTGGCCAAAGTCAATACAGCACCCGTATTTCATGTGGACCAAAGCTTGGTGCACTTTAGAGGTAGAAAATGCAAGTTTAAACACAAGGGATAAACATACTTACTGAAACCAGGGCCATAGGTCAGTGCAAAGGTTTTGAATGTGTGTGTGACAACATCCACACACAAATACACACACACACACACACACTGCCGATCAGGCCACGAAAAGAGCAGATGTCTTTAACATATGTCACACAACCTTTAATTAGGGAGGATTTGGTCACTCAAGAGCACAGTTGCAAACCCATTTGTAAAGAATGACCTAAGAGGAACGTCTTTGAACCCATTTTGCATTTTGAATTGCAGTTAACACACAGAGAAATAATTTAAGTTTAAGTTAATGTCTTTGGCAGATGCTTTTATCCAAAGTAATTTACGGTAATAAATTACAGTAAGGTATACATTTGGTCAGTTTGTGTTTCCTGGGTCTTAAACCCATGACTTTTGTCATTGGTAGTGCAATGCTCTGCCAGTTAAGCTACAGGAGCCATTGAATTTTTTTTAATTTGATATTGCTTTCAAAAACAATGCTTTATTTATTTATGACTAACAGTAGATCATTACCATCATATCTCAGTTTAGTGAACGATCCAGCACACTTTATCATCACATGTAGCCAATCTCGTCTGCAGTTGAAAACCCCACAGGGGTCCATCATTATCATGAAAATAGCTCCTGTGACTCACCCACAATAGCACAATTTCTTAAGTGTGTCATGCCTCCATCAGGGTGAATGGGTCTGGGCCTCTCATTGGCTGCCTTTCTTCCTCACCTACTTTAAGTGACCTCATGCCTCAGGCAGAATATTGACTGAGTGATTCACTGAGCAGTAAACAACACATGAGCGCCCCCTTTTGGTGTATGAAGTTTGTAAATTTTTTTGCTTTGAATTAATTGTTAATAGGTGTACTTGCATGTATATGGTACAGAGCAAGAGGATAATGTCATTGTTTTCAATTGAATTGCGTATTAAAGTCAGTTTGTTGTCTCTATAGAATCGACAGCTTCTCAGAGATCAGTTTATGGTGGAGTTAGTGGAAGGGGCTCGAAAACTTCGGCATGTGTTCCTTTTCACCGACCTGCTGCTTTGCGCCAAATTGAAGAAACAAACCGGAGGGCAAGTGAATCTATTTTTATAGTATTGTGCAAAACAAAGCACTGTTATAAATTACCTCTTGCTTTTCAGACTCTATTCAACCAGTAGTGATTGCCATAATATTTGCATAGTGAATTGTAATGCATACATGATTGTGAATGGTCAGTCCTTTTCATAAGCTGTTTTTAGACAATAAAGAAGACACAGTGGCACAAAAAGTGCCTTTATCTATTTATCTGTCTATTTAATTGATCATGTTCATTGTCCTGTATGTGTGTATGTTCAGGAAGGGACAGCAGTATGATTGTAAGTGGTACATCCCATTAGCTGACCTAACCTTCCAGACCATTGATGAATCAGAGTCCTCACCAGTCCCCCAGATACCAGAGGAAGAGATAGACGCCTTGAAGGTCAAGATCTCCCAGATCAAAAATGAGATACATAGAGAAAAGGTAGATAAGCAATTATAATAAGAAGCAATTTTACCTCTCTAATGGGAGCCAGCTCCTTCATATTGATACTCTGTGTTTGGTAAGATCTTACCATTCATCTCTCCTGCTCTTATCTGTGTGTCCAGAAAGTGTGTAAAGGTGGTAAAGCCCTGGATCGCCTCCGAAAGAAACTGTGTGAGCAGGAATCTCTGCTGCTGTTAATGTCTCCATGCATGGCCTTCAGAGTCAACAACAGGAATGGCAAGGTGAAGCAGCACTGTACCAATCTCTTTTTCCCATTTTTAAAGTTTTAGCATATACCTTTATGCAGACAGTTTGAGACATATTTACACTGCAAAGTTGGCATAGAAGTTGTGCCTGAAGTGGCATTTAGGTGCATTTACAAACACATTTTTAAAGCTGCCTAAATGCATTTACACATTTTATGTTATGAGATTCATGTAAATGTAAAATTGTAAGCATATAGTAATATGAAATGAAACTTCTTGTTCCTTTGTCAATTCTTATTTGTTGCGTGTTTGCGCAGGGCTACACATTTCTGATCTCATCTGATTACGAAAGGGAAGAATGGAGGGAGATTATTCGAGAACAGCAGAAGAAATGTAAGCGTGTTGTTCCTCAAGGAAACCTTTCTAGCATATCCAGAAAATCACTTATTAGCTTTTAGTTATTAGACTTTTTTCAATATTTTTGGCTTTTAACATAAATGAAGTTGCTAGTGTATTAGATTATGTATATCTCATTAAGTTTATGTAATATGCCAGGTTTTAAGAGTTTCTCTTTGACTTCGCTGGAGTTGCAAATGCTCACCAACTCCTGCGTGAAGCTCCAGACGGTTCACAGCGTACCGCTGACGATCAACAAGGAAGGTTAGTGCACATATGCGACTGTGTGACCCAAAGAACCTGTCAGAGCTAGTCCAGTTTTTTTTTTTTTTTAGGAAAGGTGTCTTCTGATCTTAAATGTACTTGTTGTTTAAATTGTGTGTTTTTCTTTGTAGATGATGAATCCTCAGGACTTTATGGCTTTCTGAACGTGATTGTTCATTCTGCATCTGGTCTGAAACAGAGCTTGAGTAAGTTGTCTGGCACAGGACATCTCACCTGCTTTATGGGACTGTATCAGTGTGTTTTTTGGCTGTTGCAATTAGATGGAATGAAATCCGGCTCTCAGTAATCATTAAATTATTATTGAATGCCTCCCTGATATGTGCGCACATGCATAAAAACACCTGACCTGCTCTCTGCTGTTGTTGGGCAGACAGACAGTAGGATGGGCAGAGGCTGGCTGAGATTACTGGGAACACAATGTTCCTTCTTAAAATTAGTTCTGTGTCATGGATTTATCTGTCTTTAACACCATTTACACACACTATTAGGTGCACTCAGTCATCTTTTGCTCATTCTGCTAATAGAACAACCATGAAATAGTTATAAAAAATTGTACGTGTGTAAACAATGTATGTAATCACAAAATCGAGACGCTTCCCCCAAAATCTGTTCACAAGTGGTCACAGAATATGTGTTTCTGGTCCACTTATGATCAGATCATTCGAGACTGCACACCAGGTTTAAATGGGGCCATACTCTTAAGTATTATTGACAAATACAACTAGCAAAATTATTGTCAGTTTTTACTACCACTTCAGTGTTTGTTAATATTTAATATCTGCTCTTTCCCGCACCTCAGATCTGTACTGTACATTAGAGGTGGACTCCTTTGGCTACTTTGTAAACAAAGCCAAGACTCGTGTGTACAGAGACACCACAGAGCCAAACTGGAATGAGGTTAGAACTGCAGCTGACCCTTCTTACATAATTACTTTCAAAGATATTTGAAGACAGATGAAGAAGTTGAATTTTAAAATATTTTCCCAAACAACATATGTAGTATTACTAAAAAATAAACATTCAAAAACATGTTAAACCAAAATGTTGATGCTGCAGAATTTACACCTTGTGTTTTAAAGGATAGTTCAAAAAAATGTCCATCATCATGTCCATCAATTATTTACTCCACCTCATGTCATTTTTGTGTGAACCATCTCTTAAGTATAAAAGGTGATTATAATGCTGATGTGAACGGTATTATTAAACGAGGAGTTTGGACTCTTTTCACAGGAGTTTGAGATTGAGCTGGAGGGCTCTCAGACTCTGAGGCTGCTGTGCTACAGTAAGGTCAAACAGAACAGAGATGATGGGGAGAACACTGATCGCATCATGGCCAAGGGACAGATCCAGGTATGGTATCACACATTGAGTCATCCAATGATCATCAGCTTCTTTCCTTCTAGTATGAAGGCCCAGTTCTTGGCCCATAGTTCTTGTAGTAGTGGTAGTGGCACATTACAGGATAAAACAAGACCGTCTGGCAACGTGACTAAGCTTTTGGTGACTAAGCATTTAAAATCTTCACCACCTAATGTAATGAACAGGATGAAGGTAGTAAGTTGTTCAGGTGGTTAATCCCTCCATATATGGCAGCGTACTGATGTCACTAGAGCAGAGGGCCTGCTGTAGAGGAGTGCTCAGGTGTTGTACAGAAGGATTATAGGGACTGTACTGTGGAGTTGTTGACAGCCTGGGTGAGCTCCAAATAAGGGAGAGGAAGTGGGACACGCTGACGGAGTTCCAGAGGGACAGGTGTTGTATTTCAGAGGGGAGGAGTGAAAGTGGGGATAAGCGACTGAAGGCTTATTGTCCTGATCACGTGCCTTTGTTGCTATGGAAACCATGAGTGTTTATTCTTTAGCAGCAGATTGTATAGAGGGAAAAGTTCAGCTATTTAGTAAAAGTACTGTATATAAATAAACGTCATATGGATTTCTTTACCTGTACAGAGTAGAGGTTTCATATTTTGCATTTTCCATTTTTGGAAGGTATAAATTGTAATTAGAAGAACGTGATATTGATAGCTTCTGAAGAGGCAACACCACTTCAGTGGTGATATTCAAGATTCAGAGAAAGAAAGGGAAGACAAGCAACTCAAAACTATCTGAGATACATTGCGGGATGGCCAGCTGCCACATTGTATTGTAATCACGGTGGGTGGAGATTCTTTCGAGGTAATCCCAGTGCTCCATCAGGGGGAAAACCTCTGCCAGCAAATCTGTCTCTGTGTGTGTGTGTGTGTGTGTGTGTGTGTGTGTCAGGAATAGATCAGAGAAGGTGACAGACATTCACAACAACAGACCAGCTGAATCACAGATGACAGACTAACATGAGGACAAATATACCAATTTTAGGATGACATGGAACATTAGCTGACCGTTGTGCATGAAGATCAGAATTTGACTGGGCTTCTGTGAGCAGAAAAGGATTGTTGCATCTCCACTTAATGCCTAGAGGCATTTAAATCTTACTGCTTTTTGTCCAATAAGACAATAGAGAACATGACAGAGATGGGCAATAAGGACCGGATCTCAGATCAGAATTGTATTCAGCATTATTACACGATGAAGGTTGTGAGCAGTAAACTGGTAAAGGAAGAGTTTATTAGAAACTGTGAGTCGGAAGACCAGGAGAAACAGCAGGAAGGTGAGGAGGAGGTGGACACTGGCAAAAGAGCACATCCCAGCACTGGTGCTCGTCTCTGGGGTCGAGTTCGTAATACTTTGCTCAGACAGAAGGTAACGCTGACAGTCTTACCTCCTCATGTGTGTGGTGAGAACCATCATATTACCATTGTTTCTTGAGATTAGTATTATTAGCTAGGTTAAATGTTATTGTTTCATATGAGTTTTCCATCCATGTCAGCACTATGAAAGTGCTAAGACTTTCTTGCTTACTTTCTTACTATCTACTTAGAACGTTTTCCTTTTTCTGATTTGTGTTTTGTGGTATAACTGACAACAGGAGAATCAATATTTGCAATATAATTGGTTACTAGTTGCATCTATATACTGCACTTACTGTATATATCACAACATAATATACTACCTGTTTACTTTGTTCCAGTTTTGTAAATGTATGTAATGGTTCAATATGTTGTCAATTTTTAAAAAAATCCCTGCTAAGAATAGACATATTATACTGTAAAAATGTGTTTTGTCTAACACAGCTTGGTGTTAGCATGAACAGAACCGTCACTGGATTGACACTGACAACTGAACATATGGACTATGTAATACTGGGCTTAAGTCTTGCAAATATAGGGTTAGGGTACATATCACAAAGGAGATCAACTGTTTGGAACACACAGGTTTGGTTTAGTTTAGTCGGTACTTTCCAGTATTGCTTTCAGTGAACTGCTGTGTCTCGCAGGTGACTCTGTGTAGGTCATGTACAGATAAGGATAATCCCCTTGATTGACATTTGTCACTATTTTCACAGCTGGATCCTCAATCACTGCAGGGAAAAGACTGGCAGAGGACAGTAATCAGCATGAATGGGGTCAGTGCGGTGCATCCTACTGGATATAAAAGAAACAGTATTAATGAACCAAATACTAATTGAGTACTAATAATAGTAACAGTTATTTTATACAGTGTATGGTCAAAAGCAATTACAATAAAGTATTATAAAAAAATATCATACATATGTCATATGTCTAGTTTTGCAATAAAAGAAAATACTATGTTGGCTCCTTTATATTTTTGTACATATACTGTCATTTACACACACATATATATTATATATATGTTGTATATATATATATTATATACAAAATATGTAATGACATTTTACTCATAAAAATATTTTATTGTAAATTACTTTTGACCATATGCTGTATAATTAAGAAATGGATAATTAAACAAATAAATAAATAAATAGATTTCACAGTCATGTGGCTTATTAAGATCACAGTGATATCAATTTTGATTGCTTGATAGTTAAGATTGAGCATAGAGCTGTTTTGTTCACGATGTTTTCTCACATTTATCATTTGTGCAGATTGAAGTGAAGCTGTCCATGCGCTTCAGCAGCAGAGAGTTTAGTCTGAAGAGGATGCCCTCCAGAAAACAGTCCGGAGTGTTTGGGGTCAAAATTGGGGCTGTCACCAAGTGAGTCAAACTACAGATCAATCTCTCCATGTTAATTGAATGCATTATGCATTTATTACACACATTACATTACCTTTAGATTAGGCCAAATCTAATTGCCACAAAAAGGTGCAGTCATCTTAAATGTCATACACATATGATGGTTGTTTTATTTTATGAGTTAAAGGGTTAAAGTGACTGCAGTTCCAGCAGAGCAAACTGCTTTGTGTAAAATAAAACGGCTTTTATTTGGCTACTGATATGACTGGTTTTATTTTAAACTGGGTTTTATAATAGTACAGTAATGTTCACTTCTTTACCTACAGGGTTAATGAGTGTCCCTTTAAGTATTAAAACATTTGCATTGTTTTGTATTTCATAGACAGGGTAACTTGTCGAAATCTTGACAGGAAGACAAATTCTAAAACACAAGGGTTAATTTAAATGTTTAAATAATATATGCCTTCAATCTTTGTCTCGTCCCTCTGGTCAGTGGTCAGTTTAATAGTAGGTGCTGTCAGACAGTCAAGCATGGTTTGAATATGTGATTTGGGAAGTGGTCATATCCCCAGCACATCTGTCATTCAAAGAGGAACACCAGTCTGATTACAGCCATATTTCCCATAACTAAGAACACACAGGAAGCCTTTTCTGAGTGTGTTTGCATAGGCCCACATGGCTTCAATGAGGGGTCATAAAATAATAACTGCCACCCCTCTTAATAAACTGAGAAAACAGGAAAAAAAGGAAAACACAAAACGACCCCATTATGGACTTCCTGAGTAACAGGAAGAAGGAATAATTAACGGGAAAGTTTGCAAAGGGCTTCCCTCTTAGGGATCTTATATAAACAGCGGTGTGGATTTAGGAATTAGACTCTTAGATATGCATATTTTCCGTATTTTAACAGCTATGCATAAGGGCGAAATATTGTCCTCTATTATTATAAATTTAAACTTGACAGTTGGTTTAGGGGAAGAAAGTTTGTTTGACACAGTGTTTAATTTCACTGTTGATTTGGGGATATCGGAATGCTGCGTCAGGATAATGCAAATGTAAGTTTAAATGTAGGCTGTGAGAATGTTGATACCACTGAGACAGTTTTCCTTTCACTGTGAAAAAATAAACTAGGTCTCAGAATATGCAGAATATTTCATACTTCCCAGAAGTGTTCCGGGAAAGAATTTCCTAAAATGATAGCAAATTTGAATGTGATTTTTTGATGGGAAGTACATTAAAGTTTTAGGAAAATAAAAGCTATGTGGTAACACAAGATTTCCCTTAATGTTTAGTGGTAATAGAATTTACAGCTTGAACGGAGATAAAATAAATGTAAAGCACAGAGCAACTTAACAGTATTTTCCAAACTGACCATAATGTGTGTGTGTGTTTGTTACTGTCAGGCGCGAGCACTCCAAAGTGCCTCTCATTGTGAGACAATGTGTGGAGGAGATTGAGCGCAGAGGGATGGAGGAAGTGGGCATCTATCGAGTCTCTGGGGTGGCCACAGACATCCAGGCCCTGAAAGCTGCCTTTGATGCTAGTGAGTGCTAGAACTCTGCATAAGACTGTCTCTATTGATTCTCTGTAGAGGTGTGGCTAAAAAGTGCTGTTCTTTTTGTGTTCCACAGACAATAAAGATGTGTCAGTTATGATGAGCGACATGGACGTGAACGCCATTGCTGGAACAATGAAGCTTTACTTCAGAGAGCTTCCTGAGCCACTGTTCACAGATGAACTCTACACCAACTTCACTGAAGGCATCGGTCTGTTGTTCTAATGATGTTCTTCACAAGTTAAAAAGTAATCTTTTGTGTAAAACGGTTCATGCTAATTATTATTGGCTTTTGTTTTTTTCTCAGCTTTGTCGGACAGTGTGGCAAAGGAAAGTTGTATGCTCAACCTTCTGCTCTCACTACCAGAACCGAACCTGCTGACCTTCCTGTTTCTGCTGGACCATCTGAAGAGGTGCTGTCTGATTACATCAGTATTCTGGATGCAATCATTACATACAAATTTAAATTAATTAGCAATGAAATGAGGTACCAGAACCATATCTAGAGAATGGAATATTATAGAGGTGGGGTCTTTAAGCTTGTTTACACCCTTGGAACCACATAGCCCTGAGAATTACACAGGCAGACTGGTGACAGCAAAGCCCTGGTGATATGGGTTTGTTTGGGTTTGATTTCTCCAGTTTTGTCACATTAGTGTTAAAACAGCACGTTGACTGGAATGTTGTTTTTTGTTCCTCCAGGGTGGCTGAGAATGAGAGCGTCAACAAGATGTCCTTCCATAACATCGCCACTGTGTTTGGTCCCACCCTCCTTCGCCCCTCTGAAAAAGATAGTAAAATTCCAGCCAATCCCACACAGCCTATCTCTATGAGTGACAGCTGGTCGCTTGAGGTTATGTCTCAGGTAAAACACACAGACTAAACTACTTTTTATAGTATATAGACTTTCACTAAATTGTGTTGAGAATCTGAACGCTATATACAATCAATTTGTTTTAATGAATTATTTTGATGTGTTGCTTGTATCCGTTAGTCAGTTTGTGCCTCTCCATTTTTGTAGGTCCAAGTATTGCTGTATTTTCTGCAGCTGGAAGCGATTCCTACTCCAGACAGTAAACGCCAGAGTATGCTCTTCTCTACAGAGGTGTAGGAGACGAGTCTCACATTTGTCATTGGTTTGCTCAGGTGCATTTAGAATTATAATGCTTTGGGACTGAAGTGATCCAGCTTGTGACAAATAGGGGGCGCCAACAACCTACTGACATTTTTGAAGCAGCTTATTTGTATGCCAAAACTGTTGTCAGTGAATTCCCAACAGCTTCAGTAACATTCTGTTTTGTTTTCATGAGTAAGAGGTAGACATTTACAATGAAGAATGACAAGCCAATCAGATCTTCTCATGCACTCACTGTAAGAAGCACTTAAGAAAGATCAGCATGCAGTGATTTTGTTTCAGTGATATTTTCACCCTCATGTTATTGAAAGGTTGCTCACAATTTGAGTGCCAAGTTTTTCACAGATCCTTGGACAGTGAATGTTAGTCTTGCATTTTAATGTCTTGTTCCTGTTTTGCACTGTGGGTTTATAAAGTATCGCAAATTTAAGTTTTCCACGACCATTTTATTTGATCTGACAGTTTGTTCACCTAAGATTTATGTCCTGCTGTGGTGAGGGCTACGGAACATCTGACACTCGCAGATCTTGAGGAGGACCAAATTTTTACAGCCCTTCTCTGATGGATAAAACACATGCAGAGAATTAAAATGTGAGATTCCCTAACCAATGTTCTTGTGTATGGTCGACAGCCAGTCAGTTGTGAAGGAGACCCCTGCAAATAGCTAGCAGTCTTAACAGTTTGCAAATAAAAATAAATCACATGCAGCTAAATTTTAAAAATATGATCCCAAAATATACATTCCTTTGTGTTTATTGAAAGTCTTTTTGTGTTTTGTTACATAAATCCACTTAATATTGGATCGCTGAGCCTGTATTAAAACAAGCTAATAAATATATAAAGTACACTTGTGGGTCTTATCACGTAATATTATAGGACTATAACAATATTTTTCAGTGCTGTTTATATTAAATAACTTGTTAAAGTCACATATGTTTGGAAAATGTAATTAATTTTACACCATTTGCCTTTGAAGGCCTAACAGTTATCCATAGAAGGTTAACTGACTTAATATTTAATGGATATGGAGTTCTCCAGCATAAAAATATTACTGCCACTACACTATGTACCATCAAGCAAAAACCTTTGTTGGTTTTGGCAGTGTGATATCATAGCAATGCCGCATATATGTAGGTTCTCTGTTTGGCTGTGCTCAATACATACATACAGAGTCAATACAAACTTGTTAAACACAAATTAACTTAATTAAAACACTGTAAATCTGTAATGTTTTTTTTATCTTAAACAGGTTTGTAATCATTATATTTGCACATTTTATTTTTGGTGTTTACTATTTTTGAAAGCACTTTGTAACCCAAACAGTGCCAAGACCTTGCCCTGTTAACTCAAACTCTAAATGTAAATTGTTCAGTTTATTGTAAGATTGCTAATATACAGATACTGGTCTGTTTCGTGTTGTGTAGAGCAAATGAGAAGATTGTGTATTATTAGGATATCATGTAACATGCAGGCATGTTGATTTGTATATGTTACCTTTCTTTTAAGTTTCCTGTCAGATATTTAGAGCTGTGTATTTTCTTTACAGTAAGGAACTTCCTTCCTGTCATTCCTCTAATTGCATTAAAGATCATTGCCTTTAAAATCATACTCAAATCCTGCACACACAGTTAATTACTTCCTATTTCAGTGTATTTTCTAGAATCTGTTCCTCCTTTGGTAATGTGTCTCTTAGAGGAATTACACCTATAGCCATTTCTACCTTTTATTTGCTCCATTAGCTGCTGTACAGAAATGTCTGTCATTTTAAAACCGGCCATGATAAGAAAATGTTCTAAATAAGTTTGCACAGTTTGGATTAAGGAGATGACAAACTCCTTCATCATTGTTTTCACCGAGCCATCCTGACCGTTCTGTTTATCTGACCCATAGCCAAGTACATTTAGCTGTCCTCAAAGGAATAGCATCGCTGCCCAGAAGATATTAGACTGCAATGTGTTCAAGCTTGTGTTCTACATTCATTCAGGAGCACTACTGCTGATACAATAGTTCTGTTTATTATTTTCCTGGACCATATTGAAACACCAAGATGCTTTTGTGGCAGACATACTACATCAAGTATGGCAATAATACTGTATGATCCTGTACAAAGATTAATAATAAAGTTTAAGTTGATTAAAATTCAATCAGTCTTGGGGGTCCTTAATTGATAATTTAATGAATTTGAAGGTTTACTTGTGTTTTGAAGATTCACAACTACGTTATGATTTCACCACATTATTACAATATTTTTATACTGCAAAAAATAACAGCCAGACCAGTCAAAAAGAATCTTACATATAATCATGTAATTTCTATTTTCAATTTTATTTATATAGCGCTTTTTACAATTACATTGTCATTTTTTTACAGTTACATTGCTTCAAAGCAGCTTTACATATAAAAAAGAATAATAATAATAAAACAATTTGTACAATTAGTTGGTTAATTAAAAAGAAAAAAACTTTAAAAGGCATCATATACATTCAGTCCAGTTTCTCCCCAAATATTTAAAAAGGTGGCCATATGGTAAAAATTCTATTTAAAAAATTCTATTCTATACACTTAATTCTAACTTTAAAAAAATCAAATCAAAATGTCTAATGAAAGACCGGTTGTGTTCAACAAACAAATCAAAATGTAATGTTGTACAGTAATATTAAATAGAAAAAATGGGTTTGAAAGAGTAGGCGGGCGTGTAGATCTCATCTAGTGTGTGCAGATCTATGGTCTGTCAGTCGCAGTCGCCAACCATCAGTGTAGCATGAAACGGCTATCTGCCCCTTAGAAACAATGCCACATACGACTAAACCACGGAATATCCGCTGTTGTTTTCTCCTGAACGTTACAAAGAAGATCTTCTATTCTGACAAACGCTTATACAGACCGAAAGGAGGGAGCCAAGGTAATGAACGAGATATTTATTTCAACTCGCATCCCCTTTAAGTAGCACATCCTGTTAGCATTAGCGGTTAGCCTGTAAACTTACGCGCATGTTGTGACAAAGACGTGACTAAAACACTGTTTCGTGTTCGCCCAGATATCATGTTGCTTAGACGCGTGTGAAACCTGTCAAGTTTGCAGTGGTTGGGTAGCTAGCATAGAGTTAAACCCATGTCAACACCCTAATAATCAATCAAGAGTTTATTAGTTTTATCTCAGAAATAAACTGCGGCATCTAGGCGGAATGTTGAGCGATTAGTAGTGTGCATACTTCTGAATCAAATCGTATTTAAGACAATGATAACTTATTCAGGCAATGTATAAGATAAAAACACAGGCGGTGTAGTCAAACATAGTGAGCCGCCTACCTAGACAACATTTTTGCATTTATTTCGATGCACCAATAATGCCCAGCTGTCTAGAGAAGGCAGGTTACCACAACGTCATTTTGATGTACGATCGTGTCATTTTCTTTAGTAAATATGTGAGTTTTCTTAACCATGCCCTACCTATGTTCATTTAAAAAAATGAATTTGTGTAAGGTATAAATTTTTCAGTGCTATATTTAGTGTATTGTGTTCAAACGATATTCTACAAATGAAAAATTGAAATTTACAGAAATGAAGGGCTGGCCATTTTCACTGGCATATATTAATGTTTTTGCCTGACAAATAAGACCAGTAGTGCTTGTAGATATGTTGAGGTATTAAAGTGTTTGATCCAGTGCAGTAATTTTCCATTATCCTTCACACTCTCCCCTTTCCGTTGTGGAAAAATGTCTTTTTCTAAAGCTATTTATCATAACTGCAGTATTCTGTCCAGGGAATGAGACTGAAGCAATAAGAATTACAGCCTGTTTGGACTGCTCTTATTCAGACTTCAGCAACACAGTGATCCCAAGTGAACAAGCTGGAGTTCTTGGAGGCCGTGCTCTTAAGATTTAATAAACCACCAGAAAGTCCTCCAAACAAAACACATTCCTTCTGTAGAGTTGAAGCAGTAGGAGGGTTTATGTTGCACTTGTGTATGTGAGCGTATGGGTTTACACACAGAAGAACTAAAGCCCCACTAAGTATATTGACATGATTAAATTATATATATATCAGTCCAAGTGTACATTACACATGGGTAGTCAAATTTACAAATGTTGAGTTTCGGAGCAGAGGTGTCACATCTGTCACTCGAACCAGGAGCACCACGTAGAGTCCAGTTGTATCCCAGATCGATTAACGTGTTTACTGAATGAAGTTGAGCTACAGTCACATTACTCAAGTCTTGTTAGTCTGATTTCAGTTGGATTGAAAGAAAGAAAGGGATTACTAATGAATTGAGTTTGCAAATTGGCAACAGATGTGTTATTTATGTTTTAGATGGTGTAAAATGTTGTTTAGGTGTTTCACAGTGTTTCTGTGCAGTTTGAGACAAAAGGAGTCCAGATGGATTTCAGGCACTGTATTGTATCATTGTGATTGGTCTGCGTAAATAGCCAGATACAGAATACAGAATATTGTTTATATTTGTTTTATTTGCTGTTATGTGGAGTGGGATTTTGTTATGTCACTTATTTACCAAATATTTACAATACCAAAGTTTTATTGGTATTTATATCAAAGCAATTATTTGATAATGTATTATTTCATTTACATTTATTTCATAACATTTACCACAATATATACTAGAAAGAGTGTGTTCCCTTTCTTGTTCCACAAGGCTACCCAAACATAAACGGCCAAGCACACTGGGCACATTTCCAAATCTCTATTCATGCTCTGATGAAGAGGACTAAACAAATAGTGCCATCTCAGTGCTCCAGTCAGTAACTCCACTGAGACACATTTTCAGATAAAAAAACGTCATAGTCCATCACAGTCCATATGATAGACACAATATTCCATTCTTATTGCATTGTCACCTTCATTTAGTGAAGATCCACTAGTATTTCTTACTTTTCATAGAAGCCTCAGTCACATGTGTCTTTTCATAGGCAGGGTCCAGTGTGTTATGATGACCTCATTGTAGTAATAAATCATGTGTCAGTGTTGCACATGCAGAGCACACCTCAATGTGACTTCATAATGTGACCTCATTCCTGACAGCTACAAATGCCACAATCAAGAAGGAAGAACAGATGAGTTTAGACCTCTAGCCTTACTTACATATGCTTTCTTTTATACTGTTTATGCCATGCATAAATCCTTTCCCTTACTAGCCAATAGGTTTTTGCTATACGTAATTGATACACTCTGTGAAACTTTGCATCTGTATCTCTGTGTGCAAACATCTCTGATGACTCATATTTGAGGTTTTGTTGTTGTGTCTTAATGTTGAGTCTCTGGCAGCACCTTTTAATGCTCAGTCTACAGCACAGGTCAGTTTGAGGTTAGTTCCAGGAGCCACACTGCAGAGGTCCTAAACCCTAGAATTTGTGGTGCATCAATTATTGACAAAAGAAGTTGTTTAGCATTTAGCAGACACTTTAATTCAGCACAACCTACAAGTGCATTCATTTCACTTGTAAGATAGTCAACAGTTAACAAGCATCCAATTCAGAAAGTTATCAGCTGGCAAAAAATATACTGGCCAGGCCTAATGCAAATAAACAAAACTTATTTGCAGGCTTAATGCAAATAAGTCAACAAATCAGGCAGTGAAGATTGGGAAGTATTTGGTTATTTGGTAGGGAAGTTAATTTCATAATTTGGGCGTGAACACTGCAAAGTGTTTTATTTTGTTGTAGGGGCTTGATAAGGGTGTGACAAGGCACACAGCATGGGTATGTGTCAGTATAGACCAGATGGAGGGTGGTGCTAGTCTGTTAATTGCCTTGTCTGCTTGGGCAAGAGTTTTTGAACTTGATTCCAGCATGGATGTACAAGTCTGCACTGTAGTTGGTATGTGGGTGTAATTGGTAGTTTGTGATCCAGTGTAAGGTTGTCAAGCATGCAGTGATGTAAGATGATAACTGGGTTTTAAAGCGTGAGAAAGAGAAAATTAATTAGGCCTAAGTATCATCTTCAGGTAGTATCTGGTAGGAAGGCAGAGCAGTGCCTTTCTTTAAATACATGAAATGACTCAAATGTGGTGGGTGAACTATGGCTAATAAACTTGGTTTTCGAATTCTCTTTTGAAAAGTCTGCGTGTGTAGCTAACTGTAAAATATGAAAATATATGTGACCTTTACTTACCAATAAATTTAACAATATATATTAATAGATTTTTAAATATATAGCTCAGATAAAGTTTTTAAAATGATAAATGAATAAGCAATTCATATTGGGGGCTTTAGTCATTCTGGGAAGACTGACGCAATGTGTCAGGATGGTTCCCGAGACACTTCTGAAAAAATATCATCTGCAGTGCCGATCCAAAGACTCTCCCTTTAAGGGAATGTGTGCTGCAGCCTTTTCCATTGGGGGGTCTGTACGTTGGAAATGAAGCAGACGTTCTCTCACATACCCACCCACTGCCTCACAACAGCTGTAAGATATTAACCTTATTTTCTCTCCTATTGAGTGGAAGGAGGATCGGGCTCTCTGCCTCCCTCTGATCAGTGAAGAGAGGACAACAGGGAGCCATTAAATGAAAGGTCTGGAAAGATCCACACCGTCCACAAACAAGTGCAAAGTTGCCTGCGCTGTGTGTCTCGTTGGAGCTGGAAAATGAAGTTCCAAGCGATTTTCCGAAACACCTAGTTATTGTTCATCAAAGGACACTGCCAAACAAATGTCACTTTTAGGAGGTCTCTCAAAATGTCAAAGTAGTTGCACCTGATTTTATAAATTATCCTTACTTTAGTGTCGCTTTTGTTTTGCTCTGGCCTATTTGAGCGGTTTGTTTGTGGCGTGGCTTGTTTTGAAGCTGAACAGTGATGTTAAGTGCCTCCATTAATGTTCCTCAGATGTTCTTTCATTCCCTCCCTCCACGATATAATCTAAACAGCACGGATCGCCAGGCATTGTTATTATGTGATGCCCAGATTAATTGCCCTAGCTTGTTGCCCATTCAAAACTGCAGATCTGTTATATTAAACTGTTGGATTCTTTCACTGTTGAGTTGGAATTTGTCTATAAAAATAAAGGATGAAAAAAGATGAAGGCTTTTGCTTTTTTGCAGATGTCCAGATCCGGTATTGTTATGATGATCTCTTTCTAAACACATCCAAGATTTTTTCTGTCTTTTAAGACACTGTTTTTTACAGCCTATATAGAGGGGACATACAGCATGATCATCTATTAATTCATGGTAAAGCTTCAAGCCCAGCTGATGACAAGCTGTGCTTATACGCCTATTTAATTTGCGGTTTACTACACAAGGAGCCCATGTAAGCAGGTCCTTCTCATTAAAGCCAGTGGGGTCTTCAGCATCAGTCAACATCATGCTAGAGATGCCAAAAAGCTGTTTCATATAAACTTGTAGTAGCCTTGGGGAAAATGTGCTGTGTGCTTTGAAGCCTTTTCCCAGCTGTGCAAGTGTTTTCCAGTGTTGCCAGATCTTGCTAAAAAAAACAAGCAATTTGATGGTGACTAAACAAGGCCAAAATAAATGACTTGCATAAAAAATAATAAAAATGTTTATGATATGTTATCTTAATGAAAACTTGTATACAGGGCTATGGGAAAACAAAAAATTCAAAAATAAATGCTGTATTGCTTCTTTAAGCTCTTTAAGTACTGTCTGCCCCCTGCTGGACTTGAACAGGCATTGATTATATACCCAGTTTATTAAAATGCCTATGTTATGAATTTTCAAGAGAAATGTGTCTTTATTCAGCCTTTGGGAAATGTATAAAAGACGCAGGAAACAGTATAACCCTATGTTATAGTTATTAGATTATATAACGCAAAAGTAAAGTATGCGTTGTTTGTTTTCAGCCCCAGTCCTCTGTCTTTAATCTGATAGTCCCACCTCAATCTCACATCAATGGTTGAGCAAGAATTTAACATGTCAGACCATTCCAACAAAAACAAAAGTGCCACAGAGACTATGTATGGAAAGTCAATCCGCAGATTTGACTTACAGAAAGTATTTAAAATTGGCTGTTTATCTACACCACTGTTAACCTTTGTTCTCTGCCTCTCTGCACAGACTGAAGGGTAGATGTATCACCAGGAGCGAGCGCAGTATGAAGAAAGCAGGCAGGCCAGCGGGGAGTAAGGCAGCGTGTGGAGGAGGTAAAGGTGACGCGGTGACGCCCGGAACCTCTGCTGGCAAAACTGCTGTTAAAAGCCCTACCACAGCCCCACTCTCCAAGGTAACACCACTGCAGTGTGTCTTCAATCATTCACTAAATCCATTCACCTTCAATTAAAGCTACATCAGTGGTTTGTTTTATACTGATTTGTCAGTTAATTTAATTAGTGTTTTGCATTGACTTGACTTGTTCATGTTTAATCAACAGATCAAAAGCAATGATGATCTTTTAGCTGCTATGGCTGGGAGCAGTGCAGGCACAAACAACAGTGTTGCCAAGGGCAAGAAATCAACCTCTGCTCACACAAGTTCCTCTACAGCAAACACTAATAACCCTGACAGCAAGACCAAGGGCAACTCTGGTATCCGAAATGAAACATATCTTAAACATTCCCTCTTGTTTTTTCTTGGTTGGCCTTTTTAAAAATTATTATTTATGAGGATATTCATTATACACAAATGTCTAATGTTAGGCTATATATTATGCTATATGCTATATTATTATACTATTTTGTATTTAGTTTTATTTAAATAGTAGTCAAATAGCTATTTAGGAATGGTTTAGTCTGCTGCGGTCTTTCTGTAATCTTGCATTACCATTGGCATACATTGAATTGCTTCCAGGTTGAGCAGTTTTTGTATCTCTGTCTTTGTCTCTACAAGGCCCATCTGGCAAACGAACATCGTCTACGGCCTCCAAGGAATCAAACTCCTCACATGATCGTTTACGGAACTCCAGGTCCTCCAGCAATAAGAAGCAGTCATCCACCGGTTCTGACAGGGCTCAGCCTAGACACTCTCGTGGACAGGCCCAGACATCAGACTCTGAGAGCCGCATGAGCAAATCAAAATCTGACGGACAACTGAGCGATAAAGTGGCCCTGGAGGCCAAAGTGAAAGATCTGTTAGGTCTGGCCAAGAGTAAAGATGTGGAAATACTGCAGCTACGTGGTGAGCTGAGGGACATGAGGGTTCAGCTGGGACTGCCTGAGGTTCGATCAACTTTACAATATTGATGCATGTTTTAAATCCAAAAAACTTTGCAGAGTTTTTAATGCCCGACTGCAACCACGAATTATCTGCATGCAGCCAGCAAAAATCATCAAGTGATCAACAAGTTATCGTGTATTTTTCATGACCCAATGTTAATACAATAAATGTAGAATTTAGACCTATTTCTGTTGTTATATGTAGTATAATTTTCACATGTGCAATACTATTTGTAACTAAAAAAAAATAGTTGTAACTACATGATCAGCCTAAATCTGCCTGAGCATACTTGGAAAAATTACATTATGGTTTAGATAAATGGCAGTATTTACTGTTTGTTGTGGTACATGTAACATGGAATATTTTTGGTTATGTATGTTAACATGTGATGTCAGTTGTGATTCTGTTCTTTAGATTGTGAAGAGTAGATTTCATGAGGGAAAAATAATACTATGATGTTATGAAACTTCTAGGAAGATGAAGAAGAAGAGAAGCCACCAGAGAGGGAGGCAGTGGCAGGGATCACAGCTGCAGATGTGGAGTCAACGTTGATACTTCTACAGGAGCAGAATCAGGCCATCCATGGAGAGCTTAACCTGCTTAAGAATGAAAACCGCATGTTAAAGGACCGCCTGAATGCTTTGGGCTTTTCTCTGGAGCAGAGATTGGATGGGGCTGACAGAAACTTTGTCTATCCCACCAGTCCTGATCCTTCCTCCTCTGTGGGTGGTGGAGGTCACGGAGACTGTGTGGCCTTGTCTGCAGAGGGATCTGCACCAGGTTCCATGGAGGACCTCCTGACAGGTGGTCAGCGAAGTGGTTCAACAGACAATCTGGACAGTGAGTCTAGTGAGGTCTACCAAGCGGTCACCTCCAGTGATGATGCATTGGATGCCCCCTCGGGTTGCGGTTCCTTATCATCCTCCGAGTCTGAAGGTGGTGCTCCAGCATGTCGCAACTCCTCTCGTAAGGGGAGCAGTGGCAACACCAGTGAGGTATCTGTGGCCTGCCTGACAGAACGCATACACCAGATGGAGGAGAACCAACACAGCACAGCCGAGGAGCTCCAAGCCACCCTACAGGAACTGGCAGACCTACAGCAGATAACGCAGGAGTTAAATGGTGAGAATGAAAGGCTCGGAGAGGAAAAGGTACTGCTCATGGACTCTCTCTGCCAACAGAGCGACAAACTCGAGCACTGTGGCCGTCAAATCGAGTACTTCCGTTCACTGTTGGACGAGCGCGGTGTGGCCTATTCAGTGGACGAAGACATTAAGAGCGGACGTTACTTGGAGCTGGAGCAGCGCTACGTGGAGCTTGTGGAAAACACTCGCTTTGAGCGCGAGCAACTCCTGGGTGTGCAGCAACATCTGAGCAACACCCTAAAGATGGCTGAGCAGGATAATGCCGAAGCTCAGAGCGTGATCGCAGCACTAAAGGAGCGCAACCATCACATGGAGCGGCTGTTGGAGGTGGAGAGGCATGAGCGCGGTGGCATGGCCGCAGTGTTGGAGGAGTGTAAAGCTGCCGTAAGCAACGACCAGGCTGAGCTAAACCGCTGCCGGGCCTTGCTGGAGCAGGAACGGCAAAAGGTTGCAGAGCTCTACTCCATCCACAATGCCGGTGACAAGAACGATATCCACCAGCTCCTGGAGGGGGTTAGGCTGGACAAGGAGGAAGCTGAGGCCAAGGCCGCCAAACTGCAGGACGATCTAGGAGACGCTCGCAGTGAAGTGGCATGCCTTCAGGACACCCTCAATAAGGTGAGCCTCCAATGAACTATTGCTTATGCTCACTAGCACTGTTAGAAGCTTGGCAGTAGTTTTGAGTCTTTTTTCTTCGGTGGTGGTGTAGCTGGATGCAGAGTACAGGGACTTCCAGAGTGAAGTGCAGAAAGAGTTGGCAGAGCAGAAAAGAGCTCTGGAGAAACAACGCGAGGACATGCAGGAGAAAGAGAGAGAGATCGGCGACATGAAGGAGACCATCTTTGAGCTGGAGGATGAAGTCGAGCAGCACCGAGCTGTCAAACTTCATGACAACCTCATTATCAGCGACCTAGAGAGTGAGTCAAATTCACCATCTGGCACAAATGTGTTTTGATTTTAGGACTAATATCCTAAAGCGGATTTATCTTCCTTATATTGCAGTGTGACAATCTGAATTTAACATGACTGCCATAGGGAAGGCTGTATTTTCCTCATCTCACCACATGAGGGTGCCAGTCATTTACAAACATGGTTCCCTTGCCTTGGCAGCTTTCAATATGAGACAATCAATAATATAACACAACTACAGAAAAACCACACATGTCAGTGAAAATGGTGAAAAGAAGCATTATCTCCTTAATTTGTTATCCTATCTCAAGCCTGTTATCTTTTGTGGTGATTATCTTCTCATGCATACTAAAGTAAAAGCATACTATTCTTTTTTAAATTACTGCATTTTCAGAACATTTGTTACTTCCTGTTCTTTCCTTAATTTGAACCCTGCATGACCTCTGTTTACATGCTCATGCATTGTCATTCTATTTCCCTCAGATTCAATGAAGAAGCTTCAAGATCAAAAGCATGACATGGAACGAGAGATAAAGATCCTGCACCGCAGACTCAGGGTGAGTAAAAACGGGTGGTCATCTGAGGATCGACCTATCACAAACAGATGTCCTCTGAAAGGGTGTCCTCATTTTCTGAGTGTAATGTTTATACCACTGGAAAATCGCTGCTGTCTTACTGAAGATTTCAGACACATGGTCAGTGAACATTCACAAGTCACTTTCAAGAGAACATTCACAAGTCCACTGGTTATTAATTATTGTACAACTTACTGCATTATGTAAGACACAACCCACCACTGCATTTATCCCAGAGATATAAGAAATAAGATATGACAGGTTGAGCATTTTATCTAAATATAACCGTAAATATAACCATGGCTAATAGGTGTAAGTTGTAAGTAAGTAAGTCAGATACATTTATGATTAAACCACAGAAATTACACATTATCTGTTAAGTTGTGTACTTTACTGTAAACTCAATTGCTATCCAAAAAAAATGTAATGGGTGGAAAAACAAGTGATAGAGACAAGTTGGTCACCCTCAAACTTAGGTCTTTGGGTTACTCCTATTAAACTGTGTTCCTATGTGGATTTTTATGTGTAGGAAGAGTCGGCAGAGTGGCGTCAGTTTCAGGCGGATCTGCAGACGGCGGTGGTGATTGCTAATGACATCAAATCAGAAGCGCAGGAGGAGATTGGTGACCTGCGGCGCCGCCTGCAAGAAGCCCAGGAGAAGAACGAGAAGCTGAGCAAAGAACTGGATGAAGTTAAAAACCGCAAGTAGGTACTATAAGACTATAAGTGATGGAAGGTGGGGTTTAGGTATCTATCATGAACTACAGCTCAGTTTCAAAATGTACCAAGGTGCCTCGCTGTCTCATTTCCACCTCAGGCATTCTTACCGATTTCCTGAAACTGAACTGAAACTCAACAATAGCATTCTTTATAAAAGCCTCATGAAGAAGAAAACATGCCAATAATTTTTGGAGACAGTGTCCATGTTAACATATGTGACTGTTTGCTGTATGACAGGCAAGATGAGGAGCGTGGCCGCGTGTATAACTACATGAACGCAGTGGAGAGGGATCTGGCCGCACTCAGGCAGGGCATGGGACTGAGTCGACGGCCCTCCACATCCTCTGAGCCTTCGCCCACCGTTAAAACCCTCATCAAAAGCTTTGACAGCGCCTCTCAGGGTACCGCCTGCCGAACTAACGTTACAGTATTTTCTTTACAAAATAAAGGGATAGTTTTTTATAATATATTTACTCAGACTCATGTTTTTTCAAATATAAAATAAATAAATAATGTGACATATTTGTCAGATATGGTAACCCCTTTTAACGCTTCAGTTAGTGGTCTAATTCTGTTATGACTAGAGTGAAGAGAACTTGCATGCGGTCTGGAATGATAATGTTAGTTGACATGGTTTTCTTGAATGGTGTCTGGTGTGGTTGCAGGTCCAGGAGCCAATGCTACTGCAATCGCTGCAGCGGCTGCCGCAGCAAGCACAGCTAACACTGCATCCTTACCCCGCACACCTCTCAGCCCCAGCCCTATGAAAACACCGCCCGCTGCTGCCGTCTCCCCAATACAGGTATGTCCAAGTCACACAATGACATGCAGCGCTGCAAAGAAAGTTTTTCTTTAGCTATACACGTCAAACAGTTGCCTTCCGTCTGGTTTCCTGCTTGTTGAACCTCAAAATCCTTTGAGATAGCAGTGTTTCCTCTTCCCTGAACCACCGGCGCTTTTGACAGTTCTCACACAATTCATGGGAACTACAGAGTTTCCATTCTGGGCTAGATCTCATTCCATTTGCATTCATTTCTTGTGTGGCTGTATTTTCTAATACAGTCTGGATGTGAAACAGAATTCCTGTTACTGCTACTGTTTTGAATACTTTTTTTAAATACAGATTTTCTTCCAATTTTGAAAAAAATGTCATTTTATAATGCCTTTTAATGTAATTTATGTAACTTTCACCTCACTACTGCCATCTTTGTTTGAAACATAAAATTGCAGGTTATTTTATGTATTTTCGTCAGCTGTCGATTATTCATAATCATTATTATGAATTTAATGTTGTAAATCGGGGGACGGTAAGGAAACCGTTTTGAACACTGGTCTGTCATGTATTTGCTCAAAAATTATTTTTGTTCATTATTAACCCAAAAACGTTATGCATTGCAGGTCTATTTTAAGTATGAAAATAGTCTTATATAATTGTAATATTTGATGTAATTTTGTAAGTTTTCATTCAATAGATTATTACATTATAATCTTAATAAAGACTAAAAAAATCATGTTTCAATATTCGTTTTAAACACTGTTACGATGTAGACAATGCAGTTTTCGAAATTGACTGTGTAATTTAAGGTCAGCCCTATTCAGCAGTGAGGTTATGTAAAGATGTGGTTTGCGGTCAGTCCGTTATTGAGGAAAAGGTGAGATGAGGAGAGAAGAATAGATCCTCCAGAAATTCAATTCTCCTGGAAGATTAGGTGCGGTCTTCAGGTGCTTTGACTGATAGAGAAATCAAGTAGCGTTCCAGGGGAAAAGAGCAGAGAGGGTTTAACTAATGCTGGCAACAATCCAGCCTTGAGTGTATATAAAAAAGTGAATATATGTAACTGTTGGGCAGAAGTCACGAAGAGCAGATCAGATGCTGTGGATTTGACTGGTTATTACAGCTTCCTGTATCTTCAGGCAGAGAAAAGAGCATGTGGAAGTCTTAAGTGGATATGAGAATGGATATGATTCCATCTTTGTGGAGATAATATGTGATGTATTTCCTTCATTTTCTGACTTGATTTCGCCTGAACTAACCATGTGGTTTCTATTTCCTAAACCAGTCAAACTTTTATAACATTTCGAATGTTTAGTATTCAAACCAGTCAATGAAAAATATTTGGTTTGTTAAAGATAAATTGTATTGAAGAGTGTTTAAATATAGTATTTGTGTTTATTACATGCAGAGACACTCAGTCACTGGCTCTATGGCTGCTGCCAAGCCCCTCTCCTCCCTTACAGACAAAAGACCCAGCTACACAGACATCAGCATGCCAGGTAACTGACACTATATTACTACATACATTAACACTGTAACAGACAACAGTTAATAAGGCATAAACTTCACAATATTTTGTGAGATGTTTAAAACAGTTTGCAACAAAACAAAAACTTAACTCGAGATATTATATAATCTTAAATAAGACATATAAAAAGATACTAATAAAGAAATTGTTGCAGTATTATGCATGCCTGTTGTGCTCTTCCACTTGAATAAACAAATGCCTGCTTTGCTCATTTTATTTGAATTTATATTGCAATTTGTGAGTCACACAAATTCCAAACATCACATACAGGGTAGATATCAGAACGCTTAAATCTGGGAGATACTTTCATTGTGATAAAGCAGCCAAATTCCAGACACTGTTACCCTCCAGCCGCACTGAACTCATGGTGACCTCAAATGTAGTAACTTGTACGGAAATACGCAAAGTATGAACAAATAATGGGGTTTAAATGCTCCCCCTTTTGTTTTCCCGTTTGTGCTTATGTCCTGGAAGGGGAGGTGCTGTATGTTTGTGAACGTGCAGAGCAGGACCTAGGACTCTGTTGTCATGCCTGTTTTTGAGACGATGGACTGCTTACTGGAAACTCCTTATCCGCATAGTGTTTTGATTAGCAGAACTGGTTGCCCTTTATGACCCTTCACAGCTGCTGGAACTCATTGGCTGTCAACATCAGTCTTTTCTCACTGATGTTTCTTTCATTTTCATTGATTGATATCGTTGCAATATTTTTTGTTGTCTTTGATTTAACTTGCAGTAACATTTAAGGGTCATTATGTCAGAAGTTAACATTATGTGGTTGTGGGCTGCATCCTTCATATTTTTTTGTTTTTTTCTGGATTTGATTCAGTTATATTGAGCTCATAGATGAGCTGATAGAAGATACTGGAATCCTGACTGATGTAATATCTCTTCCTCTCTGCAGCAGAGCATTTGCTGCGAGCAGCCAATGGCAGTCGTCCAACATCAGCTCTCCAAAGAGTCTCTAACATGGACACGTCAAAGGCCATCACAGGTAGAACTCTAGCCAATCAAAATCAAGTAAATACAGATGTTATTGTAATGCTTTAACTACAGTGCACGCTACAGTTATGGTTTAATACATTTTTACGATGGGTGTAAATATTTAACTAGACAATGACTCCTCAAAAGTCTAATATTTGGTCATGGTTTAAATACGTTTAATTTACTGAGGTATAATTCATCATTGTTTTTATGAATATGTTAAAGACAAATGTAAGATTACATAACCTTTATGGCCTTATTTGAGGAAACTTCATAGAGTCAGCCAATCAGATTAAAGTTTACTAGATTAAGAAAGTCTTTTCCAGTTTTGTGTGCGGTATGCATCAGACAGTGAGTGAACAGACTGTGGGCGTCCTGTCTGAAGCTGAGACTATTAGACTTAATGTAATATAATAAAATAAGGACAACATGATGATTATACTGGTGAATCTCCACCACTCAGTGTCTCGTAGAAGCAGTGAAGAGGCAAAGAGGGATATCAGTGCTCCTGATGGAGGTCCAACTTCCTCTCTGATAACCATGGGATCGACTGCACCTCCTCTCTCCCTTTCCACTTCCTCGTCCTCCCCCACGGCCTCCGTCAACCCCACTGCACGCAGCCGCCTTCGGTACACACTCACCATAGCCTTACTGTAACCTACACATCATTAAACTGCCAATTTGTATTCAAATAAATGTTTTTTGTACAAATGTAAAGTCATGCATGCATAAACATCATCTTTACTAGTTCAGTAAAGTACCAGCTCAAGTATTCTGTGATATGAATCTGTGTGTTATTGAGTTAAAGAATGACATATCTGCCAAAAAGAGTCATTTTTGGTGTAATTTTTCACATAGAGAGGAAAGGAAAGACCCCCTGTCAGCTTTGTCTCGTGAATATGGCGGTTCTAAGAGAAATGCACTGCTGAGGTGGTGTCAGAAGAAAACTGAGGGTTATCAGGTTAGTATTAATACGTCTTATAGTAAATCTAATCTCAATCTATTGCTTTTTCTGCCCAGTGTTAGATTACTTCATAGTTGTCATGACTCCATGTATGTTTGCTTTCAAAAGTTGTCAGTTTTGTAACTACATTGGGAAGGTATAAGCTTTATTCTTGCCTTCCTCATCATCATGTAAATGTCGTCTCTGTCCACAGCGCAAAGCCATTATACCGTATGTCTGACAGCTACCACAAATTACACTTACAGTTTAATCGATGAGGTTTTCACCCTTGTCAGGTTTCATTGCAAGGCCATTTCACAGTTTATCAAGATCCTCAGCAGGAAGTCTGCTGAATTTCTCTGTTAGCCTAAAAAAACAGGGTCATCACCAAAACTTCTAAAACCAGCCTCACTCACTCTCAGATTGATTGTTTTTTTAATCATTTTAAGCTTTTAAGCCTCCGTTGCTTTTAAGTTCTTATTATGAAATTTGAATACAATCAGTCCATCATAAACAAATAAAGGTTTTTATGCGCCTCACTCGGATGCACATATTTAAGAGACACAAAGTAAACACAAGTTTCTGCTTAGTTTGTTGTACATGGTAGATGTTGTTAACCACCAATACTAAACTCACATATAAAACTTTGATCTCATCACAACTGATGATTATCAGGGTGGCATGGAAGAGTTTGTACGTTAATTTAATCTTTAATATTGTGAAATCTGAAAGGGTGTTGAAACTGTAAAAGAGATTATATCTGTGCATACCCTAATGTACATTAGTAGCATATTAAATATCAGTTTAACTGTAAAAGCACAAGGATAAAGCAAATGTTTCAGTCCTTCATTTGTATCAGCTGTATTATATGTGAGAATTTATAAGAGAGATTATAGTGAGATTGGGTCTCTGCTGTTCTGCCAAACATTACAGTGAAAAGTGGACATCAGGCTTGTAGATAAAAGAAAACAGGTTCTGAAACATTCTTGTGCTTTAAAAAGCAAAACTGCGAAGTTGTGGCAAAAGGTACGAACAGGAAATGGGTGCTACTAACATATTTTAAACCACAGGAAGATGAGAAGTTTTGCTTTGTGTCAAAATGTTCCATTGAATATGCTACATTAAATTTATTGAATTAACATTTAAGTACAATAGTAAAAAAGTGATTCTGAAACAAGTTCAAAACAGAGTTTTACATGTTAAATCTTTACTTTAGATCTTTACATTTAGAATAATTTAAATAAGGGTAGATTTTATAGTTTCTGTAGCTCATCTGAAAAAACATGATTGTGGGTTTGGTGTCCAGGGAACACACAAACTAATCAAATGTTTACCTTTAATGCATTGTACATTACTTTAGATAAAAGCAAATTAATTTAAATAAATGTATGTAGTTTTGCTACCATAAAATTAGACCTGCTGAAGTCCAGGAGGTTGTAGTGGTATTTAACTTTATATATTTGCCTTTTGCACCACTAATGAGCGTGTTCCTTCATGTTATGTGTTTGTTCTGCAGAACATTGACATAACCAACTTCAGCAGCAGTTGGAATGATGGGCTGGCGTTCTGTGCTGTGCTTCACACATACCTGCCTGCTCATATACCTTATCAGGAGCTCAACAGTCAAGATAAGGCAAGTACATTACTTCCACCACGGCTCGTTGCCATATAACAGTAATGGAAGAATTTAAAAAGAGTGGCTCCAAGCAGCATTTAAACACATAAACCACCACCATCTAAACTTCCAAATGTCATTGCACCCATAGCAAAATATCAAACCAAGTGGCACGTATAAACAAATGATGTTTTCTCAGCAAATGAGCTTTTCTCGGAACTGCGGTGTACCCTATGAATGTTTTCAGAACTTAAGGAAAAGCTGCCATCAGAACAGAGGTTAATCCAGGTTTCATATGTTATCATTTTAATGTGATTTCAGAGACGAAATTTCACATTGGCCTTCCAAGCTGCAGAAAGCGTGGGCATCAAATCCACTCTGGTAAGAGATCTTAATCAGATGTTTAGCATTAGCTTGATCACAACAGAGCTGATGAAGTCTGTAGTTTGCACATAAATGTGCATGTTTCAGTCAAATGGGGAAAGGGGGTTTCTGGAGGGATGTACAGATACAGATCTAATACAGATCTGAGGCATGCGTGGGATCAAGGTGGAATATTTCTGTCCTCAACTCCCATCCTGTATGCTGAGAACAGGTGAAAAGCTGGAAACACTTCATTATCAGCCAGTACTGTTTATTTATAGCACACAGGTTAGAATTGTTTCCTTATTTTCATCTGCTTAAACAATATGTGCCTTTTGTATGTTTTTTGAGTACTCAACTTTTTAACCTGAAGCTCAGGACAGAAAACAGTGACTGGATTGTTCAGAATTAAAATAACTGTGATGTCTTTATCACCATTTTTTTAATGTATTTATACTTATTCTTTCTTTCTTATACCCCCTTCTTCATTAATTTTTTCTTTCTTTCTCTCTCTCTCTCTCTCTCTCTCTTTTTCAGGACATCAATGAAATGGTCCACACAGAAAGACCGGACTGGCAGAGCGTTATGACTTATGTCACAGCTATCTACAAGTATTTTGAGACCTGAGCGCGTCCAATCCTAAATGAAGTGGTACACCTCCGCACACCAGTTTCCCACCAACTCACCATCTGACCTCATCGTCAAGGCCTCTTAACACTAGCACAGAAACCACATCAATTTAAACCAATACCAAAAGGTCAGGTCAATTAGCGTAGGGCGATACGACATATGACATTGAAATATCAAGGAAATCCTCTACAGTGGAACTCAGCCACTTACCTTGACAGAACCATAGTGTGTCTCACTCTGGGAGAATTTAACTTCACTGTTGGGAGGTTTTAACACTACAGACCACAGATGGAGTCAGTAGTTTTGAGCATGTATCATGTGAATTGTACTGCTGAGTAAAGCTTACGGACCTTTAAATCAGTACATTCTTAAGGAAGAACGAGGAGCTGCTTGCCGTGCCTTTTGCCACCCTGCTTGCTTTCGGTGTTTGGAACAAGTTCTTCACTTTAATGCACAAACAGCGCAACAATGGAACTTGTTTGCTTGTGTGTGGTTTGCTCAATGCAGTGCCTAAATGAAACACTTGTGATAGCACTTCCATAGAGAGGAATTGTACACTTATGGGAATTGTTAATTCAGTATAGCACACAGTCAGTAGTCTTGCCTTTTAGGGGATTGTTTTACAAGCTTATTGGGGGCACCTTTATGTATGACTGTGACAGACCTTGGCTTGAAATACTACATATTAAATAGGGAGGTCAGCAATAAGCTTATGTAACCTGTTGAGCCATTACATATGAATTTAGTGCTGCTCCTCATTAAATGGTAAAATGCTGTTGTAAACACTATATTACAGCACATGTGCATGTACTGTCCAGTGTATTAGTGGAATCTAGTTCTTTAAACCAATGCCTGAAATAGTATACCAAAAATGAAATATTTTCAGATAACTTTTTTTTCGTGTCTTGGTTAAGCTAATTTCCTTCTGTAGATAACTAATCAAATATGCTCTTTCTCAGGATAAGATAAAATGTATCAATATTGATATTATTCATGTTGGTATAATCAACATGAATAATCATATTTGATTCATGATATGCTATGTGCAGTGCATCAGTTCCCACACATTGTATAATTTGCAAAGCACAAAAGAACTTCTTTGACGCATTGAAATGCACTAATTTATGCTGTAGATGACGGTACATTCCAGTGCATTAGTATGTATGAATAGAAATTATATATGGCGATAGGTTTTCTGCCTGTTTGTGTGAGAGAGAAAACAAGAAGTTGTGGCACTATCGCTTCTAGCCTGTGGTCCAGCTGTGCTGAATTCACACATTGTTCTCTTCTCATGAATATGAAAGACGTTAAGACATTACCCACTCTTGTCAGCGGACTCTACCACATTTTACAAAACCTGCGCCCACAAATAGCTCTTTAAAAATAATGCAATGTGTAAAAAAAAATACAAGGAGAGAAGTCAAAAGTATTGAAAAGGGCTGGCTATGTGTCCCTTATTTTCCACATACCTTATTTTAACACTTGATTTTCTTAATATTTAGTTGTTCTATTTAGTATTTTAACATTTGATGAAATTTTTCCCATTTAAATTTTTGTGTTTGTAACTAAGCAGCCTTTTTTAAGCATTTCAAGCATTAAACGTAGACACAGAAACCTTCTCTCAGAAAGAGTTTGATTTATTCCCAGCTAAATTACACTGTTTTAAGTTTCTCATAGACTTTTTTGGGAATATGTTTTTCTTGCATTTTTAGGAGCCATTAGGTTGACAGTAATGTCAGCTGTCCAATTTCAGACTTTGTCATCAGATAACCGTTGTGTATTCATTGAACAGAAATTTTCTTTGTACAGTATTTGTCTCAAACCTAGAGTCTGACCCAGTGTTTTGCTAATACAAGCTCGGTTGACCAGAAAGAGATATGTTTAGTAGACGTGTATTATTATACATCTGTTTAATGTGCTTTGAAGAGCTTTCATCATTAATATGAATGTCATACAGAGGACCTCTCCAGCTCCGTTGCCTTTTAGATACTTTATGCCAGACCCATTGTTTCTGTTTATGAATGTTTGCTATCATTTTTATCAGTTTTATTATGAGAGCATTATCTTAATACCACAAAGTAAATGTGTTCTTTTTGTGTTCATATTTTTTATAAATGTGTTGAGCAATCAATATTATGTTACTTTTAAATAAATCAGTCACATGATGTTGAATGTTTGTCTTTTAGGTTAAATGAAAATTGCTTTAAATTATTCAGAGGTTGACTTTGTTTATTTGAATTTTAGTGAACTTGTATTGGCTTCATAATATAGGAATAAGAATTTTATCTTAATTTACTCCCATACCCTTAAGCTATCCTTCTGATTGGAAATTCAAAAAACATTGTAATGCGTTCTGCCTATTTGGCTGTAAAGCTTGTCTAATCTTTGTTGATAACATTTAAACCCAGCTAACGGTCTAAGGAAAAGAGATGTTTATAAATTTAGCGCTAGCTCTTTATTGTTGCAAAGGAGGGGTGTAATGCAGTATGATTTGCACATTTCCAAGATTAGACATGACGTCAGTCATTATGAAAGGAAGAAAAATGGCATTTTATCCTGAATGGAACCAAATAATTAGCCTGCTTTACTGCACAGAGCCCTATTGTCTGGGGCGCTGATTGTTTTTTTTTTCATTTATGTTTGTGGGAACCAAATTTAATGTTTTGCGGGACCAGCTTTCAACAGTTGTCCTTATAAGGACAGGTAAAATTGTATAGAAATTACGTACAATTAACATAAATGATTAATGTTTCTTCCCATTCAGAATTCAGAATCTATTTTTGTCTTCGATGTTTTGGTTGATTAACCAAACTCAATTCTCAGTTCCTTAACTAAGTTTGATCGCTTACCAGACGAACTGCCAGTCTGCATCTCAGTTGTTTCGTTGATACTTGATCGCAGGAAGAAACGGTATCAGTAACTCAAAAGACACGTACAATGTGGAAATCCTGGCCCCTGGCTCCGGATTGGTCAAGCCCAAGCGTACAGGGGCCCTAGAGTCTGTCACGTCTCGGTAGTAAAGACACTGCTGGTGTGTACTGCCTCTGACAGCACCGGATCAAACAGCTAACGCCTAAACGCAGCAGAATGAAAACTTTTCTTTTATAACTGAGCGATTCCGCGATTCTTCCTTTTCTTTTTTTTAAGGGGCACATTTTGGTCCACGGGATCCCAGTTTTTATTTATACGTTTTCAGTCTCTCCTGGAGTTAGCGAGTCTCATGGTAAGTCAAACCAGCAACTAACACACAATTAAGTATTGACGAGTTGGACAAATACTTTTTTTCATTCAAACACTGATCTGAAGCGCGATTAATCCAACAGTATTTACGTATAATTCACCTGTAGCTTTTCTTTAAAAGTACGTTGACACCTACGTATTTCTAGGATAAAAAAATAATATCCGCTTTCATCATTAATCCGAAGCTGTCACATATAATCAATGAGCAAGTTACTAATAATGCCCAATGTATTCAAATTGGATGAGGTGTAGTTCTCTAAATTTAGAGATCAGTATATATATTTATAAATTAGTATAAATGAAACGGCGTTGTTTCTGTCTGTCCAGTTCTCTTGGGAAACTTCGAAAAGACCGTTTTAAGAACAGAACTATTGGTTCTATTGGTGAAATGTTATCAGTGGCCTCGTTTAAAATGGCTTTTTATAACATTTACTTTTGACTTAAGTAGTTTACAGTTCTTGCTGGACTAAGGGGAAATAATGTAGCTTTTTATATTTTAATGGTTAGTTCAATAAATTCAGATTTTTTCCCCATGCAATTTTATTTATACAGTGCTTTTTACAATGTTGCTTTGTTTCAAAGCAGCTTTACATATAATGAAAACAAAATGAGAAAACAGAAATTATCAAACGTATAACGCAAAATTTAGTATCATAAATGTGCGTGCTCATAGAGTCATCCTTGGACGTAGCACTTTTATATCTGACTTGACCCGCATTTTGCCGTTATTTTTTATAGTAGTAAATAAATCATTGACTGTAAAAATCAAAACCGATTTTCAGCTGAATTTCGGCACTTTTTCATCTTTTATGATCACGTCAGTCACCTGAAGTAAAACATGACTATGAAACCATCACGTACGCACATCTGACCTACATCTATTTCCTCTAAGCTTGCTTCTTTTGCGTTTTGCTCCTAAAACCCGATTGTAGGCTCAGAGTTTATTAATTATGTCGGTAGTATGAGGATTTAATATAATTTACAAATTCTGAGTCAGATGCTGTTTGTTGTAACCGTAATATGTGCAGTCTGTATTCTCTTACCATTAGCATACGGCAGGCCTCTTCCTTAGTCCTTCCACAAGAGTCTGCTGTTGCGTCCCACCGTCTTAACCATTCTCTTCTTGTAAACCAAAAAGCAAACAAAACACTGAAACCAAAAGACCACTGTAAGGCAAATAGACTGTTGATCAAAGGCTAATTTCAATGTTGTCTTTCTTTGTTGCTCTATTGTCATTAAGCTTTCACAGATCCATATCAATGGCTCTGAGGCTGGGCGTCAGCATCTTCTTGTTTATTGTTTTAGTTTTTTTCTCACCTCTTGCTACAAGGATTTTCTTCTCCCCCCACATTCAGTTTTTGTCTATGGCAGTCACCTACTCGCATTCCTTTCATGTTTTTAGTTTCTTCCTGTTTCTTCCTGTTTCATGGTTTGTCTTTCAGATCCATGCTTAAGTGTCTTGGATGTCACGCGGATGTCGATGTCGTTATATAGCAAATATTCTACTGCATTATAGAGATTTTATTTGTAACTTGTAGTTAATGTGTGTTAGCTTAGAGGCCCTTCTTATGCTGGTGTACTCTTAGTTGACAAAATAAACCTTGTATATGCATGTAAAATGTACAGTCTTTCTTTGATATTAGAAAATACAGAGATGTTTTGTATGTGGGGGCATGTAATGTTTTTCTCCAATAAGTGAATGTCTCCTAATACCACCTTCACCGACTAACAAAACCATGTAGCAAATTATGGTTCAAGAATAGGGACATAAACGAAATGATATATAGGTTTGGAAAACAGTAATGAATGTTAAAGAACAGCTGTTTTATCTTGTATTCCAGAGGTATCTAAATTTAGATTATATATATTTATAAATAAAACAGCGTTGTTTCTGTGTAGAACTAAACGCACCTCAGGGTGCTTCTCTCCAGCACTGTGGGAATGTTCCAGGCTAAATATCCTAGGCTGTCTGTTGAGGGCTTCAGAATGACTTCCCATAAACACTAAACTGAAAGGAAAGAGCCTCTGGGCAGACATCCTACTAATCCATCCTAGTATCTTGTAAATGTAAGGCTTGAGTTAAATGATCCTCTCAGTTTAAAATTGCCTATATGCTCTCACATGTTTTTTTAGTCTTGCACAGTATGAGGTTGCCATTTCTGTGTGAGAATGCAGTGGATTCAGCCATGATTTAATATTAAGGATTTAGCCTCAGGTAAAACCTCAGCGTTCTGTTATTGTTACAGAACTAAACCCTGATAGAACAACCAAAATCTCAGATTCAGTCTTACTCAGTCTTACTATATTTTATGTTACAATATACATTATTACATACATGGTCATGGATACATCTTGTGTTTCTCAATGAAATTCTATGCTGACTCTTTTAATTCCTATATTCTGCCAACAAAGTAACCTTATTTTCATCCGTCATATGTTGAAATATCACATTACCAATATTTAACATAAATAAAGCATTCCTCAGTCACCATTCTAATTATATGCATGTCTAAATGCTAATCATAAACTTAATTACTTTGTTCTATTTTTGTCCTTCTCTCCAGAGGTTTGTTTTCCGGTCTCTATTCTCCAGGGAACACAGTGGAATTCTGAATAAAGACACATGGAATGATAATCAGACCATCATAGCTAACATACTGACATGGGATTTCTGTGATTATCTGGTGATCTTTCTGAGCGATATAAAAATACCTTCTTATCTCTAGTTTTTTTTTTTGCCATTATTTATTTTTCATTAGCGAATCAACAGTCTTGGACCCTGTAGAAGTTATTCCCCAAGTGAGATTAAATTATCCATCTAAAGAAATATCAGTCTTGTTAAGACTGGCTCATAGCCTGGTGGCTGTTGCTTTGGGCTGCAGCTATGGACATTGAGGCGAGGCATCATCCTTTCTCCCCAGCGACCTCACCATGCTGAGCAATGCCTTCGACATGGTGTACATAACACTGGAGCTGCTGATCGCCCTGCTCTCCGTCCTGGGCAACGTGTTGGTCTGCTGGGCAGTGGGCCTCAACAGCAACCTCCAGAGCATCACCAACTTCTTTGTTGTTTCCCTGGCCGTGGCAGACATCGCAGTGGGTGTGCTGGCCATACCGTTCTCCATCGTGATCAGCACTGGCTTTTGTGCCAATTTTTACGGCTGTCTGTTCATCGCCTGCTTTGTGCTAGTGCTAACCCAGAGCTCCATATTTAGTCTTTTGGCCATAGCAATTGATCGCTACATTGCCATCAAGATTCCATTAAGGTGAGTAAAGTGGGTTTGTTACTGGGGATACTGGGGGAAATGTTTAATAGTTAGTTCATCCAAGACTGAAAATTTCGTCATCATTTATACATCATTTATCTATCTATCTATCTACTATATTTCATATCATGCAAATGAATAAGGATATGAAATACCACAAAAGTATTACAAATATACAAGTTGTATTTTATAGAAGCAAAGGAGATTATACATTTAATAATTATCTAAATGATCTTAATCTGATAGCATTTGTTATCTGTAAATGCTATCATATTACTTCAGAAAACTAGGAATATAACATGATTCTAAAATCTTCAAGGTGCCTTTTGCAGATACTAATCAGTAAATTATGACAGACGTTTCAGTTTTGGGTAAACTATTCCTTTAAGTGAGGCAGGCAGTTATTTGTCTTGTCAGAGCATTCAACTTTCCACATTTATCATGTTTTAGGGTGGTTGCAGTTATTCTGGTCCCTAATGGGACCATGTGTCCTGAATCTGTTTATTATTAGATTTTATATACCGTATGTTTCTTGTCACTCCTGTGAAATTGTCTTGACCTTCAGGTGAAAAATATGGGTTTCAGAAGAACAGATGTTAAGTACTTTTTCATATTTTTCTCCTGTCTAAACATATACCAACTCGTTAGGACGACCATCATTTCAGGTCACCAGTTTTGGATACTGGTGTACAGCTTTAACCAACCATCTTTGCCAGAAAGATCATGCTGGTTAACTAGAATTTTTGCTGGTGATTAGCCTGGCTATGCTGGTCCAGAAACAATCACTAACCAGCCTAAACCAGTCTAACCGGCAGTATATGTTAATACCAGCTTGAAGTTGGTCCAACCTGGTTAAAAATCAGCAGGGAATGTCCCACACATGGCACAGTTCCCATTCGTTGGGGCAAGTGACCAGTTAATCACAGCCAGCTTACTAACATGACATGAACCCAGCAAACCCCATGAAACCCATCAATTGGACACAGCATATTAACGTCCTATTCTGGGCATTTCTGGGGTGAAAATGATTTAAGAACCCTAAAGGCAAGATCCAAACTCTGATTTTGGTGCTGTCTTTGACCATAACCCATCATAAATCTGATCTGCTCTGGAATGTTTTTGCTAATAGTTTTTACAGGTCTCAAGATGTCTTCTAAAAGATCAGTTATTTTGGCCATCACAAATCTTTTAACAGATACCAGTTTTTCATAAACCCAAACTAAAAATAATACCCAATAATACTCATAATATTCAACCCAAATGAGCCAATTAGCCCTATGCAACATGAGCGGTTAACATATTAATTGAGTGTACATTGATAAAATCTTATTGTGGTCAGTCCTGCTGATTTTATTAATGAGATGTGTAAAAGTGTGTCTCAATGTCCTATGAGCTTGTCCCTAAGGCAGGTTTTGGGTGGGTTGGCGGTGGGGGTTGTTTTCTCTGTGTGCTTCACTGAACTTTCACATCTGGAGAATGAGAGAGATAGAGGCCAAGGAACTCAGCTGTTCTCCCACACTGGCCAAAAAGACGCTCTGAAAATAGATTTGTGTTCCAAACAGTGACATTTTCGAATACATTAATTCTTCTAATTGCTCCAATGAGAGTGTTTGCGGGAAATACTGTGAATGGATGCTAGATCCTTGGCACTGTGATTTTAGCAGGGCTGTATTTTGCTGTGCTCATGTTCAGTCTGAATTACCATTACAAGATGGCAACTCAGAGATTCTAGGAGTCTTTAACATCTGACTCAAAATTGACTCATTTCTTTGGCAAAAACAGATCCATGTATCATACATGTATGAGCCATGAATTTGCTGTTGATAAGGGAAAAATGCTTAATTCACTTTTTATTTCACATATGTACTAAAGCTTAACTTAACTTTTATGTTACTAAAGGACATAAAAGCAGACAATATAACCTAGGCAGAGATGTGACAGATATGTTTGTAGTTACCTTATTTGTAAAGACTTACATAAACAAATGTGTTTTTTACTAATCATAAATGACTAAATTGGTCATTTTGACATGACATAAACATCAGAGATGTCACATAAGAGATGTCGGAGGTCAGGAGTTTCCAATCCATGTTCATGGAGGTCCACAGACCTGCAGAGTTTAGCTCCAGCCTACTCCAGCACACCTGCCTGGATGTTTTTAGCAGTTCCAAAGACTTTGATTAGCGTGATGTGCTAAATTAGAGTTGGAGCTAAACTTTGCAGGTCTATGGACCTCCAGGAACATGGATTGGAAACTCCTGACCTAAATAGACCTTTGCTTTAGGATAACAGCCATATCGTCATTTGCTTATTTTTTTAAGTACTTTAAAACCTGAAAAAAGTAAAAAAATCACTGTTTTCTCTGTCTACCAGGTACAACAGTCTTGTAACAGGACAGCGTGCCAAAGGCATTATTGCAATCTGCTGGGTTCTGTCAGTTATCATTGGCCTGACGCCCATGCTAGGCTGGCACAAAACCCGTTCAGGAGAGTCCCTCAACAGCACCTGTCCGCCCAGGATGATGGAGTGTTTGTTCGAGGAGGTTGTGGTCATGGACTACATGGTTTACTTTAACTTTTTTGCTTGTGTGCTGGTGCCTCTGCTTCTAATGTTGGCCATCTACCTTCGGATCTTCATGGCCGCACGCCACCAGCTCAAATGCATTGAGTCCAAAGCCGTGCCATGTGAGCTCAAGTCCCGCTCCACCCTGCAGAAAGAGGTCCACGCAGCGAAGTCACTGGCCATCATCGTTGGGTTGTTTGCAGTGTGCTGGCTGCCTCTTCACATTATCAACTGTTTCACTCTGTTTTGTCCGCAGTGCGAGCGGCCGCCACTTATTATCATGTACCTGGCTATAATCCTCTCACATGCAAACTCGGTGGTGAACCCCTTTATCTATGCCTACCGCATTCGTGAGTTCAGATATACATTCCGAAAGATTGTGCGCTATCATATATTGGGTCGACAGGAGCCGCTCTCTTGCAATGGGAGCACTCGTACCTCGGCCCGTGCGAGCATGGCGGACTCGCTTAGAATTAAAGTAAACGACCTGGTGCGAGATCTCTACACAGAGCAGAGCAGCACCACAAGCAGTTGTGAAAGCGCAGAACCTGGGAACACGCACAGACCTGTTGCCACAGAAAACTCAATATTAGACAACCAGCCGTTGGAACACAACAATACCCACAAGCATCGAGTAGATCCTGCACTAAGGCATCTAGAATTGCCTCTTACCGGGAACAATCAGGGCGTTGCTTGCAGGAAGCATGCTGTACTTGAAATTAGCCATGGGAAGGATTTATCATCCCCTCTTCACATTAAATCAGCCCTGTATTCACAAACTGCCCACTGCACTGAGCTCACAGAGATTTCCTGATAGCTGGTTCATTTCAACTGATGGATTCTGTGCTATCATATTTATTTGCTGCCCTGACAGAATAATGGGCTAAGATTTTAAAAACAGTTGAACTTTTGCTGTTTTAAGGACTTCCCAGACACTACAGTTATGCCATGGACCAGGTGGCAGATCAGAGCTGAGTGTGTATGTTTTGCTATTGTAACAATTGTAAAACATGAATAATGTAAAACACATTACAGATCAAGACATTTCTGATTGTAAGATGTAAAGGTGTAGCAAAGATTCTTATAAATTCTTTATATGAAATGAGGGGTTTTTTTTCAGATTAGGATTCCAATAATCTTGTGATGGTTGGATTGCTTGAACACAAAGCCTTTTTTTATTTGCGCTACAACACAAACATAAATCCAAAGTTTTATGTGTACAAATACTGTACCCTAAACCACTGATTTAAGGTGGCTAATTAAGACAGCATGTATAAACCACCACTGTGACCAAAACCTTTACCAATCACAAGGCAGTTATAACAGTGTCAGAATGTTTTTACTAGTGTAAACAGACTGTGTGAGTCAGCTGGTAAAAACCAGACTGTCTGACACAGTTTATGAGCACCTGGTACAAATGATTTCATTCGATCTGTTCAGTGTTATCCATGTCCACAAGTATGGTCCATAAGGCTGACACGTATATATTCAGCATTGCAACTTACAGCACTGTGGCATGCAGTTATGTGGCTACAGGTGTCATGCAAGCTTTACAATGAGGCAGTATTGCTTTTTTCCTTTTTTCCATGGAAGTCCAGAATTGTGTCTAATTCAAACGTCATACAGAAAGTCAGATCCACCCAGTCAATACTGATGAATCATGTTTTATATTTAAATCCATTGCCTGTATTTTTGTGCTAATTCTATTTGCCTTGTCATAGTGTACATCTGTAAGAGATCAGGACATTCTTTACTGACACAGAATCAGCAAAGAAGCAAAACACATAAGAGATAAATAAATGACAATTACTCTGTGCTGCCTATGGAGGACTGTTATCAAATAACCTGAATGAGCACAGACAGATCCCAGATTACATTACGTATAATACAGTTTGTGTTATAAATGAAGATGTTTATGTAACATTCAATTACTTCCTCATCATAATCTGTCATACCAACCAAGTTTTATTTGTCATGTCCAAGTATCTACTGATTCAGTAGCATCCAGACAAATTCAAACAAAACTCATTATATAGGTCTCTGGACTTCAGTCCCTTTCCTTGTTATGCATACACTGTAAAATATTTCTTAGATAAAGTAAATATTGCTGAAAAATAAAGATTTACTGGATTGTATTTTTGGGGTTTGCTTATTCTAACATTCTAATAACTTACAGTTTACAGGAACACAAAGCAAGAATTTAGAGAAACTTGCACTAAAAAATGATTTTGTGGTTCATTCCATCATTATTTGTTCTCTCTCATTAATGATTCACAGTCGTTAAGTTTCTTACCAGATCATTAGGGTCATTTTCTTAGTGTTCATGTAAGGAGTGTTCATGTGTTAGGTGAAAAAGATAGTACTAAACAATTTAACACTATGTAAATAAAAGGACTGCACAGAACTTTAAAACCTAAATTAAAAAAATAACTACATGAATTTAACTCGTTGAAGCCTCTTTTATTACAGCGTACTGCTACAGTAAAAAGAATGAATCATCAGTGTTTTAATAGTGATTGATTTGTGCTTGTGGAATAAAAGATGTATTGCTTTATTGATTTATAAACTGAATGCAACATTTCATGTTAAAATAAACGACACGGCCAAATCATGACCAATTTATAATGTAACTGAAGTGTGACATAGTTTCAAGAAACAGGCTGTAATATAAATGATGACCTCGCTTCCAAAGATGGAGTCTTGCAGACACTGAGACGTGAAGTGCATATCCCGAGAGGACCCTCCTCTTGGGTTGTTGTTCTCTATCACACGCTGAAAGGTCTTAGGAATCCTAACACTGTATTTTTCCCAGACTTTCACCAAGTCCCGAAAGATTCCAGGTTAAAAAGGGTGCACTTGCAATCTCCAGAGACCTTTTGTGATATCTGAAATATTTTAGGCTACCGTTCTTTTAAATTGATGTCTGTTAAACCAAAAGCATGTAAAAGTATTGTTATAAGTTATATAAGATTTGATCAGTTAAAATCACTGTTTCAAAGGAGAATATATTAGGTAATAAAGATCGTTAGTGAGCCATTGAATTTGCTTTACAGTTAGTGATGTAAACCATAAGTGCAATTAGTGCAGTTTATGCCCCAGACATACTGGTAACAAATGTGTACGTCACTATTTATATATACTCTATATTCATGGATGGGCATACTGTGAGAGTGACGTTTGTTTCATGACAAAAGAGATAAATACTGTTATGTAGAAACATGGTACACCACACATTTAGCTTTTATTGAGGGTGAAAAAGCTCAGCAAACAAGCTGATTGGTTTAATCTTTGACATAAAGGTTGTAGAGGGCTTCATATCCCATGTAAAGTTGGGAAAAATATCTCTTGATGAAGCTGATGATGTTGACACACTGATAACATGTTTTCTGGAAAGGCAGTCAGGTAGCGTTGCTTTCTGAGGACTGCATAAAATACTAATTGCTGAAATCTGAAGCTTACGGCTGCCCAAGCCTGTGTTGTCATGGAGTTGGAGTCTGTTTTGCAAGGGCTGGAACTGCTCATGGCTGCGTTTCTCAAAAGCGTCGTAAGTACATTGTAGAGACCATAGGCGCTAATGGTTCTATGATGTACTCAGACATACCATGCTTTTGAGAAGGGCAGCACAGATTTACGTATTGTGTATCAGCAATAATGTCATAAAATGACATGCAAGGGCATATGTCATTGAAAACACAAAAAGATATTAAAATACTTTTTAATAAAAAATGGAAAACGTTTTGTATGACAGTGAAAAGGTGATAACCTCTAAGATGTGATGTCAATATGCCTTTTGTTTCATGGTTATATAAGAATGTATGTATGTAATTATGTATAGCAGCAAAATGCACAATTCAGATATGTACAGTATAACATTATTTATGGATTAGACAATTTTTACACTTGTATCCAGACCATTCAGAGCAGTTGTGATCAGATCACCACATACTCTTAATACCAAGTGTGAACAGAGTCTTATTTATTTATGGAGGACTGTCTATCTTCAGATGAGAATCATGAACCATAAATGGCTATTAGTACATGCGGTTTCAGTTTAGATCAACAGAACTGGATTTATATTTATTTTAAGCCAAGATATTGGGGAATAAATCATTTGAATGAAAGCTGCATTTGTAAACAAGAACAAATAACAACAATATTTACATAAATTGTGGTTTGCTAACTTCTTTAAAGCGTGACAAGTGTTCTTTCCTAGTGGTCATACTAATATACTAAATAGGAGTTAAGATGTTATGTTTTAAGTCATTGTAAAAAGCACATAGATTTATTCAGCAAGACATACAGGATGAGAACTTATTTAAACCAAAGAACCTGTCTATCTGTTTACTGACTTCGTGAAGACAAATAAAACCAGTCTGCTTCAAAAACAAGAGGCCTTTCTCTTCTCTCCTTTCAAAGGGAGGGTAAGAGAGAGAGAGAGAGGGCAGCAGAACATGAAACAAGTTTAAAAAGAGTTATATGAGTAATATGGTGATGTTTATGTAATAAGAGTTCTAGGCCAGGAGGAGAGTTCATCCATAGTTCAGTGGTGGCACAGCAGGATAAAATGCCAAGTGCTTTACTTTGAGTGTCTTAATGATCTGCCAATTACATTCAGTACAGTAGAACTCTTTAGCATTCCTCACAAACCAGTGCTTTGTCTCTAGGTATGGCTGTAGTCAACAACATGTAACCACCTTTTATTTTGGCACGGTGTGAACAGACGACATTAACCGCAAAGCTGCTGAGAGAACACTGAGTAAATTATTAGTTGAAATCTTATCAGGGCAGTGAATGTTCTTCACATCAAGATGTTGACCAAGATGTTACTGTGATAATAGGTGGTAAATGCATGATAATTGTTGTCTATTCAGTTTAGTGTAGTATTGTAGTATTGTTGTTTCATAATCTCACACTTACACTGATTTAGCTTATTTGTAGAATTATTGGCTTTGTAAAACTACAGGAGCTACAGGAAACCTTTATTGAAAATGTAAATGATTTTTTGCCAAAGCCTGAATATGAGAAATAGTTATATTGATGCTTGCTTTTGGAAACACTACTAAATATAAACACCAGTTTATTGTAAGACTAAATGGCTTTGTGTAGGTGATCTAAACAACGAGCTCTGTAGAGACTGGATTTGATGGACAGAGATGTTAAGCTGATGAACCTCACAGAGAATGCAGAGAACCGACCTCATCAGCAGTACCAGTACGTGTGTAACGTGAGTTTGCCCTTAGCCTTGTTCAAGATCATCTACAGCGAGCAATTAAGTAAAATTAATTTAAGCATTCTTCTACATATTCTCTTTTGAAGGTGAAGGAATTGAAGGCACTAAGTTTTCTGCAGTTTGTAAATATAGGACATGTTACCCTGAGCTAGCAGGTAATGCATCTATCAGTTATTATAAAGGTGGAACATTGGTGGAACTATCTCTCAACATATGTCACCATTGCTTTCTCTTACGTTTATGTGTTTTTTTTTATGTATCTATTAAAATATTTATTGTTATTGTCTTTCCACAAATTGTCTTTGTTAGTTGTTACAACTCTATTACAGTCTTTGTTCCTGTTAATTGTAAGTTCTTCAAAAGCTGTCTTGCTGTCAAAAGAGGAAGAGCATCAAAAAAGGGAGGGGCAGTCAAAACCGCATCAAAGCTGTTGTCAGGAAGAGCATGGCAAGAAAGAGCTGAAAATATATTCTTTTACATGCATTGCTTTACAACATAAACATTTATGTATAGAATTATTTTTTTTCTGCTGGTGTGGCCATTTACAATTACCACACATGACATTATATGTATAGGGTATAAGGGATAAGAGGCACATTTGATTTTATATTTTCAATACCTTCCCAAACAGTTGTTTGTTGGTACTGTGAAATTGTCTTTAAACAGAACTCCTTATCTTTGAAACTATCACCAATAATTTAGCTTTTTTTATTTTTTTACAGATGATTAAATCAATAGTTTTGTATCAAATAAGTATGAATTTTTTATTTAAATGAATGAAAATGAAATTATTAAAAAAAAGGCTTTATAATGGCTTTTTTACAAACATTATTAGACAGACAGAATAAAGAATTGGATATATAATTTTAGGCAGGTTTGTAGCCATTTAAGTGGCCTACAAACCTGGTTATAAACCTGTCCACCCTCACTAGTTCATTTTAAATAGTCCTGCTTCTGTTGTGTTACAGTTATTTTAAAAAAACTGCATTAACAAAATTATTTTAGAAAGTTAATGGAGTTACACAGGGACTGAAATTATTATTACATTTACTGGAAGTTCTTGAAATTCCACTTAACTACCTCGTACCTGATTAAAACTAAAACGAATCATTCCTGTTCTTTCACTTTGCAACCGCTACAATCAAGGGTAGAGTATATAGCATGGTCAGGTTGCACAAGGGCTGGAAAGGTAGGGTTAAAAATGCGCTGGTTAAATTGTAACATAAGAGGAGGTAGACCTGATTCCCAACGGAATTCACTTGTTGCAAACTGAGCGCACGACAGAAGACGACAGCTCATGATGTCTGAAAAAGTATTTGAATCACTGGAAAATATACTGGAAGCGCATTTACCGGAGGCAGAACTCAAAGAGGTCAGAAGAATGCTGTTCGGGAAAGAGGTCAAGTAAGTAAGACATGGTCTCGTTTAATTGACTTACACAACAACGCAAAATTACTAACCCCAGACTACAAATACAACTGGGACGGTACCTAGCCAACGCATGCTACAGCTCACTTTAATTTTATGGATATGCTACAACGAAACTACAGACATAAACAGGTTTAAATATTATTCAATGTAGTAGGTAAAAGATAAAAGTAGGTTTTTGGAGGTTTTATTTGTATTTAGCAACCCTCCGCTTTCCTTCCTGTTATATTAATTACAGTAGAAGTTTAAATTGAGTAAATGATTTATGGTAGACTTTGGCCATAAGAGGGTATCGGGGCACACCAGTGACGTCACTCCAGTAAACTAGTGGGTTGAAAATTCACTATTATGTAACAGACATGCTTACGTTTTAGAACTGTTGTGCTATGTATGTATTTATTTATTTCGTTAAACGTTCAAGGCGTCTGTTATTGCACGCTCAAAAAAATCACTAAAATGTTGATATACCAGTGGAATGTTGCTCCTAACAACATTGTAGTTCATGCAAACAATTTAACGAAAGCATATTTATTACATATTTGGCTAACATTTCATAATACTTCCGTTCAGCGTCTGTCACGTACAATATTAGTTGGCATATTATATTTCTTGGCAGCTCTTTAATACATGCTTTTCAGGAAGCTGAACCTTCCCCAGAGTGCAATAGATGCAGCAGCAGATAAGGAGTTTGATCTAAAGGGTTATGTCTTTGAGGCTGCGCCAGAGCAGCTCAGACCACCCAGGATCGTCCGCGTGGGACTCATTCAGAACAAGATAGTCCTACCCACTGATGCTCCTGTGTTTGAACAGGTGAGAGACTTAACATTAGTTCGATGGAAGTTTTACCCCCAAGGTTCAGTAATGATCTGATCTGACTAAATCCGACGGCCCCTGTTTATCTGATATTCTATTATTTTATTATTTAATGTTTAAATAATAAATGATTTCTTAGATGTAGCATTTGACTTTAAAGATGCGGCCCTATTGTTGCACAAGTATTAATCTCTTAGTTTTATGTTCTCATATTTTCATAGATCACAGCTCTGCACAAGCGTGTGGGGGAGATGGTAGAGGTGGCTGCTTTGTGTGGGGTCAATATAGTGTGCTTTCAGGAATGTTGGAGTGAGTATGCAAACATGCCTACATGTGCACAGTAAGCTTTATTACTAAGAATTCATGACCAGAAATGCAGCTGGTATATTCAGCTTTAAAGTTTTACCATATTTATATGTTAAACACATTAAAAATGTGTGTAAGTCGCTTTAAATAAAATCATGTGCTAAATGTAAATGCAACATTCTTTGTATATATCATTGTCCAGTTTGTTACAATCACTTGTTATCTTAAATGGATCATATTGGATCATATTTCAATGTGTCAAGTTGAAACACACACAAAGACATTACACAACAATTTTTATATAACTTCTCAAATGATTCTTAAACAAACTGCTTTGCCATTAAAAAACAACTTATGTTCTTAGAAATTTGTTTGCTTGTTTAATCCCATCACTTGCTGAGAAATCACTTTTTTCACATCAAAGTTTTATGTTCCATTTTTTATAAATGTGTAATATAAAATGTGTATATTTTTAATAGCTATAATTGATCAACATTTTATTTAACGTTATTAATAATGTAATATTATGTAGTCCACAATTAATAAGAGGCCATAAAAGCTGCCGATGTAATAATGATAAAATCTTCATAAAGATGTTGTTTAAAGTAGTTTTACATACACCATGTCACGCTCCTGTCAATATTATTGTATTTTTTATCCAGCTGCTATTTATAAACTGTTTCCTGTTGTCTTCTGTACTATTACTTAGCTTATTTATGAACACTGCATGAAGGACTGTAAGACCTTCCTGACCTCCAGTGACGTAACATGCTCGTGAAGGCATCAGCAGAATCTGCTTTACATCAGCAGAGCGCAGCAGGGCTGCGCCGACGAAGTTTAGGCAGCGCAGTTTCTCTGTTTGTGTTGGCTACGGGAATGCGTGCTGATGAAACCGAGCCACATGCTTCAGTTATGAATTTTATGCATCCCGAGGTTGTTCAAGTCCCTCCAGATCCCAGTTGGTCCCATCGCCCGGTCTTGAACCCCGTAACCGCCACCCCATGTAAACTCATGACCCCTCGGGATGTCAGAGCTTGTGCTACGATATCCTGTTTCCATGCAAATCTATGATGTATGTTTGCTTTGATAGTCATTTTTAAATGCCACGTGAACAATAATAATTTTACCTGGCCCCTAACAAAATAAAAGATGAAAGATAAGTTCATAAACATCCGCTGTCAATGGAATCAAATAAAATAAATCAAAGTTTTATTGGACGCCCAGAGTCAATTGAAAAAAACGCAACTCTCATACACAAAAATTAGATCTTTTCAAAAGAAATCATTAAGTATAATTTCCTATCATGCCTGTTCTTTGTCCTCCACCTATAGCAATGCCTTTTGGTTTTTGTACGCGAGAGAAGCAGCCCTGGACAGAGTTTGCTGAATCTGCCGAGGATGGGCTCACTACACGCTTTTGTATACAGGTAGGAACCTGGATAAATGGACGTGCCTAGAGGAAAAATAAATTCTTCAGAGGTTCCTCTTTCAAAGTTTTGGGAGACATTTATATTACAATTGTCAATTGGGCAGATGCTTTTTTACCTGTTCATGTTTCTATGGGAACCAAACTTATGACCTTTGCTTTTTTGGCATCTTGCTCTACCAGTTGAACTGCTGGTCTCAAATGTTTCTCCTAAAAAACATTTGAAAATCCTAAAACAATTAGACACAAATTAGGCAATTTCTGACATAAGATTAATTAATTTATATATCTTAGATCATTTTGTCCTGGAAGAATTTTATTATTATTTGATTACTATCTCTTATTCTGACTGGTCTGGTCAACAGTCAATTTTTTAACATGAGTTCTCCAAATTATTTGTCTGTTCACCCAGCCAGTTTAAGAGGTGGAGGCTATTTTCTATTAGTGTGAACTGAAGAGAGTTACTTAAAGATATAGGGTATGTTTGTCTTAACTTAAAGTTTGTCTTAAAATGATTTGTTAATGGAAATAGCAGGATATTAATTCCAGAGAGAGGAATAGGACACACTGACCACAGACCGATGAGCACGTAATTTTGAAATCTTCTGACACAGAACTGGGCCTAAGACAATTGTATGGCCACTGTCTTTATTTAAGACAGGCTAGATTTATCCTTTCACAAATGTGCCAAATACATAAATGTTTAGCACCAAATCAATACTATTATAATGTAAATAATTTATTCCTCAAAGTTTTATTTTGGTCTTTTAAATTCTATTTCTTGTTCAATGGTGATTTTTCATCTGATTTTCTTTATAGTTTATCAACAATATCTCCATGGTATATACTGTAGTTTGCCTTAAACTGTTACTAAACTTAACTTTGTATGCTAAAATGTATTGTGTTTTATTTTCTTGTTCGTAGCTTGCCAAAAAATACAACATAGTGGTGGTGTCACCCATTTTGGAGCGAGATGAGATTCATGGTGGAACGGTATGGAACACTGCAGTGGTGGTGTCCAATAATGGCAATGTTCTGGGTAAAACACGCAAGAACCACATTCCCCGTGTGGGAGACTTCAATGAGGTCAGTGTCACCTTTTGCCTAACGGTTGATTTGCCCAACAGTTGATTTACTTCAATAGTGTTATCTTCAGTGTTTTCTGTTTATAGATGTTTCAATAACAATGGGTATCTCTGCCCCTGTGAAATATTAAAATGCACTTTTCACTTTTCTTACTAGTTTATTTAGTTTGTCTTCATGCATCACAGATAACTGTAGCATAATAAACATTTCTACTCAGATGATGTCTAGTGTAAGATAGAATTCAGAGGTAAACATTTTTAAATGTTATTGATTTGTTCCAACATGTTGGATGTCAGTTTTCACCCTAACCAGGTTAAACAAGTGTGTGTTTGTGTGTGTGTGTCTGAGTGAGCACTTGTATCTGAACTACATGATCTGTGGGCACTTTAATTGGTTCAGAGTGGTTCATTTGTCCCCCGCTGTGCTGTTTATCAGTTACATGTTTTTACTTTGATCCATTCCACCCTGTGACAATGTTCATTACACTAATCTGTAATGCAGGAAATGTGCCCACTCCGTTTTCCTGGAATATAAACCCAAGTGTACCTGCAGGAACCAGATGGCACGCACACACACAGCTCTGTTCTGATGCTTTTAGTTAGTAATAAGAGAATTTTGATGTGTCCGTGTCAATACCAGAAATGTAAGAAAGGGTTTACCTCTGAAGATAACAGATGCAGTAACACAACAGAAAGACCGGCTTAGCCTGTGCTGTTTTATGCTAGTTTACTGTAGTGCTGGTCTAGCTGGTTGATCTTGTCTCTCAAAGACACTCTCTAAAAATAACTAAATAAAAATAAAACACAGATTTTATCCCTGTGTGATTTATTAATTCATGCAAAACTCATAAATGAAGTGCTTTTTTTGCATATTTGCATAAATGTTAAATATGTTAAACTGTACCTATTTCATTGCTTCGAACAGTCAACATATTACATGGAAGGCAACACTGGCCACACTGTGTTCCAGACACAGTTTGGAAAGATTGCCGTCAACATCTGCTTCGGTCGGCACCACCCTCTGAACTGGTTAATGTACAGCGTTCAAGGGGCAGAGATCATCTTCAACCCTTCAGCCACAGTGGGAGCACTCAGGTATCAGATTCTTAACAGATTTTCAACTCTTCTCATGGGAATAACACTGGTCCGTATTCCCTCATACTGATGCTATTGTTGCATTACAGTGAACCGATGTGGCCGATCGAGGCTAGAAACGCTGCCATCGCCAACCACTGCTTCACCTGCGCCATCAACCGCGTGGGCACAGTATGTGTCATTGTATATGCTCAACAAAATTGTGTATAGAATGTTGAAAATCAGACAGATGTTTGAGATTCCACTGAGATTGTGTAAAGGACTTCAAAATGCTTATGAATACTTAATCAGAGATTCCCAGGACATTTTCTGCTTGCCCCAACCATGCACTGTTTATACTCTGACCATGTCACAACCACAACTTAAGTAAACTGTATATATAAGATAAATAAACTAATATGATTAGAGATGCACATGCAAACAATTTATAAAAGATTATATGCCAAAGTGCAAATAATGTTGCACAGATGCAAAAACAAATTGATCACACAAATTCTTGCTTTCTTTGGCTCAGGGGAGTCTGGTCTCTGTTAATGCTTATTATGTCTTAGAGGGATGACTTGTATTCTCAAAGGTAGATACACTAAACCGATTATCTTTAAATTGGTTTAAATGGAAGTTATTTCTACAATTTGTTATGCAGTTTCCACGTCTCGCCTTGAGAAGGGTTGGGAATTTAGATCTGTTTTCTGCTGCCCTCTACTGCTGTTCTCCTAATTAGACATGGTTTCACTTTGTGTTTATATATATATATATCTTACTCAGGAGCATTTCAAAAATGAGTTTACATCTGGGGATGGAAAAAAAGGTATTTATACACTTATTTTATTCTTGTATTTTTATTTTGCTTTGTGCTTGTGTGTGCCTTTTTCATCTAAATGCTTGTGACCCCCATAGGAAAAAAGACTTCTAATCGTATTTATATTCACATTCGTTAAAGTTGGTTTAGAATGGACCATCTGAGCTTCAAGTTTTTTCATTTATTTATATGTACACACATCCACCTGGCCCTTTACCAGAGTTTAGTGTCTCCTAGTGTCAGCATATACAGGATTACCGTATGTGTTCATCAGTCTAGCATCTCTGTCAGTGATGAGGCGAGAACAGGAAGTCAGGATTAGGGTTAGGTGTCGTGTTCCTATTGCTTGGCCCCTTTAGTGCCCTGTTCTCTCTTAAAGCAGTCATTATTTCTGCATAAGCCCTCAACCTTAACCATAAGCCTGTTTTACATGCAGCCTCTCTGTAACTTGACCTGAGTCTTGTCACACAGACACAAGCCACAAACATATCTGGGGGATCTTTTCATAAATACGCTACAAAAATTGAAATAATAGAATTACATGTCCTTTCGTCATGCTATAAAAAAGGTGATGATTACTTTTGGTTTCCCAAATTATTGGGAATTATATAAAAATAATTTGGTTAAAAGGTTATGTACACAGCTGTATTATTTTTGTTAATGAAAATAAGGAAATAATTAAAAAGTTTTTCCAAAATTAAATATTAAACCACCAGAATATGATAAAACCGTGACCACACTATTATGATTAATAACATTTAAACTATAATGGAATATTTCACCATTGATTTTCCTTTGGTTCCTGTCTATAGCACACCATGATTTTGGCCACTTTTATGGCTCCAGCTATGTAGCTGCACCTGACGGCAGCAGGTCGCCGGGATTATCCAGAACCCGTGATGGGCTGTTGGTGACAGAGCTGGACCTGAACCTCAATCAGCAAATTGCAGACAAATGGAACTTTAAGGTGAGATTAAATCAGTTTACATCTTTTCATTTTATAGTGAATAAGCATGTCATATCCACACTGCTTATATCTATATATATATATATATTTCTATACGTATATTAAATCAGGATGGATTCATTGTGTATCATTCACTCATAAATCATGAATCTCTCCATAGATGACTGGGAGGTATGAAATGTATGTAGAGGAGCTCGCTAAAGCCGTCCAGCTTGACTTTAAACCCAGCATTATTAAGGAGTGAGATTATCAGGAAACCATCAGGAAGCCCAGAGAAGAACTGCTTTCTACTGTAAGCTAAAGAAGAATCACACAAGGGATAAGATTGGCTAATGTTCTTATCTCCTTATTTGAATTGTACAAAATAACTGCACAATTTATATATATTTTTTTAATTTTGAGGCCAATGATAGGAGACATTTTGGATTAAAATACAAACCTGACTTTTTTTAATTGCTTAAAAGCAACAATATAATTCATAAAAAATAAAGTTTGTCATATTAATGTTGCTTATATTCATAAAAAAGTGCACAAGCTGATGTAAATGGACACCTGATCTTAAAAATCAAACAGAAAATCAAAGCAACATTTTTACCTAAATGACTGAAGATTAAATAACATGAATATGGCTGGTGGAACACCATAGTGCAAGCAGCAGCGACTTGAAATCACCACAGAATGAGCCATTTGATCACTGAGCAGTCGAAGTGTGTTTACAAGACAGCAAACAGCAAAGCATTCATACCACTGTGTTCAATGTGTTTCAAATGGAGCGCAACTCTATTCTACAAAGCACCTGCCAGTACACTTTATAAAATAAGCTAAACATAGTGTTCCTTTATCTCTCTTAGAGGCATTAATTGAAAATATATCAAAACAATTTATTCATGAGAATTTCTGAAGGAATTTACAAAAAGACTCATCTTGCTAAAATACTGGTGCTATGTGCAAATGTGAATTTGCGATTGAGGTGAGCTTGTGTTTAACCCAAAGTTCAACTCTTGCTAATCTACATAAGATGATGAGAGACGTGCTTGTGATACTTGAGGAAATGTTCCTTTCCCAATAGTGGGATGTAATTTAGCATGCTGGATTCAACAAATGTTACATGTTACATAGATTCCCTCTCTCACAGTGATTAAAATTAATCACTGTATGTCTAATTATATACCCTTGGATCATAAGAGGAAAATAAAAAAAATTTCAAACCCCATGATTTTTCAAAATTATTCAGAACAAATACAAAATCTGAATATTCAGTCAGAATATCTTTACATAAACAAGAAACACTATATAAACCTCTTACTGTGTAACAGTGGTAGATCAAACGAGCTATACAAATATCCACATCACAGCAATAATGTGTTACATAGCACAAGCTAAAAAAATAATTTAATCTCCCTTTCCTTTCTCTGTAATATTTTATATTACATAATATTTCAGCTTATCATACAATGGCTGATTAAGCACCATAATATTGTTTTGGTTTGTGCAATGCTATAGCTCTGATGAGGACCATAGCCAGAGGTGGCAAATACTACCTGCTGTTAGCAATAGGGGTGTAACGATACACCAAAGGCACGATTCGGTTCCTTTCACGGTTTTGGAGCCACGGTTCGGTTCGGTTTCTGTTTGCTGTGGGGTTAGGGTTGATGTCATCTTAACAGCAATGCTAAGGAACAATAGATTCACTTAATAACAAGAACAACTAAACTTTTTCTTTATTAACTTTGCCATCACATTTTTAGTACAGTCAGGATACCTGAGTAAACAACAAAAATTAAATAAATACCTCCAATATAGACTAGTCAGAAAAAACAATTCTCTTTAGTGCAGCCATCTTAACTAAGTAAACTAAAATTAAATAAATAACTGCAGTGTAGTAA